>JAUESE010000018.1:15079446-15095133 GCA_032274725.1 Malacoctenus triangulatus | reverse complement strand
GACTTTAGTACAGCCAAGTAGGTTCTCAGGCACAGACTTCACAAGTTCTTACAGGAACATGAAATGATGAGTGTACTAAAGTGAATATTTGGAGAGTACAAGTGTTTTGAGTCACTTGACAACGACTAACCAAGTAACTCAAGCATCGAAAGAAAACCCGAGTTTATAATGTATTTAATTTAAACAGGGAACCATCACATCGTTAGTGTTGGTATTCCACTTTTTCCCGTAAACTGGTTGTACGCAGTCAGAAGCCTCAAAGTCTTTGAGCTTAAACACAGATGTGAAACGAGCAACAGAGATCTGGTGAGCTGACTTCTGCATCTTTAACAGCAGCATCAGATGTCGACACCTGTTGTAACGCTCCCTCTGGGGCTGTGAAAGGCTGTTTTTTTTACAACTTTATTGACACTTATCAGGCTCCACAACATATGCACAGGCTTTGAAGTGGAGAACTGAAGTAGTTTTACTGCGGTGCAAACTGCAACTGCTCATCTGATGAGGTCTGTTCTTGTTTCTATAACATTATAAAAATGCTACAACCCAACATGTTTCATACTGTACAATGATGTCTAATAAAATGATTGTCAACCGAGGCAGGGCTGAGAAGTCAAAACCAGAACTGTAAAGTATTTGGGTTACACCTCGAGTGACAAAGAATTTCTAACATGTAGATGAGTTCAGACTGTGTTTAATCTCGCTTTGTTTCCGTTTTTTATTGTGCACCAAACATTCAGGCTTTATCACAGCTGACTGCAGAGACACAAACACAGGAGTGGGGCCAGGAAAAGGAGCAGCGAGTCCTTGGATCGCCAACGTCACAGTCTGACCTGCTTTGCACTCCTCCACTTTGTGTTTCGCAGTGAGAAGTTCAGGATGCGTTAGCAGAGAATAGCGCACGAGCTGAGGGAAAAGGAATAAATGCGTGGGGGAAGCGAAGGGACAAATAAGCAGATTCTTGCCTGGGCAGCTTGCGTCACCGCTCGCTACCTGAGGTGCCGGTTCGAGCTCGCCGATCCTGCAACCAGGATGTGCTCCTAATGCTGCGGCCTGTGGCTATAAATCAAGCTCAGCATGTGCTTTGACCACATGGAGTTATTCCTGGCCACAGTCATACCCTGAAGGTGGAGAGGGGGAACAGATGGGGGTGGGCAAATGCCTCTCCTTTTTAGATACTACTTTTACGATCCCCTCCCATCCCCCACAGAACTCAGAACGTCAGTCGTTCTACCGTCCCGTTATCGGTCTTTCAGTCTCATCATAGCAAGTTCAGCTTTTGTCCCTTTGTAACTCCTGTTAAAGACACCACAACACAACAAAAAGAAAAATAAGTGGGAAACTAAATAAAGAGATAAAAACAATGTGATGAACTATTATAAAAGGGTTTCTCTTTCTGCTGGTGTTAATGGATCATGTGGTGGGACCTGACCTGCACCTTTAACCCCGCCTCTGACCTGCAGTAAACAAAAGTCACACACCTCTATATGTTTAAAAGCACAACCATGAGTTGCTATTCCTGTTGAACGCCACATGCGACTTGTAAAAGTTGCCATTTGTATTGAAACGTCTTTAACTTAAGTGAAACAGATATTACAGTAGCTTCCAGCACACTCACCTCTTGTTGGCATAAAAAAACCTCCCTTTGATTGTCAGACATGGTCTACAAACATGTTGTGCAGCATCTTCAAACGAGTGGCTTCCAAAAGAGCCAGACCCACTTACTCTCACCAACATCCAAAAGTAATAATCCTCAAAATAAAGACACATTTCCACTGATTTACCTTAGACAAAGCCTCGCTGCCTGCCTGGTATCCCCTAATTTCCTAACTTTGACAAGATAACTGAGGATTACTGTCACACATCTGAAGTAGACGTTAGAGAGCTCACCAGCCCGTGTGCCATAAAATAGTTTTATCAAGTCTTGTTTGTGAAATGAACTCTTGTGTCGCAGACCAAATAAAACACAGCCTTCAGGGCTCCTCCAGACTGTGTGTGTCCACCAGCTCACTGAACACTGTGTGTAAAAACACAACAGGACCTTCCTGGGTTGAGTGGTGAAGCAGAAACAGCAACAGTTCTGTGTAAAATGCTTCTTGGTAATTTCGGATGGTAACACGTCAGTGTGAAACAGACAGCGGCTGCCTCTAAACACACAGGTTGTGTATAACGCTGTCTGTCTCTGAGCAGCAGCTTGTTGTGATCAGCACAGAAGCCGCCCCCTGAATAGAGTCGACGTCTCAAGTTCAACTGCTGGCGCTGGTAGCAGCTTGCACTTTTGTGTAGTTTGACATTAAACTTGTAGGTACTTGTCATTCATTTCCAGCTAAGCAACCGTCCTTCAATGGAGGACAGCGGTGACAACGGTGAAGGCGAGCGAAAGCTTGAAGGCTGCTCAGCTGAAGTAAAAAAGGGACATCTGGTGACGTTTCAAACTAAGAGCCAAAAGCATTTAAACTTGGTCCTTTATTCATACCTGAATTCACAAGCAGCGTTATACATTTTTATACAAAAGACAGATTCCAGCGCATCAAGTCAAGCTGTGGGTGCCACCAGCTGAAATCATACAGTCACGACATGAAGTGTGGAAAAGACGGAGACTGCTGCCAAGATAAACACACAACATTAATAACCTGCAGCATTAATTCAAGCAAGGTTTCCAGTTTATCTGCCAGGAAACGAGATCTGTTTAACCCGAAGGGCTCGTTTCAATGACCTTTATCTCTGGTTTATTGTGCACTCACCGTCCATGAAGACAATCAGCTCACTGCTTAAAGTTTTGCTTTACATTATCTTTGAATTGATAAGCAGTAATTTGTTCATTTGTAGGATCAAGAACTGAATGAATAGATTTACTCACCCACACAAACATACAAAAGAAGGAACCTTCAAAATAAAACAGGAGAAAGTTTTTACTCGATTCTAGAAAGTCGTGGTTGTGGCTGTTTTTCGTGTGCAAATCGAATTTTGACAACTTCAAAGTAGGCAAACCCTTGGGTCTCCCCTTTGACAGTGCTCTAAGTGGGTCATGGATCTGAGGTTGGGAAACAACATTTTAGCATCTGATCGTCACACAGTGGCTCAGTCTGTTTACCCTGAACATGACTGCAGCTGTTCAAGAGACACTTTAAAACAAACTTTCTACTTTCTTTGGCGACTGGCCATAAAATTGGAGCTTGTTATTTCACAACTGAAAGGGTCTTTACATGATCTTTCAGTAGAGCCAGCACAAGAATAATGAAATCATTCTGCTGTCTTTTATAGTCCAGCAGAAAAAGGTGTGAATAATGGCGCTTTTCTCCACCAAGGAAAAAGTGAAAGAAAAAGTATTTTTTGTTCAAGTATTATAAACTCTGTACTTGTCATGAGGTTAAACTCACCTCTGTACAGCCACTGTCTGGCAGGCACCACGCCCCCTCAGAGACAAACCTCCGTCACATCAACTGTGACTTCTAGGAACTCTGAGCTGGAAGCAACAAGCAGAAATACTGCAGGCAAAGCCTCTTTTATAAAAAGATCAACACTATCTGCTCCAGCACTTCAGCACTCAATCACACATCAGCGAGCAACCCCCTCCTCTCCAGCACTGACACACACATGCACGGTGCTGTAATGTATAGATGGGATGCTGTGCGGGGCTCTCTGCCAGAAATTGTTTTATTTTTTACACGTCTCCACTCTTGGCAGGAACGCAGGACCCGGGAGGCTCAGGAGATATCCGTGTTATGTCAACTTGTTAGCAACAGAGACGACTCGCAGTTCTCTGAAACTTTACAGTTATTTCAAGCAGTCAAAGATTAATAAGACTGGATGCATTATTAAAGAGACTCTGGGACAGTATGTTTTAATTATGCAAACTCAATTTTCCACTCAATACATTTCGTTATTGTCTGAGTTTTATAAGGTTGAAAACATTTTTTGGGCAAGTTAAGTTCATCACATGCGTCATTTGTGCAGGCCATCTCTCACGTAGAATTTAAGGTGTGTATTGTTCCCCAATAAAAATGATTTCTTTTCTACAAAAGGTAAACAGTTTTTAGCTCTAAAAACTATCCCTTTACATGATATTTTTCCAAATCGAGCAAAGCCAATGCCCTGAGTGATTGTGTCTTTGTTTCTCTTGCAAGTCTGCATCAGTTCGTCCTTCAAAAACAAAGCACAGAAAAAGAAAAAAATGGCTCACTTCTCATTTTTTGTATAAAATACAGTGATCATGAAAATTTCTTTATATGACAAAAAAATTCCACACTTGAGAAAAACTCCAGATGTGTCCTCGTGACTGTATATAAATATGTACCAAACCTAATCTCACACTGTGACCGACTCTAAAAAAATGCAGACACTCCTGCAGACTGAAACTGTCTGGACACGACTCAAGAAGGCCGCAAACTGAATGGTTGATCCCTTTAGATTCACTCTGAGCTTTCTTTCGCAGCCACACATGAAGCATAAAGTCAATTCCTTACGCAAGCTTCAAAGCTTCACATTTTGCTCAGCCTACTGAAGTGAAAACGGCAGCTTCTAACAGGTCCAAACTGCACAGTCAGTGGAGCCATGTCCAAAAAGACCAGCTCATTTGAGATGCAAGTTTACAAACAAGTTAAAACACCATTATAAACAGGAAGGAAGGAGCTTAACACCCCACCTTAAACAAGGAAAAAAGGAAGCGGGTTGATGAGTTTCTTGTTCTCTCGGGTAACTACAGACTACACTGCTCAAACATGAGAAGGTTACAGTTCATGCGAGGACCAGCTGACCAGCTGGCCACACCTGAGATACCTTTGTCACACCTGTGGATCTACACCATCACAGCAGATGCATATTATCATGATCCCTTGGGTGAAATGAGTAACAAAAATAGTCCCAGTCCTTAGAAGAAGGTGTGATGCAACAGGGCTAACCACAAGACAGTATCACAATGACAGCAGCTCATAACAGTTTAAGTTATAAACAAAAGCAGAACGAGATAATATTATGCATCCAACACACTAGTATCACTTTTAGTTGTATTAATACTGTAGTGTCACTAATAACTGTGCTCCATGTTATATTTGATGAAATTTATTTTAATTAATGTCGTTTGATTTGTACTGATCCACAATGAAAAGCTGTTTAACTTATCTTATCCAGGTTGTTTAAAATGCATTATAAGTTTTTAACAAGATTTTTTCACAGTATTTAGGCACTGAACGCAATTAAAAATCACAGTGCATCGCAGCTTACCAACTACTTCAACTGTAAACTGAGAAGTACAGCGTTGCTTCTTAAATCTGTAATAATACTTTAATACAACAAATCCTTGCATACTGCCAGCTCTGTGAATAAACCCGTCCTTTTCGTCAGTGCTCGACCGGCGTCAATAAAAACCCTTGGGAGACCACCTACATCAGTGGAGTCGTGTGATAACACTGAGGTTGAGTGTCCAGCCTGGATGCACTAACAGGGGCTGCATTAGGAAACAGAAGTGCTGCACCTGGTCACTTCAGAGAGCCAAAGGTCCCCTCAACTGATCTCGTCATGTGCACACGACAGGAGACGATTCATCACAGCATTACATTGGTGTGAGGAGCTAAGCAGCTAGCGGTAGCAACTCAAGGTGACATTAGCGAAATCACCGACGGCAGCTCTCACTATGATGTTCGTTAGCTTAGCGATCAATCGTTAGCTCCGCTTAGTCTGATGCTGCATTCACGTATTGGGAAAAAATAGGGAAAATAATGTTATACGTTTCTAGTTCGGACTGTTAAAGGTGGCTAGCCTCAATGCTTTACCTGCAATCACACCTGGTACACAGTCCATTGTATTTATTTCAAAATTTTATGTGCAACATATCGTAAAAAAGTGAAACCGTACATACACGACAGTGTGAGGAAGATTAGCTGCAGGGGTTGATTTAGACGTGACTGTCGGCGGTAGTGCGTTTGCAGCAGCTCTTCTGTCACTTTGTTGACATCTCGGCTGTCAGAAACTAACACGCTCACGACTGGAAGTCAGAAGACGGTATTATGTGTGTACCTCCGACTTAAATACCATGTCCATTAACGCGGCGTGACACCTAAATAAACGGGAAGAAATGATTTTTTAAGTGAGATTTCCGTTCACAAGTGAATGCAGCGCCAGTGTATGCGTGTGTGATGAGTGTGTGGGTGGGTGGGTGTGTGTAACTAACCTGACATCTGCACACCATATCCGCGTCCTGAGCCAACAGATCCACAACTTTTCCCTTCCCCTCGTCCCCCCATTGGGCTCCAAGCACCACCGTCACCTGGTTACCAACGGGCGGTCTGGGTGCCCGTTTCGTCGGGCTGTCACGGCCGCCGTTGCCGTTGCCGTTGGGGGCTTCCTGACTCCCGCTCTCCGACATTTCTGCTGGGTCCCTGCCTGCGTACCGTCCGTGCGCCTTGCCGCACCACGCTGCGCCGTCTGCTGAGCAAAGATAGCCGAGTAGACTGAAGAGCGCTCACTCCACGGCAACGTGAGACGCGGTCGCGCGACTCTTACACTGCGCATGCGTAGAAGTCCCAAATCACAGAGAAAAGGGAGACACCGACAACGTAGAAGATAATTAAAAATGACAAATGATTATTTTTAGGAACGTATAAATGATTATTAAAACAGTAATTATTTTAAATAATTCATTTTACATATAATAATTCAAGATTTAACGTTTTAACGTTTTAACTTCTGAGCAGGCCTCCACACCTAACTGCCGCTGAGAGTCTCGTCATCTCAAGGCGAAGAAGATGGAAATGGAAATGGGTATAAGTGTGCTTAAACGTCTGAAATTGATTTTTGTGATAGCAAACTTTGGAGTTGCAATACTGGGTAAGTTGTTTATCAACCGGAAACGTTACAAAGTAATGTGCGTGGCGCTACGCCCAACTTTACACTTCGCTCCACGTTGTTTCCATGGTTTTACTGGAGAGGCTGTTCCTGTGTGGCGTTTTCAAGCATGAATTGTGTTCAGTGACCATTTCCTAACAAACGTTTTAAATTAAAAGTAACTTTAACTGTCTTTACGTCATGGTTTTACAAATTTTTCCTATTCATGGGTTTTCACAGACGTCGCGATTTTCCCACGGCCGCCACCTTTAGGGTTAGTTGCGGTCAGTTGCGTTAAAAGTAAAGGAAAACAAACAGGACTTACGTTTTATAAAATCCCCAAAAAACAAGGAGAAGACAAAGGTGGATTACTCCCATAAAAAGGATGACTCCCACCAAACACTCCCAGCTATGCACTGAGCACTTTATCCACCTCTGTGTTCTTTCCTTGTTTTTTTTGGAATGTTATAGAACGTAAGTATTTATAATAAGCACCAACATCATATCATATTACACTGTTCTACTTGTGTTTTCCCATTCAAGGCTCTTTATAGAATCTGCCTCTAAAAATGTCCTCTGTCAAATGATATGTCATTAATATTTCATTTACAAAGGTTAGGTTATTGTATCTTTCACTCGTCCATGTAAAATGACCACAGATGGCAAAGTTTATGGGTGATAAATTGATATACTTGTTGGACCAATTGATGGTGTTGATTCTCTAACAGTCCTCGTTTATCCTCATTTAGATGTTTGGTTAACTTTCATTAGTTTTATGTTATAAAACTTTTGATGATTACTGTGCAGACTATAAAAATTTGTAAATTTCTCACAGGGATTGTTACTGGATTGATGGTCAGATTCTTCTCCACTCTTTCCGATGAAGACAAGGCCAATATCAGCATGCCTGGAGAATGGGTCATGCCAGTGCTGCAGATTATCATTTGTCCTCTTGTTGTGACAAGTTTGACCTGATTTATATTTTCTGTGTTGTTCAGGCTCGTGATCTATGCAGCATTTGTGCTGCTGACGGTGTACCTTCTGTTTCTCAGATGCAACTTTGCTGTCGTTAGGAGGGCTTTCCCTACAATAAGAAAAGCTCTGTCCATTTCATATAGGCAAGAGTGTCTCCAGGCCTTCAGTTTAAGCTCTGAGTATGTTTACCAATAAATCCACAAAAAGTAATTCTTCACTTAGTTCTTTAAGTATCTAACTTTCCTGATGCCTTTTGCATTGCTAAGCGTTTTCACGATGGACCATATCTTGGAACTCTGCAAGGAGACAGAGCTCAACAGAAGAAACACGATGTGTTCCATCGTGGCCAAGTATAACATATGCGGAAGGGCTCTCTTTTTGGCCATGGCCGCAGCGTTCACGTTCCAATTGAGCGACATCTACCTGGACTTGCCCCTTCTGATCAACATTGGGTAAGTTCTCTTCCCATTCTTTTTTTCCCAGAAAACATTATCAAACAGACCCATCTCAGAAAAAAAACACTGCGATGATTCATTCAAGAGTGTGTGTGTGTGTGTGTGTGTGTGTGTGTGTGTGTGTGTGTGTGTGTGTGTGTGTGTTTTCTCTGCAGAATAACAGCTGCAGTCACCAGCCTTGGAACCAGGGAGTTCCCAGAAGGAGGCGCGTTGGCCATCTTTTTTGTCCTGCACGCCACTGGGTTCCCACCGATGGAGGCTGGCATATTGGTGCTTTTTGAATGGCTGCTGTGAGTTCAATTTGCAACCAAAAATTAGCATCCAATATTTCACCAATGACCTATACCCACTTTTAAAGCCTTAAGAAGATTCTAGGGGAGAGAGAAAAACGCATTTACTGAGTGTATGTCCAGTCGAATCAATAACCCCACATTAGTGTCCTCTGTGTTCTTTTAGAGGCCATTTGTACGCCGTGGTCCAGGTTTTGGGAGACTTTGTTTGTGTGGCTGCCATCCAAGAAGTTTCAAGAAGTGAACTGAAAAGACGTCTCACAGCAACACGTGCTTAATGGTTCCAGTATTTCTTGCATTTTTCAGTGATGCCAGTTTAGGTTTTAATGCTTTCATGTCATGTTGCTCTGTTGTTCGGGTGGCCTTTTTGTTTATAGCTCCATTCATTCCTTTTGCACATGACTCATTTTTTCAACATCTGTTGCACTTTTATTACTAACTTTACTTTGTATCTAATGGCTCACTGGTATTAGTTGTACTGATGGCAATAGCTGTTGTTTTCGAGTTAGTGCTGAATGTAAATAGTAGACAAATGTAGCATTCTGATGAGTGCTCTTTTCCTGTTTTGGCTGATTACATTTTCCAAAGAAGAGGTCCAAACTGACTCGTTGGATTTTTTTGTTCAAAAAAGGAAAAATATCAAGTGCGAAATTCTTCGGACAAAAGTTGACATTGTTCAAATAAATTCTAGTTTCCTCTTATTTTTTCTGGTGTGGCAACGATACGCTTTGTTTGACTTCAGTACAACTTTGTAAAATCGTTTTGAAGGAGCTGAAAGCAAATGGCAAATAAAATTTAATCAGTTCAAGTTTTACTGCCTCATTAAGTTTTTTCATTTTGGCACAGCTGGGACATGTTTGTTATCCTGTGTTGTCACGCTGGCGTGCAGAGTTTGGACGCGTTGAGCTTTATTCTGTAAAAAGTGTGAATTCGAGTTGAGCCTGCAGGGGGCAGCACCGCCCTGATGGGTCCGTGTTGTCAAACCTTCTGCCTTCTTTGTTTACCATTTACTTCCGTAGCACTTCAGCGAACAACCAGTTGTTGCCGAATATTAACCAACTTCAGATGGCATTTTAGCCCAAACGAAGCATTCCTTTAGGATGTCCTCTTCGCTGCTGCTCAGGGTTTTTGTCAACGAGCGGCTCACCGCCGCTGCCGAAGAAATATTTCATGTGTTTGAGCGGACGATCGTGAAATATGAAGAAGAAGCTTCCAGCTCCAAGCAGGAGATCGACAGACTGAGAGGTCTGCTGCTGGAGCTCATGTCCGCGCAGAAAACAGGCGAGTGTCCTGTTGGCTTCCCACTCTTCTTTGTCTGGGCACACGGAAGTATTCAGCCCAAAGTGTTTAGTAAAGTTACGTTTAATTTCAGTACATTTTTTCTTCTATTTTAACTTTTTTTTTTTACTTTGATCCCTTCCCAGCAATATTGTAACACAAGTCAAACAATTCAAAAGTTCAGTTTTTCACCGTTATTCGCTCAGACTGGCTGTTTTGAGACCTGATTTGTGTCCATTCTTGCTGTCTTTTTTAAACCTGTTTAATTAAAGTAGGACCTGCAACACCTGGGCTAAACAGGCAAACACAGAAATCAATATAAGATAATCAATACACTTACTAGCATATGGACTCAATGCAAAATGCTAATACTGTTTTGTACCAATCAGAACTTTTTTGTATTTTTTTCTGTTGAATTGCTCAATTTGCTCAAGGTTTTGAGAAAGACATTATAGTGAAAAATAGTGGGTGCTGTTTTTTTCAGATGTCTCTCAGTCAAGCGCCTGTAATGGAGAGTCTCCGCCCCAGCAGGACCGCAGTGACCATCAGGAGGTCATTGAGCCTCCAAACATTAAGGTGGAAGCTCCTGAGCACGGCATCAATCAGCAACAAGCAGCAGCAGAAGAAGAACCGGTGGAGGAATTCAAAAATGTCGATGTTTTATACCAACTTCATGAATATGTCGGTGAGCAGGAGGAAACCAAACCGTCGTTGTCAAACTTTGAGGAGAACGGGGACAGTCGGGAAACTAAAACAGCACACAGCGCGTCGTCCGTCCAGTCGGCTCCATCGTCACAAACTGTGGTCGAAAACAAAAGCGTTCAAGATGGGAGAGAAACCCAAAGACCTGCCGCAAGTTTTACAGAACAAAGCCGGACTTCTTTCTTCACTTCCAGAGAGCCCACTGAGTCCTCTCACACAAACAGAGACTATCAGTGCTACTTGTGCAGTAAATGTTTCGCTTCCAGCCAACACTTGATAAATCATGCTCTCCGCATGCATTCAAATGACACAGGCGTCCTCTGTGCCGTGTGTGGGAAGACGCTGGAGTCCACAGAGAGCCTCAACTTCCACCTTCAGTCCCACAAGTCCTCCAAATGTTGCTACATGTGTGGCAAGCACTGCAACAGCACGACGGCTCTCACCAAGCACATGGCGAGCCACGCGGGGGTGAAGCTGCACCGCTGCCACGTGTGCGGGAAGGAGTGCAGCCGGAAGGGAGACCTGAAGATCCACATGAGGATCCACACGGGCGAGAAGCCCTTCTGCTGCCCGTTCTGCTGCAAGAGCTTCACGCACAGCGGGCACCTGAAGAAGCACATGCGGAGTCACACCGGGGAGAGACCGCACCGCTGTCACGTCTGTGGCCGAGGCTTCCTGCAGAGCACCCACCTGAAGTACCACTTAGGGACCCACGCTCAGAAATGTTGACGTGGATTTCTTTTTCTTTCCTCTGCCAACAGAAATGTTCAGAAACTCACCGAGAACAAACTCTTGTTGCTGAGCAACATCACATATTTATTGTTACAACCTACAACAAAGTGTAGAGGTAACTTTTTTTTAGCCGTTAGCAGCTTCAATCTTAACTGCCTGAATCCTGATCAGAAAGAGCAAGTGAGAGATTTCTGCTTCTCAAAGTTTTTGTTTATTAAAAAAAAACACATTGTTCACTAATCATAGTGAGAAGTAAATTGTGGAGCAGGAGACGATCGGCCTCTCGTCCCAATAAAACTGCCAGATAAAGAGAGAGGTTCACATCTTGTTTTTTTTACTGTGAAACTAATTTTGAAATAAAGACAGAGTGAACTGACTAAAGTATTGTTTGTGCTCTTCGCTTGTTTTCAGGTGAAACAAAAAAGAAAAAGTTTATGAAAACCAAACCTGCTTTAAACACGTATTAAAGTAAACTCACAGGAAGTCATCACAGCCATGTGAAGGTCTGTTTTCTCCTGTTTTGGGCTGCTGTGATTAAAATGTACCAGTAGGTGGTGCTGCATGAGCTTTTATTGCTGAAAGCTGATTTGTAGCTCAGTTGGGATTTTTTTTTTTTCAACATATGTTGAATGAATCGAAGATGTTTGTGGGATTCGTTGACGAAGTGACGGATCAGTTTATTCTTTCAGTCTGAGCGAAGTGATGCAGATTGAAGGATGCACTTAAACACCTCGTTTCGATGAATGTGGCGTTTTAGTCAGTTGGTCCCGTGAGATTTACAATCACATCTGAAGTCTTTTTTCAGGTGACTCAGCGTTTTATTGAAGCTTTCATTTCTCCCGGTAACCAGTTCTCACAGCTGATCACATGCACACAGTCATCCCTTTTCAGCCACTCATGCATGACTCTTTGCTTTTAGTCGCCACACCACAAAGGCCCCCAAAAGCTCAGCTTGGATGGATCCCAGGTGACTTGGGGGAGGAAAAAAAAAGTCTCACCCAGAACAGAAGCTCATTCAGGGATCTTTTTTGTTCAGAAGCTGCTTCAGGCGATTCAGATTGTAAAGCTAAACAGCTAATCAGGCCTCAGTGACCCTCCAGCCTAAAACTAACTGCTCTAATCTGGTTATGCAAACACCCATAAAGGGACAGAAGTGCCAGCCAGCAGACACCTCTGGATCCTTGGGAACAGTTTCCCACACGCTGGCTCGTATCTGGCTCCAGTAGTTAGAGTGGGACTCGAATCTAATCACACGATTTGTTTCCAAGGAGCTCAGTGAGCCTGATTCGCACACATAGTTTTTTTTGTGCTGACAGAACAAGCTGAAGAATACTGTTTTGTATCGTCTTTAGCGTGTACTTGAGAGTTTGACCTTCTTAAGGTCAACAGGTTAATCTTTCGTGACTGGAATTGTGTGAAACCCACTTCAATGTGTGTTGTATTTCAAAATAATAGCATTGGTATCCGTGTGAATTTATGCGCAGAGGTGATTGTTTCTTCTTAGAATTTAAAATGTTATGTGAAAAGAAATGTAAGAGGTTGTAACTCGTGATTTTTTCTGGTATTTCCCTCACAATGTTTGACAAGTGAGATCTTTTTCTTGTAGGTCAAGAAAAATGTTGTCTTTTTTCCATTTGGATCCATTTTCATGTGAGCAGTCCAGTGTTATAAATGGCAAGAATTCCCTCATCATTGTTCCATTTTCAATCATGAGAAGATGTTAACACAAACGATCCCTCTTCAAGCCGACTTTGACAGACTTTCACCTCCAAATCCGCTCGACTGTTCACTCCCGACAAGCAAACGTGGTCTCAAACAACGGGCCAGGCGACATCGGAGGTGTTTAAGCTGCTGCACTCTGGGACACAGGAGTCTACCTTGTTTCTCATGTGGGAAAACAAACACCAAACAGATGTTGAAGCTCATCCATTGGAGGAACTCGATGAAGGTGAAGTCGTTTTGACCCAAACTGGCTTTGTGAGAAAATTGGCCCACACCTTCTTAAAAAAGGTCGAGAGGTTAATCCCCCGTGACTGAAATTATGTGAAACTTACTCAATGGGAATCGGAGGGATTTTCTTTATGTGGGTCAGACTGTGTCTCTGAGTTTAACACAACAGAGCAGGCATTCGCTTGGCAGCTTTCCTGTGTGTGCTTGTGTGCAGGGAGTGTGAAAAGTGACATTTTGCACCCGTGAAGAATTCAACTGGATCTCGGCCACGACCAGGAATTCAATAAGCCCCCCCGGTTGCATAACTGGGTCACTGAGTTACTCGCCAAACTCAAACCAGGTGGGGAAGCCTCTGCGGCACACGGAGCAGTACCGGGGGTGGCTGGGGGGAGTCCAGGTGCCAGTGAGGGGAGACGGGTCCTCCCTCACATCTGGATGGAGCTCCGCATGGTCGGGTGTGGAGGAGGACAGCGAACATCTGGTGGGTGTGAGTTTTGGGGCAGAGGGAATCAGCTCCCCTCATGTCCACATATCCGTTAAAATGGGGGAGTGAATGAGAGGAGACCCCGGGGACGAGGGCTGTTGGTTCATACTTGGAAACTGGTGACGTTTTCTGTTATTTTGCGTTCCGTCCAACAACACTTGTGCAGTGCGTGTTGCAGCTTGTGCTGTAAACTTAAAGTCACTTTGTTTTTTGGAAATAACTTGAGGAAGCCCAGATGATGAACTTGCTGCACGGTTTGCTCTCAGCAGCTAATCCTCGTATTTATAAATCTCATGCTGGACTTTTTGTACAGTGAGAGGAACTCTGCTATTAAAAGCTGCCAACGACTGGGATCCCTCAAATGCCCCCGGCTCTCGTGTCCTCTGCAGATCCGGATCAAGTGGGACCTCGTTTGCCAACCGGCAGCTAATCCAAAGAAGAACTGAGTGTTCTGAAAATGTATGTACGGTACACAAAAAGCAATATTTCATTATTCTTGAAGTAACATTGCCCCCACCCTCACCAACTGATATCTTGTTTTCAAAAGGAGTTTATAAAATAAACACTTTAAAGAAAAGTAATGATGCTTCTTCTCTCTCTATGAAACCAAAACATGATTTTTTTCATCGTTAAATTAAGTTTTCTTCAGTTTATTACTTCCATTTTCCACCTCTTAATATCGGGCGCATAATATAAGAACAGTTTTTTGTTCTCTGGCCTGTGTTTTTGTTTTGTATGCACTTTATAAAGCACTCACAATCCCCTCTCTTGAAGAAATCTCGTGCAAATTTGGATCACACCTAAATTTTGACCTCGACATGTTTCTCCAATCTAAAAACCTTTACACAAACCTTCTTTTGTGCTTCTGGTCAGTGTCGTCAAGGCACAATAAGGCTTTTTCTTGGCCTAGAAATTGTTGCATTTGTACTTGTATTTTTATGCAACAAATGCGTTGTTGCTGTTTTTTTATTACATTTTTTCCACACCACAGTGTTGTGTTTAAAAAACGGCAGCGAGGAGTCCATTTATGTCCATTTTCCCACCCCCTCATTGAGCCTGATGTCCTTGATGCGACAGAGCAGGTGGAAATCAGTGCTCATCAGCCACATTCACATCTGACAGAGTTGATACATCATTTGTGTCTCGCAAATTAACCAAACATTGTGTGAATTGTAGCTGCTTTCACGTCCTGGTTGCTGTCAAAACAAGCCAGAGATGGAACACAGAAGCCGAGTCCTCATGAAGACCGGATGTCGTCCCACAGGAACCAGGACAAGGGAGTGAGTGGCCTGTTTAAAGCCCCCGTGACTCGGTGTGTCCCTGACCCAGTGTTTGGCTCCGGACTCTGACGCATGTTTGGGAAGGATCACAAGCTGCTGGTTTATTTATTTGTCAACAACAACAACAACCACAAAACAGCCCAACGCAAAGTACAGCGACACCGCTATTTGTCAGAATCTGGACCAGTCAGAGGACCCCCCCCCCTACCAACTCACCCCCCTCTCTCGCTCTCTCCGTCCCCCCCTCTGCAGCCCGGGTATCTGTGCCAGCTGCGTGATCACGGCGCGTAGAGTTTTGCAGAGACGAGAGAAAAACAGACGAACGCATGCACCAAAGTCGATGCCCACGCAGCGACGCACTGCTCAAATGTCAGAGCCGACTGAATGAGGGTAAGTCCGTCATTCTCCTCTTCCGCGACCTATAAAGTGAGGAAGAAAAAAAAAACCCGACTGAATGCAGACTACTGACGGCTTGCCAAAAACACGAACTGAGCGGGGCGGCGCAGAGGGGAGTGTGTGAGGACGCGCTCGCAGCGTGCACCGTGTTGTTCCCTGCAGACGCTCTCTGATAATGCAGATGTTTGAGGTGGATTTTTGTGCCGGAGAAACTATGGCAAGGTCAGACGGCCACAGAGTCGCAGTGCGCTGTTTGGACGTGACCTGCGCGTCACGTCTCCAGGTCAGGTGGATGATGAAGATGACAATGATGATGATGATGATGA
>JAUESE010000018.1:15068658-15079346 GCA_032274725.1 Malacoctenus triangulatus | reverse complement strand
CTGTTTGGACGTGACCTGCGCGTCACGTCTCCAGGTCAGGTGGATGATGAAGATGACAATGATGATGATGATGATGACAATGATGATGATGATGATGATGATGATGATGATGATGATGATGATGATGGGCATTTTCTCCGAGCTGTGCGTGACTGTGGATACCGTTGGTGTGACAGTTTGTGCATGTTTGGTCCCTCGGTGTCAGTAGTCCTGCATAGATGTTGTGATAGCTGCAGCAGAGGAGGCTGGAGGATGAGGAGGTCGAGACTTGGACACAGTTTGAGTGGAGGCATCACAGCAGGATACAGTGTGAGAATATAGTGTAGAGCCTCCTCACACACACACACACACACACACACACACATACACACGCACACGCTGCATGAGATAACATGAAAAGAGCTCTGAGAATAGACCTCACCGAGCTAAAAGCACCGTTGTACCATGTGGCTGCGTGTTTTCGTTTTAATCTCCCCGCTCCTCCGTCTGCTCCACGCAGCGTCGGTGTGTGTGATAACTTTTGAAGCCTCCGAGCAGTCCTGGGGTTTTGAGAAAGCTGCTGTTCTCACAGTGATAAGCTGTTCTGTTGCTGTCGGTTTGCACCTGCAGCGAGGCGCCGCTGGGTACAAGAGGAGGGAAGACCGCGCTCCGCCTCAAACATCAGGCAACGATGCGGTTTGCAACCGTCGCTATGAACCGACTTAGATCCTATACAAGCGATACAAGTTACACCTTTGAGGTTAACCTTTCCTCAAACATGTTTTATTTCAGATTTTTTGCAAGTTTAAATTAGAATTTGTTGAAAAAGAGCTTCAGCAAATGACACCAAGTTTGAGAAGTAATTGACTGCGAGATGTTCTGACGTTTAGTCCTCTCAATGACACAAACCCATGTGACACTAATGACATTGATATGTCAGAATCATTTATTTCATGTTTTCGGGTTTATTTCTCTGCTTTCCCTCCATTGCAGCTCAATGCACTCAAATTTGCAGCTCACAAACATGCACAGTATGTTTCATTACTGATGTGATAGAAGCAGTTCTTTGCTATTTTGGGTGAAGATACACGAAATACACCTTGTGAGCTCGATGAAGCAGGCAGAGACTTCCCAGCCTGTCTAGTTTAAGTGCCTCCGAGTGAGACTGTGACCGGCCCAGCAGCTCTGTAATCAGCCCTCAGCGCCGCACCAACCTGAGCCAACTGTTCCTCTCTGCAGCTCGCTGTAACACTTGATCTCCCAGCGGGCCGTCGTGTCCTGAGACAATTAGGCGACTATAATTAGAAGGGACCACTCTGAAAACAAGACGTGGGGCAGCAGCACGTAGTCGAGGTATGCAGCCGGGTAACGTGATGCAGTGGAGTGAATCCAGGTGACCGTCTGGATCATGTGAGGTGTCACTGTGTTTACAACTGGATGCCCTCTGATACACAAGGTCTTGGATACAAATGAAGCCTTAAGGAGACCGACTGAGGACTTTCTGTGCAGAATTTGCATGTTCTTCCTGCGCATGCATCTGTTTCCTCCGAGTAAAGAGAATTTTGACCCGTCCTGGTTTCACCTGTGTTTGATCTGATCTCAGTTTGGAAAGCCTCAGTGTCCCAGTGATCCCCCTCTGCATATACAAGATGTTTGTCTTGCTGGCAATGCCGTTTTTTTCGCATGATTGAACTGACAACTTCAAGATGGAGAAGAGAACATCTGGACTGATTGAGCTCCTGTCGGTTTTCCAAAAGAAATACAGAAATTATTTAAGGTATGTTTAGAAACTATCTCCTGCTCAGATTAACTCAGTTCAGGTCAAACATGCTGGAATGTGAATTCATTAACTTAATAATCTCAGGTTTGTTTTTACATGTTGAAACTTTAGACATCCTCACGGGTACTTTTGTTGAGTTTCAAGGAGGCAAACTGGGGTCAGTTTGGCTTCTATCAACAAGTATCCACATTAATCAACTGTTTGTTTCACAATGACAGACTGGAGTGGTGCCATAAAGTTTCAGCAACAAATTTTTCATCAGGGAGTGAATGTTGCACTTAAACTCCCCTCTGCTGGATCAAGGAAACTCCTTCAGATAATCAGAAACACGTGTGCCATCTCAACTTTTCTGATATTCTTGGAAAATCGTTTAAAGGGTCGGTGGTTCTGTTCCTGATTGCCTCCAGAAACTTACCTGCCAATCCATAATGAGGCAGTGGCGTGATGTCGACGAGTAGCAGCAACGAATCAGTACGTTCTGATTTTCTTCCTGAACTTTTTAAGTCTGGGTCAAAAAATCCACTTCGACTGTTAGGATAAAAACAACAGTGTGATTTGGCCACTGAAGGTAAAATTTACTGAAACTGAAGCTCAGAAAAATGTAGTCCTTCAGTCAAACTAACACTGAGCTACAAGTAGGGATCATTGTTTCATACTTGGCGTTATTCAGGACACTTTGACACCAGGCTTGTCGCAGGACTCCGGTGAATTCTTGTGGTTCACTTTTGTGGCACCTTTGAACTAAAACCTCTGGACAATAACTCGCAGTTACAGCAGCTGCGTTGTGGGGGGCGCTGTAGCACAGGTTGAGCTCCAGGGAGAAGAAAACCTGAATTCATCAACTGGCAACTGGAAACAATAGAAAATCTGAGGGAGACCACCGCGCGTTGACACGGTTACCTGGATGCCGAGCCATACGCTGCACGTTACTTCCTGTCTTTACTTCTCTGGAGAGACAGATGATGGAGTGAAGAGCTCAGGTTTGATTATGTCCTCAAATTCAAGGCAACTGGATCAAACACTGGGGCTTTTATAAGTCCTTACAAGCTCCTTAGGTCTAAAACGTACTTTAAGGGTCACTATGAGGTAACTGATAATGTAACTAAAGTAGTTTATAGGCCAAAGTAAGCAATGATTATAATTGGATGTTTTTAAGATATACTTTTTACTTCAGTGATCAAGAAAATGAAGCTACAAAGTAACAAGTAACTTTTTTTTATTACAGTAAGTCCAGCTGGATATTAGCCGCTACATCATTGGTTCTGAATGTATTGTAGTGCTGCCACCTTCAGTTTAAGAAAAGTACTACGATCGGAGGGTCAGGGAAAACGCTGGTCAGTATCCAGGAAGGGTTCTGATGCTGAGAAGTGTTTGGGACGATTTGTTGTGAAACAGAAACAGCCGAGACCTCACACAGTGACGGAGTCGAAGACAGAGACTAAACAGAGTATAAACCGAAGGATGATGGTGATTGTTCAACTCAACCAAACCAAAGTAAAGCTGTCTTTACCCGAAGAGCAAGAATTCAGTTTAATCCAACTTCTCTACGCTGTAGAAAATACTGAACTGATGATTTTGATTCACTTCCAACTTGGTGATTTTTCCAAATCCTTCTCGTCGACTCATTTTCTCACCAGCGACAAATCAAGCGTCTTTTTCTGGTGTTTTGGAGACTCTGGCGTGTCGGACCCTGCGCTGTCCAGGACTGCAGAGCAGAACTTCGATTGTTCCCAGTGAGGAACATTATTTATAGTCTGCAGAATAAATTTAGATTCCTGTTGTGTTGCTGAACTCGCCTCCACTTGCACACCAAGTCATTTAGAGGTTTGTGGTGTCTATTACGCCAACGTTACTCTAAGGAGACAGATTTTATTCACCAGACGACCACAGCTGAACTTCAGCGTGTTGGTGGATGACGTCAGTGCGTCTTGTAGTCTGGCAGAGTTATGGAAAGCCTTCACGACCTGCAGGTTATACAGATATCACCAAATATTACGTGTGACCAAAGAGACAAAGGAAAGATTGAACTACTCTTCATGTTTTGGTTCCTGTTTCTTCACCGTTCGTAAAATATTCTGATAATCTGCCTCAAATGTTTGTAAAACTGTGTCACTGCATATAGCTGCCACCTAAACTTTAAACCAACATCCTGTGCCGTCTCTGGTGAAGTACTTTACACCTGTTTTTGCCCTTTTTTCGTTGCTCTGCTTTTGCCACCGTATGATGCCGCTTTCAGTCACTCTGACAGCAAGGGAAGAAAAAGCTCCATTCAAACAGACATTCACATGACGAGACATCCTGTTGCTTGAAGTTGGCCTAGCTTGCTATTCTGTTTATTTTCATCTATAAATACTGGCCGCTGTCAGGTTGTCATGTGTAAACTCAGGTTTCACCTTTCATTGTGTCATCCACCGACCTTGCAGCCACACAGGGACACAGTGTGGGACTAAAAATAGATTAGCAGCACCAAAGGACCCACATATATGAGAGTCATTTGACAGCTGTGACCCGTATTATTCATAGGTTTAAAAGTAAATGTCATTATCAGCGATATTGTGCTCCTGGAAGCCCCCCAGCAGGAGTGTGTGAAGTGGACCTGCCCCCCATCAGGGTGGAAGAGTTTTATTTCTGAGTGGTGACACTCGATGGGGTTCGTGACCTGTGACACATTTCACAGGCGGTCTTGGGGGACACGCATGTGGCAGATGCAGGTTGGTAAATCACACGGATGTCACAGGACCACGCAGTCCGAAGGGATTTGGTGTCGTCCTCTGGAGCCGCATTCTTTCAGTCTGGCAATAAAAACGGCACAAAGTGTAAGAAGAGCGAGCAGATTCTCCGTGAAGCAGTTTGAGATTAACTCGTCACCGCGTCTTCACCGCCTTTGTTTGCACTCGGCTACAGCGTAGGACAGCGTGTGTTCTCCAGGTTGTATCACAACAGAGTCTTTCAATCCTCTGATATTGAAATTGAAAAAGTCCCCCAAAAAATCCTATTATCGATAATGTCTGTTGAAGACCAGAGTTTAAAAAGATAGCTGGAAATAAAACTCTGACTCAATGAACAAATGAAATGTATTTGTGATTAAAAATGATTCTTGTCGTGAAACACAGATTTGTTTGCCAACAAAAAAAACAGCCAGAGGACACACAGAGGGGCGGCAGCAGCTCTACGCACACACAGACGCACGCATGCACACACACAAAGTAAACCAAAAGAGACAAAGAGACAAACTTCTCTAAACAGGCCAGTTTTGCGTAACTTTTCCTCCTCAACAACACCATTAAAGTTGCACTTGTCTCCTTCTGTTTACTTCCTCCTTGTTTACTGTGCCGCCAGCGCACTATTCAGAGACATAGCTGTAATTTATGCTCACTTATTTAATGTGTCATGACGTATTTCAACACGACGTAAGAAAAAAGTTACTCTGATGAAACATTTTATGGGGATTACTCTGCAGTGGTGCCTCGTTGTCGTTCCAGAAAGCTTTGTTATACAATTCACCTCATTGCATTTTGTGAACAACACTTTGCCCCACTTTCCTTTGTTCAAACACCTTCCATAACAGGACATCACCGAAGGATGACTGTTGGGCTCTGATAAGTTTGAGGGATGGGCAAGGATGACAACGGCCGGGGAGGGTGTTTCTAGGAGGGCAACAAAAGATAAAAAACAACAACATCTGGACAGATCAGTGGAATAAATAAAAGGTGAATGAAGAGGTGTTCATGGGCGGTCAGCAAATTGTTTGCTGGAGTCTTTTACAGGCTGTCAGCAGGGACTTCAGATTTCCTTAAGTGATTGGACAGCTGATGTTTTCTAACGGAGGTATGCAAACCCACAGGAAAGCCCTGAAGACCTCACATATGTACATGCTGATAAGACTGTAGCACGAAACACAGCAGCAGAACAAGCAGGACAGCTTTCAAACAAAGACGTTTGTCAAATCAAGTCACTCCATTTACAAAAGGAAACAAACACCTGAGCGATAAATACGCTCGATACAGATGTTCTTAAAATGTTTAAGTCTTGCAAGACTAAATGTTTATAATTATATAATGTCCCACTTTGTTTTGTCAGTGAATCATAATTGTGGGCAAAGGATGGGTGTGGCTGCGTCGGAGGATCGGCTCCAGACCTCCTGTTTCCAGAAAAACATCATCTGGAAAAAGACTTTTACAGACTCTTCGCTTGTGTTAACTGACGACTCGAGTGGCACTAACTCACATAAAATTGTGTCTTCCTAACTTGAAAACGTGGTTGTTAACCAAACATCAGTCTCACAATGAAAGGTTCAGTTTCCCCTCCGATGGATGAACAGACGGGTGCTGGAGACACGGTACTTGACCCTCGATCTTTTAAAAGAAAGGTCAGACACTTTGATTTACTGCTTCTTTTGGGGGGTGTTGAAATCAGAAGCAGTGCAACTCGACTGGATTTCATCCACTTTATTTGTCAAACCCTTTCTTCGGTTTTCAACCAGTTTGATTGTAGATGGAAACAATCTCACAGAATAAAAGCCTGTTGACACGAGCTCCCTGACTGCTCACCCAAAGTGTGGATGTTTGTTAAATGTAAACAATCTCAGGATGTCATTTTATACCTTTGCTCCTTAAACAAAAGGCCAACTTGCCATCAGCGTAGTTTGGTTTCTCAGGTCCAGCTCATCTGAAATCAAAATTGGCTGCATGTGAACTGAAAAGAACTAGACTGACTTGTGCGATGACGAGATGATTACACAGCAGCTTCATTCCTCGGTTTGGCTCGTTGGAGTTTCGAGAAGTGTTGGTCTTCATTTTGTCTTTTCCACACTCATAAAACTGAAAAGATAAACAAACAGACGTGGATCTGTGCTGCGCTGCGGTACCCGGTTGCATTTCCACACATTGTTCTTTAAGCAACTGTGTTCACAACATTTGAATGATTAATTTTGCACCGACTGGAAACTGTGATGAAACATCTGAAGACTTTGACCATTTAGTGGACTGCGTCTTCAGCTGTGTTTTCATGAGGACCGATTCAGACCGAACCAGCATGAGAGTGGAGAAAATGACAGGAATGCACAGTCGCACAATCCTCCTCCTCAGGCGCAGAACACAATCGACACTGTTGCTGCTAATTCCAAAATTTCACACGCGTTTGATGAAAGAGGCAGAGATAATTTGTGTGCCTTCCTACTTTGTCTTGAGTCGTTTTTGAGTTCCACTCTTCGGACCACATGACCGATGTGCTTATGCGACTTTACCCGAAATTTGTGACGAGGATTTCTGAGAAACGAAAGACAATGGACGTTATTGAGCTCAGTGTGGTGAAGAAAAACTGAAAGAAAAAAAGATTTCCTGAATATCACATCAACTTTGAATGATAACTTGTTCTAAATTAAATGGCCGAGACTTGTTTTGCACCACTTATAGATGCAGTTGGGGTGAACGTGTGTGCATATGGTGTATTTGTGTTGCATGAATGAGGTTTATTTTAGGTGTATGCAGTTTCAAGCTGATGGGCTCTAAGAACTGAATCCTTAAAGGACTTCTTTGTGCAGTTGCTGATTTGTGGAAAGTCCTCCGTAGTGACATTTGCCCCTTTGAGATTTCTCTCACATTGTTGGGAACTCGAAGGGGCCTTTAAGGTAAAGCCTGAGGAGGGATTTCACCCTCACAGACCTCCCCGAAAAACTGTTTTCTTTTGTGTCGTTATCTACAACTTGAAGCCCCCCCAAACAGAGGCTGGCCTCCAAATCTTAATCCCACACGCAGTTCCTCCTCTCTGCCTGTGTCTCTCGGGTCATTCAGAGGTTGGAGAGGCCATCCAGTGGAATTCCTGCTCCTACTTTGTCTCCTCAAATCCCTGTATGTGGTCAAAAAGTCACTTCCAGCCCATTCATGTCATTCCCTCCTTCACTCGCGGAGCCCCTCTCGCACACCACAGACTTCACAAGCCGTTCTGGAGTTGTACATGTGCGATGTTTATTTGTTCATAAACATGTGTTCTATATATGGTGTGACGGGGAACCGTTTCGGGGTCAATCGGAAGGGACGGAGTAAAGATTTTCGTCCCACAATAGAAACACATGTAAGCACCCGGCAGAAGGTCGAGCCGTCGATTGTTTTCTCAGGTATGAGTTTGTTGTTTGGCCGATTCAGAGACGTGCTCGGTTCGTGGGGGCTCGATGTGCAAAGTCTGCTTTCCCAGTGTTACAGGAAACGTTTAGTTACAGTTACTAGTTCCTTCTTGGAGTAAAAAGTAGTGGAGTTACTTTCTGGGCTTTTGCCAGTGTTGCACATTAGCTGAGCTCATGTGTGAGTAACTCTCATTCACTTACTTGGGTTCAGCTGAAGGATTAGTTTGGAGGAAGATGCTCCAAAGTGTAACAAAGACACATTTTCTCACAGATATCTTTCATGCTGCTGTCGGAGTTAGTTCAGGATTATTGAAACTCTCCTGCTGCATTAAAGAGGAGTTTAGCAACATAGTCATGAGGTGGATGTTCACAGGATTTAGGACGGGGAGAGACAGCAGCTTTGCAACCCCACAACTATTTTATTTCCACAGGAAGAAACCTCCTGTAACTTCCAAGATTGTAATGACATAACTAATTGTATAACAGCAATTACTTCACCAAGTTACGAAGTAATCACAGGACAGGCTGCTGAAAGTGGTGAACTGGCCCTTTATGAATGAAGTCCATCTGCCCTGAAGTTCACTGGCCTCTCATTTCTTCTTTCCTGCATCAATTTTTCAAGGACAGGTCATGGTTAAACTTTCCTCTTTGTTTTGCTACTCCTGGACTTTTTTCCCTTTTCTTTTTTCTCGCTCCTCTCCGTGGAAAAACCCAGTCGAAGTTATGTTTCTCTCCGAATTACCCTTCTGGCCTCAAAGGAGGAGAGAGAGGGGAGAGAGAGAGAGTGGGAGAGGAAGAGGAGGATGTTCAGCTCCATGAAATGAATGCGTAGAAGTTGCTCCAGAGTCAAATTAAGTGTAGCTTTGTGTGTTCACACACCAGCAGTGAGCCACGGAGACAGTGGCCCTTCAGTGCTCTGCGGCTCACCGCCGCCTCCTCCTCTTCCTCCTCCTCCTCCTCCTCGGACGGGTTTGGGTTCGCGAGGAAGGAGCCAGGCTCGCTCTCTGTCGCAGATGGTTTCTGTCCAAAACCGCAGGAGGCTTTTTTTAGAAATGGGGGGGGGTAGAGAGAGAGACAGGGTGGGGACGGCTGCGTGTACCTACCACAACTATACGAGTAAACAGCCGAGGGCCGACGCGCGGGGCGTCCAGACTCACGCAGCGCGAAACGTGCGTGTAAACAACGCCTCGGCCCGGCGGTTCAGACGGGGCCCGCGCGTTACGGTGAAATTAGACGTCGGTGCCACTTCTCGCAGACACTTGAGAAAACAAGCTGTTCCCTGACAGAAACTGAGGGAGCCCGAACGTGTTTGCTTTCCGTCTCCTCCGGACAGATTTACAGCAGGACTCCCAGTTGCATAACAACATCTTCTGATTGCACATTTTTCCTGAAGGAAGTCGCTTGTTCCAACTTATATAAAGGAGGGCATGTTTTTAATCTCCCTTTCTTATTTTTTTCCTGTCACATGAATCCGAGACACCTTGGATGCACTCTTGTCCTCCTCCTCGTGTCCTCGGCTGTTTTGTCTGTCACGCCTCGGACTGTTAAACTCACTCTGTATTAACCTTTCGGCCTGAAGTCACGCACTCGCTCGCTGTCAGGAAGAAACACCCTGGTAGGCGAGAGGTTTTGGATTCGTGACGCAGTTTGAAAACGACTCCTCCAGCTCCGTTTCTCTCCACCAAAGTTGGAGACGTTCACTGAGATTCTCCACAAATCGATTCGATGACACTTTGCCCTTCGTGTGCCGTAGCTTTTAGATCAAGATAAAGCAGATGTGAGCAGCACATGATCCAGATAATAAGGCCAGCTTGATAGAAGCTGATCAGAGAGAAGGACCGCTGTTTCAGGGACTCCAACACACTTCAGCTCTGAGCTGAAAATTACTTCCAGACGTCTGTTTTTTTCTGCCAGAGTGTCTCACAAACAAAACACGCAAAACACCCAGACAATCATTTTTCTGAAATGACAGACTCTCTGCTTCCATTTTGCTTCACTGCTCCTCATACATGTTTGTTTGTTTGTTTGTTTGTTTCACTAATCACACACTTCTTCTAGGTTCTTCAACCCCTAAAATGTGGGTCTTAAAAAAACGAGATCAAGCTGGTTTTTATCCTACATAAAAATGTGCTGATAACTGAAGTTGTCATTCCTCTTACTTTCATAAAAACGATGGTGTTTGACCTGCTGCATCTTGTCTGTGGCAACGAGCCAGCTGTCAGAAATCATCACCTCAGAAAACAATTTGACAAAAGTGGGACGGTGAGCAGACGCCACTCAGGCAGAAAGTTTTGGCGTTCGGACGACGTTTTAGAAGTCGCTCTGATTTTCATCAGAGAAAAACACTGACGATAGCTTCAGGGACAGTTGGTAAAGCGCTTCATCACACCTGGTCACAAGTTGTCTGTTTGTGAAGAGGAGACAAATGGGTTGAAGAAATTAGACTTTATAAGCTTCACGTCCATCTACAAAGTAAGACGTTGCTCCACAAAAATGGACTGTTGTCGTGGACCTGAGGAAATAGATTTTCATAGAGTTAAAATCTACTTCATGGAGATTTCAACTCATTTTATGATGTGTTTATTATGATGTGTTTATTATGTTGTGTTGCATTTGTTTTTTAGTTGTTTTTTTTTTAAGAACTTTACTTACTTTATGGCGCTTCCAATATATCTTTTATTTTATGATTACTTTATTAAGTGAGAGAGAGAGAGAGAGAGAGAGAGAGAGCGTGTGCGTGTGTGTGTGCGTATGTGTGTGTGTGTGTGTGTGTGTGTGTGTGTGTGTGTGTGTGTGTGTGTGTGTGTG
>JAUESE010000018.1:15046810-15057201 GCA_032274725.1 Malacoctenus triangulatus | reverse complement strand
TGCTCTAAAAACAGGTTGAGGTTGCCTGTATGTATCCATATGATTAAGAACAACTTGGTTAGTTGCCTACCAACATAGAAAATGATCCATAATCCGACTGGCGATCCATTTCAAGGCTCTATTATCTCCCAGTTGCAGAAGTTTCCTCATCCATCGTCTCGTAAGCTGGCGCGTTTCAGTTGTCGTGACCCGCGCGCCTCCTCCGATGACCTAAACGTCGCCCTATATTGTTTGGCTTGATTTGAGGCCAAATGGCATTGTGCTTATTAGGGAGGAAGCGAAGAGAAGGCCTGAGAAAAGAACAGGGTGTTCGAGGTAAAGGGAAGAGGAACGGATGGACACAGAGGCGTAAAGAGGGCAGTCCTCCGGGCAGCAGAGCGCCGGTCCTCCACCGTCCAAACCTCCGTCGGGTATAAAGTCAGGCGTGCAGGGCGTGTTGGAGCTGTGTTGGCTGTGGATGCAGGAATAATCCGTCTGGAGCCTTTCTCAAAGTAAGCTTCTCGCAATATTAGCGATGATTGTTTACCATGATTTAAAGGAACGCTCCACCGGGAGGGGATGCATGTTTTTTTGGAGCATTTTGAGAGTTTCATAACTTGGATTGTGTTAATTTCTTGTCGCGGTCGCACTTCTTGTTGCCAGTTTGTTGTACAGAGATGTTTTAACAAATAGGTTGAGGTGTTTGTCACTGAAGTTGCTGACATGCGGCCTTTAAATGTGAAACTTAACTCATCTCTTTAGTCCGAATCGCTCTGTTGGAGTTGCGTTTTGCTGTCGTGCTTCAGTGAATGTTGTGCTCAGCAAGGCTGCGGGAGGATCAGCTGGCTAAAACTGAAGACTCATCAAAAGCAAGGATGACAAATCGATGGAATAGCAAAAGCTCTGTTCCCTTTTTAGTGGTTGTTGGTTTCGTTATGCCGGCTCCCGCTGAGCTCCAACAACCTCCTGTGAGATCCTCCAGTTGTGTCTGAAAACAAGATAACAGGAAAGTCAAATTAATTCGGTAAATGTTGGCATCGACCGGGCGCTTTCTCTCAACACACCCGCCTGCGTGGAGTCTAAAGGAGAGAAGGAGAAGTGAACTAAAGATGGACTGTGTGATGCCACTTTCTGGAAGACGTGGGCTGAGCCGGGTCGTTGTTCCAGGGGGGGTTGACGACCGCCGGGGGCCACGGGACCTCCCCACCGCACGGGACCTTTTATTAAATTGAGTTGTTCCGTTAGTCCACTGGTCCTTATAGAGGAGGCTGAGCTGAGAGGGCTCAGACGTTTTCCTGCTTTACAAATGTGTGTTTTCTTCTCTGTGTATTGCAGACCTGGAGCCGCTCTAATCACACACTGAACACAAACGTCCCACCGACGAAACACAACCATGACGGCCATCAACGCACCTCGAGACAAGTGAGCGACTTGTTTTAAATTCTGCAATAATTTCTCTTTTCCACATGTAATGAGGTTTAGTTTGACAGAGATTTGGAGGAGAATCACTGGATTTACGTCTTTGAATCCGACTCTCCTGCTTGCAGGTACAATGCAGTGTGGATCATCTTCTTCATCCTGGGTTTGGGGACCCTCCTGCCCTGGAATTTCTTCATGACGGCCACAATGGTAAGAGACGTTTCCACCCGTCGAAGGCCCGCGGGGGGAATTAGATAATGTGGGACGGCGAGGACGAAGCTCGTCTCCGTGGTTAGCAATTAGAAAGTAAAGAGGTCAGACCCGGCTTAGAGGAAGGTCAGCAAATTTCAAGGAAAACAAAGAGTGTTTGTTTACTTTTCCTTCCTGAACCACCTGGTTTAACTCAGGACGGCTGATAGGACGGCGGCCAGGTGGACGCCTGCAGCCGTGGAGGAGCGTCTCTAATCCCAGGCATTGGTTCGGGGCTCTGAAGGGATCAGCTTCCTAAAAACGGAGGAATTTCACCTTTATTTTCTCAGGAGAATTAATGTAAACACTCCCTTAGTGGAAAAAATGTAGAAGTGTAAACTCCTTGTGGTGCATATTTGCTCTGAAAAAGAGAATTTACATTGGAAAAAGTGGCTTTACAACCAAGATGTGGAGCCAAATCTTACACAACCAGCAATAATCCATCACGTTTAATGTCCTTTGCTGTATTTTTGGATTCAGCTGCTCCTTTACAAATCTT
Source organism: Malacoctenus triangulatus (assembly GCA_032274725.1). NCBI lineage: Eukaryota > Metazoa > Chordata > Actinopteri > Blenniiformes > Labrisomidae > Malacoctenus > Malacoctenus triangulatus. Next base: position 15,055,055 of record JAUESE010000018.1, on the reverse strand, counting down.
TGTCCGTTGTGATTCTGCAGTTTAGTGGAGGAAACCGGCCAACGTTTTTAAGTTGCTCAGTGTTTATTTTCCCTCCTCTTCAGTACTTCACCAGCCGGCTGAAGGACGAGCAGGCCGCCAACGTGACCGCCAACCAGACGGCGGGCGACGTGGACACCCGAAGCGTGCTGGAGTCAAAGTTTAACAACGTGATGACGCTGTGCGCCATGGTGCCCCTGCTCATTTTCACCTGCCTCAACTCCTTCATACACCAGAGGTGAGAACAGCAACGTCGGACGACCACGTTTCCTGTCCTCGAGTCAACTCACTGACTTTTATCTCTCAGGAGCAGAAACTGTCAACTTTGTCAGGTTTCCTTTTAATCTCCTGTAATCAAGGAAAAATGTGCCTCAACAGAGCAACTCTGACATTAATGTGATAAGGTGACTTGAAAAACGATGTGTTTTTCTTCCGTGCTTGATAAACATGCCGAGAATCACAGAACAGCCTGAATTTGAACCTGAAATCCAGCAGAAAAGGGAGTCGGAGCTCAGCAGTGTACATCGGAACGCCTGGATGAGATATGGCTGAAATGTACTTTGCCGCTCTCCCACTCTGAGGACGCAGCGCTTCGTTTGTGCGGTTCATATAAGTTGGGCAGTTTTTTTAACATCAAAGCTTTTCTGTGAGGGTTTTGCTGCCTCCTCACGCCCCCCCCCCCCCCCTCTGCTCCCCGTCATGCTGCAGCAGGTAACATGATCCTGTTATGTGAACATACGTGTGTTTGGTTTAATTAGAATAGGATTGAGGGGAAATCTTGGGGGGGGGGGGGGGGTGGAGACCCCGACTACGGCCGAGTCGTCCCCTCCACAAACACACCCAGGAATGCTATTTATGTTCTCAGCTTCTCCCGTCGCCTCTCGCTGCTTCTCCTCCACACTTTGTTCTTCTCTCCATGTTTCTCATTCAGCTTCTTTGTCTATTTTTGCTCTTTTTTCAAAATCCAATAATGTCGTTTTTTTGCTCCTTAATTGTAACTAAGCACATTTTGATTTTAATCTCCAGATTTCTGTCAGGAAAACATTCGAATAAGAAACACGAACATCGAGTGCAAATCATTTTTATCATCAGGCTGCAACACGAATGCACGTTTTACTCTCTCTGCTTTGTTTTCTTTATTTATTTCGTGATTAAACAAGCAGTCTGATGTTTATTTATCAGCAGATTGTGTCTCTGGCAGTGCAGAGTGATGTTGGAGGAGCTGATGTGTGATACTTTTCTTCATTCGTGACTTTGTGTTTTGTCGGCTTGCGTTTCAGGATCCCTCAGAAGCTGCGAATCTCCGGCAGCTTAACGGTCATCCTGGTGGTTTTCTTGCTGACGGCGGTGCTGGTCAAAGTGGACATGACGCCCGTCTCCTTCTTCACGCTCACGATGATCAAAATCGTCTGCATCAACTGTAAGTTATTGCGTTTGGAGAAATAATGATGCAGCGGCGGCCAAAAAGTGACAACTTCCGAATGTTCTCGTATAAAATGAGAATCATGTTTGTTTTTTGTTGAAAGTCATTTTGGCAGAAATGTTCCAGCTTTCACCAACGAAACTCGAAGTTTTTAGGGAAAAAAAGACTCAAAATGAAGTTTTTGCAGTGCAGCTGCTGCTAAAAAGGCGAGCAGACGACTGATGATATTGATCCAAACAAACTTTACGACGTTCATAAAAGTCTGTGTTGATTACAGAGTGGCTTAAAAACATTGACCCACAAAACTCCACGTTGAACTCATCAGAGTGATGGTTTCCATGTGTGTCGTCCCCTCTGTGATCCAAACCCCCCCGCGTCCGCCGCGCCGGGGAAATTCACACACGTTTCCTTGAAGCCCGGCTGAGCTTCAGAACCCAGTGCGTAGTCTGGCTGTGTTTGTTTGTTTGCAGTCGGTCACTGAGCAGCGGGGATAAGCTCACCCCCCTCCTGACCCCCCATGGGTCGGTCCCGACCCCCGGGCCCCCTCAGGAGGAGCAGGCCCTCATGTTTGATTTGAAGCGAATGACCTCAAAGCTTTGAAATCCGTATCTGGACATTCCTCAGGGTGGACACATGCTGCAACGTGTCTGCAGCCTGAGTGTCCTCCATTGGTTCAACGAGCGGCGTCCCACAAAGAGAAACACACTGAGACTGTAAAATTAGAACGGAAACAACTTTGTTAAAGATCTGATCAGAAAAAGAGTGGTCTTTTTTTCTTCTGTGGTCGTTTCCTCGATTGTCGGTTTGCTGCTTCGCTTCTGTGTCGCCGTGACGACGTGAAGCGACCTTAAATCTGCTCCTTTCTGTCGGCAGCGTTCGGAGCCATCCTGCAGGGCAGCCTGTTCGGACTGGCCGGGATCCTCCCTGCTTCCTACACCACTCCCATCATGAGCGGACAGGGGCTGGCCGGCACCTTCGCTGCTTTCTCCATGATCTGCGCTCTGGCCAGTAGGTCCACATCACTGCTGCTTCTCTCCCAGAGCGAGCGCTGCGTACGGATTAAAGTCACACACAAGAGTGCACGTTCAGCTAACAAATAACAGATTCTAGTGGGTTTTTTTCCATGTATTTTGCTGAGAAAATGTCACTGTTTATTCTAATTGCTGTTAAAAAACAAACAGTTCTTTGAGGTTTGACCCGAGTTATGAAGAGACTATTTTTGGAGTTCCTTTTGGCTTGGAGCTTGTGTGGGAGCTTCTCATTGAAAACTTGTGACTTCTGTGGGTCACTTACATTTGGTTCGCTTCCACTAACCCATTTTTAACTGATGCATCTCTAAAGTCAGTGACTAAGACAACAAAAGTATATAATTTTGATGAACCATAAGTAGATTAAACTGGTATTAATCATTGCTAGAAAGAAAACTAACATGGTGAGAAGTTTTGTTGTTGTTTCGTGCCACCAAACAAACTTCTCCACTGTACCGTTGTTCACTGATGGCGATGGGTGATGTTGAAACGAGCCCTGAAGTTCCTGCGTTTTGTGTCTTCAGGTGGATCGGCGCTGATGGACAGCGCCTTCGGTTACTTCATCACAGCCTGCGTTGTGATTCTGCTGGCTATCTTCTCCTACCTGATGCTGCCCAGGATGGTGAGAGCTCATCCACTGTTTTGTTTCACGGTGTTTACAGAGTACAGGAAGCGTTGTAAAAAGTTTGGGTGTTTTTATATTTGGTGCAAAGATCCGTGAGGTGAAAGGAAGCAAGTTTGAACACATCTGGCTGAACGACATCAAGAGGAGACGTGCTGTCATCCTGTTATCTGGCAGGAATTCGCTCTTTGAAGCATCTCTGTAATCTGTTTCTGTCCACAGGAATTCTTCCAGTACTACATGGAGAGTAATGGATCCAGACCTGCTGCTGATGAGGAGAACAAGATGGATTTGCTCAAAAAAGGTACAGAACTTTGCTCGGAGCTCCTCGAACACGACGAGTAGGAACGTGGAAGCCGAGTAACACAACAGATTGTTTCATTTCCAGACAGCTCGGGAGAGAAGCGACCGGTGGTGAACCTGATGGAGGACGAGGCGACGCCGAGCGTGTCTGTGTTTAACATCTTCAAACAGGTGAGCTCACGTTTTCTGCCTCCTGTTGAACTTCATCTGAAGTTTGGCTTCAAAGTCACCTTCATATTAGGCTGATGGTTAATTAGAGGTGGTACGTACACGTGGCAGCTCATTACCCATGATCCTCCTGTGCTCTCGTCACCAGATCTGGGTGATGGCTCTGTCCGTGTGCTTCATCTTCACCGTCACCATCGGCGTTTTCCCGGCCGTCACCGCCGACGTTAAGACCGACGTGGCGGAGGACAGCGACTGGAGTGAGTCTGCACGGCCCTGTTTGATTCATGAGCCGCTGCATGTTTCATCGACCCCGAGATCGTTTCTGGGTCTGGAATCAGTGAAACTGTGAAGGGTTGGGTCTGCGAGGAGTGTCTGAGCTGCATCACTTGGTCTGTTAAAGCTCAGATGCATGTGTGGCTGGAATTTCACATTTTGACACATTTATCACATTAATTTGGATCTTTCGGTCTCTCACTTTGACGGTGGATTCTCAACTTTTGCCTTCAGGACAGATCTGCTCTCTCATGAATTCATTCCTCCCTCCTCCACCAGACTTTCTGTTGCCTTAATGACAGGCAGAAACTGCAGTTTCACAATCACCAAAGCTGCCAAAGACTTTAAACAGGTTTCTCAGGTGTTCAGATGTTTGCTGTGACTCCTCTAAGTTCTTCTGCACTCCTTTCACCTTTTATTTTTTGGACCATTTTAACTTGATTTCGTTGTTCACTCTCCAGACATGTACTTCATCCCCGTGTCGTGTTTCCTGCTCTTCAACCTGATGGACTGGGCCGGGAGGAGTCTGACAGCCTTCTGTATGTGGGTCAGTAGCAACACATGAAAAGAAAGACGCCATCAGCAGGAGACACTTTGATATCATCGGGGTCGATTCATTGAGTGAAACTTAAACTGGTGGGTGGAAGTTGGCCGAGTTATTCTGACTTCAGTTTTAGTTTCACAACTTGAATATCTGACATGTGGACGAGATCATAACGGAAGTGGTCGAATATTTTCTTGTGCAAACTTCACTTGAAAAAAATGACAGAATATTTCCTGTGAGCTGCAGATGTCGGCAGTCATATAATGCACTGAACTCACACTCACTCGCAGAGCGTTGAATTGAAGTTTGTTTACGATCAATCAGTAAACAAATGTCCCTGGTGTGATAAAAGGAAAGTTTGGCTGGTGAGACGTGAGGTTCCTTTGTGGAGGCGCGTCCGTGTGGAGGAAGTTTCCTCCGAGGTCAGGAGGAGCGTTTAGATGTGGATGTTTCTCTTTCTTCTCACATCTGGAGAAAGAACTGCAGCTGGTGGACACATGAACACATGAACACAGTGGCTTCTATTCAGCCGCAGGCTCGGACAGGCTCGTCATGGCTCCAGTCGCTCTGTGTTTGGCTGCAGTGTCGCTCCAGGATCGACGTGATCTCAGAGGAAAAGAAAAGAAAAATCCTTTCAGGCTTTCATGATGCACTCCTTCGTTTGTATTCAAACATCAGGGTGTGTTCTCTCTGTTTAGTCCTCGTGCATTCACCCGCGTGAGATGATACCAGAAGAGAACATTTCCCCTTCCAGCAGCCTCTTTTTTAAGTTCGTTTGACAAAAATTCAAGCCTTAAATAAATGAAGGGGGTCTAATTCCTCCCAGTAAGTGAACTGATTGAATCAAGCACAATCGGAGTACAGTCGGCCGATGGTTCGACTCGCAGAGGAATGCAGCCGATAACAGTCAGCTGCTGCAGGACCATGTGAGGATATTTATCATCAGTGGACGACACCAAGCGGCTGCCAACAGCTCCTCTAAGATGCTTTACGAGTCCAGGAAGGCCAGAAGCACAAACATCGATTCAGTTCCTCCCCAACAAGTCGCCTTCACAAACAATCATCTATTTAACAGTGTTCAGCAGCAGCAGGTCGTAATGTTACGGCTGATCATGGTGATGACTGACTGTCGCTGCGTGTGTGTCGTCTGCTCCTTCCAGCCGGGTAAAGACAGCAACTGGCTCCCGGCCCTGGTGGGCCTGCGGCTCGTCTTCGTGCCCCTCTTCATGCTGTGCAACGTGCAGCCGCGTCACTACCTCCCGGCCGTCTTCTCCCATGACGCCTGGTACATCGTCTTCATGATCCTCTTCTCCTTCTCCAACGGCTACCTGGCCAGCCTCTGCATGTGCTTCGGACCCAAGTGAGTTGGCAGAAATCAATTTAGGGGAAGTTAAAGGTTGAATATGTGATACGAACACAAAAGCGACCTCTAGTGTGTCAAGGTTGTAGCTGCAACAGCAGAAAAACTGTGTGTTGCCAGGTTTGCAGTGGATACGTCAGTTTTTCAGCGTGTCCATCTCCTGAAGGCTTCACCTCTGCTGACTCTACTTTTTGCCCTTCTGAGGTCACTCCTCTTCTGAGACAGATAACCAAACCTCCGGCGCTCTGAGGCAGCCGGTTGATTTGCCGACTCCGCCATTTTGGCAACTGCGAGACGAGCTGTGTGACAGGATAGAGGCCGTAACTGGCAACCTCGATTGGCTCGTAGATGTAAAAACATCACCATTGTCAAACCCGTCGAAATTTATAATTATTTTCAGGAGAAATATAGATTTTTTAAGGAAACACTATATTTCCATTCCACACCCCTCTAATAGTCTTTTTGAGGTACTTTTAAAAATATAGCTTTTAATAAAAATCCTACATATTCAACCTTTAAATACTACACAAAGGATTTCGAAAGACGGCGTTAATCTGCTTGATGAAGGTCAAACTTGGCCATGAGCTGTGAGCAGTCGCGTCCATGTCTCTCCTCCCACTGACGGTCTTTTTGTCCCTCTGTTGTCTCCGTCTCCAGGAAGGTGGCGCAGCACGAGGCGGAGACGGCGGGCGCCATCATGGCCTTCTTCCTGTCGCTGGGGTTGGCGCTGGGCGCCGCCATGTCCTTTGCCTTCCGGGCCATGGTGTAGAGCAGGGGCGTCCCCCTCCAGTCCTGGGGGGGGGCTTCCCTTCCTGACGGTTCCACGCGTCTCTCTCCTGCGCCAACACGACCTGGTTCCAACGGACGCGTCGCCATCCACCTCGCTGCCGTCAGGCGTGCGGGAGCAACGAGACGTAGCCGTCAGGGACTGGAGTTGGACACCCCCGGTGTAGGACCCCCCCCCCCACCCACCCACCCACCCACTCGGCTCCCTGAGAGGAAACACCACTGCAGACTAAAAGGCCAGAGAGGGGCCGCGTTCCTCCTGTGAACAGCAGAGAATCATCAGCCGACGAGCGCTGAAACGTGTTACTGAGTTTGTCTTTTGGTGCAAAATTTGTGCCTCTAGTATTTTATTTAGTGCTTTTTTTTATTAAAAATGTAAACGATTGAATTGCTCAGAACAAAGCAGAACCAAAAGTATTAAAACATTTTGTCGTAGTCGATCCTTTAAAGGAGGAAAACAGACGAGTGTAGTTCTGTCGTTCAAGGAAACGGCAGCTGTCCTGCAGCTTCATTCATTCTACGTTCTGCACTAACGCAGTTAAGAAACAGTGACCGACTCTTGGATCACGATCAACAAATCTTATACTTTATATGACAAGAAAGGAGTCCTTCAGTACAATGTCTCGTAACTCATTTTAAATCAGCTGATGGGCTCTTTCACACTTAGAGGTTCGTTCATTTCAAGAGATCTAAATATCTTTAATTTCTCTTTTTTTTAATAGACAGGAAACGTTATTTTTGCATCTGTGAACTGTTGCAGCTTTTTAACCTCCGATCAAACCAAATACACAAAGACAACGCCGGGAAAATATGAACTCTGAAGGGAAGTCTCGACCCAGCCAATCGAGCGCCTCATCACCCCCCCCTCCTTCTCTCTGTCCTCGAGACAACTCTCCTACTGAACCTTCTGGTGTTAGTTTGAGGTTTTAGATTGTTTGTTGTTGTGTGGACGTCGTTTAGTCTGTCAGGTTTTTTTTAAAATGAAAAGTGAAGTGTTGTGTTTTTTTCTCTCTTCTCCGACTTGTGATCAAACTCGAGCTTTCTGCCGTCTTGTGTTTCGACGGCAACGTAAACAAGCAAACGTACGCAGCTGACATGAAGTAAAATGTGCCATTCTGAGAGTCTTTTTCAACTCTCACTTTTTGGTTTCTTAAACATAATTTCACATTGAAGATGAGTTTTATACCAAGTTTAGATGTTATTATGTTTTACAAGCTTCCACTGAGGTTTAAAGGTCCATCAGTGCGACCTTGTATAGTTTATTTACAATTTGGTTGCCATTTGATATATTTTTTTAAAGTTTGGTATTACAGCTGTGTGCATCCGAATAGCCTGCTTATCTAAAGCACAACGTTTGTCCTCTGTATTCAGTCTTTAGACCACCAAGAAGTTACTTTAATAAATAAATGTGTATTTTTAAGACTTTGGCTCCTCCTGCTGGTGTTTCTTGGAAATGCAACAGTCAACACGGTGAACTTTGGTTTATTATTGCTGACTCGATGAGTAGATTCCAGTATTGAGGGATCTGAACCTGAGAGCGGCTACAGTTCAGTGTCCCAGACGCAGGTCAGGAGGTCGCCCATCTTCTCCTTGAACACTCGGTCAAACTGCTCGTTCTGAGCCACCGTGAAGTAGTTCTTCCAGTCACCTGCCACACCTACACACACACACACACACACACACACACACACACACACACACACACACACACACACACACA
>JAUESE010000018.1:15026998-15044695 GCA_032274725.1 Malacoctenus triangulatus | reverse complement strand
AACCAGCTCAGCCTTTACTGGAGACGTTGTTGTTGCTGTTGCTAAGATGCATTTTGTCAACAGAAACAAATAAATTCTCAGATTATTTTTTTACAGATTCGTTGCCATCTGCTGCCTCTGACCTGACCAGCACCAGGACAGGTGAGCTTGTCTACACTTCATCCATCCGTCTGTTCGACTCAGAACAAAGAGATGTCAAAAAAGTCATGGCACTAAAGTATGGCGACGGTGCAGGTCGACAATAACTTAATCGCGTGTGCCACGTAAACAAAAACCTCCATCGCCTGAAAAAGCTCAACATCAGCACAACTTTGCAACGAGGTAAAAGTTTGCTCCCAATAGAATTTAACGAGCTGCTAACAGCCTAATTAAACGCTGAGAGCAGATAATAACATGAAATATAGATAAGCTGGAAACGCTGCCTATAGCTGCGCGGTCCGTGCAGGGGAAGACAGCGACGTCTCCTAAAGCCGCACTCAGCAGAGCAACTGAACGGCGCCTCGTCCTCCACCAGGCCGTGAATGTTTAATAAGAGAGCGACGCTGAACGCGCCGCCTCGCAAGCCATGAATAAGACTGAATCGTCTGCCAATGGAGCGACGTTAAAAAAAAAAAAAGAAAGTGTAACTTTCAATGGGAAGCCAGCGTTAATGCGGTGCTTCAGAAGCCCATGGCACTTTCCAGGACTGAGGGATTGGGGCTTTAACAGCGCTCGTGGTGTGACAGAAGGGGCCTCTCCCTCTCCTCGCCAGTGGTAGCCAGGGTTGTAATTCTGACTTTAGCTGTCTTTATGACTCCCTCTCCTCATTTCTCTGGAATATGAAAACATCAGCATATGGCTGCTGACAGAGCCGAGGCTAAGGAGTCAATTTCCCTTAAGTAACATTGGGACAGGGGTGACATTCACTTCCGTACTGCCCCCCTGGCTCGAAAAAAAAAAGAGGACAGGAGCGAGACAGAAGCGAGAGACGGAGACGGAGCTCCGATGCGAGAGGGGACAGATGGCGAGCTGCAGAAAGACGGGGCGATTCGGAGGGGAAAGAAAGAGCGAGGCGAAGACGGTTCGTGTCTCTTTCTCCTGCACCAGCAGGTCGTCGCTGCCTTTCTGTCTCGGTGCGTTTCAGTGTGCAGTTCACAGAGTTTCATGTGGCTACCAGGAACAGAAAATCTGTCCGTCAGCTGCCAAAGGTTCCAGCTCCGCTCCATTCCTCTGAGCGCTCTTAAAAACCCGCTGTTTCACACCCATGAATTACACTATTTATGGCCCCGGTTAAAATGGGCAGTTTCTGGGCACGCTGCATGTGTGCGCCTCTGTTTCAGTGTGAATGTGAGCGTGCCATGTGGCAGATGGGAAGCAATATGGCACACCTCTGCCCAGACAGATGTGGCACAGCACATCCCAGCGAGCCGCGAGAGGGATCGGAAACCACACGAACATCTGGACCTGTGGCAACCTTCACCCTCAGCCAACAAGCTAACTTTACCTAGCTGCTGAGGGGCCTGGGTGGGAGGAGACTGAGGGGGGGAGGGGGGGGGGGGTCGTAACATGTCACCGGTCCCAACGATCCTTCACACCGCGTCTTCATCTCCAGCGGCATTTTGACTGACACATGAGGAATCCCACCTCCCTCAGTGAGGCCTGTCAATCAGTTGCTCCGTGGAGTGCAGCGATGAGGCCGGTCCCAACATGGGCCTGTCATGGCCTGCTGCACAGGAGGACATTCCCACCACTCAGGGGGCGGCCGGCCCGGGACAGACCGGGTCCTCTGTGAGAGGGGAACATCAAGAGCACATTGGAGCCGTGGGTAGAGACGTCTGAGGAGGGTCTGTTTACGCTCATCCTGGTGAACAGTCGGAGGTCAGTCCACGAGGAGATTAACCGAGGAGAGAAAGAGTCGAAAACAAACATGTTCTACTGTATTTCACATGACTGTTGTACATTAGAATGATGGTGGAGCTGCAGAGCTGCTGTCTCTCTGTCCTGAACATCAAGTTCTAGCTTTAGCATTCGCATGAACCATCCTCAAATCAACTCAAGATCAGAACTGTTATTATTACCCTAAACTTCTGTTTATATGAGGAGTAGAACATGTTCAATCTCAAGGCAGACAAGTAAAATAAATAGATCAATAAAAACACATTAAATGTTCCTCTAAAGGCGACCTTGATATCTTCAGGATATTTTCAAATTAGTTTTGCTGAGATTTGCATAATGGTACACACACAACATACTTTCTCCTGCATACATTTACTGCCTAACGTGTCTCGAATCACAATACAATATAGTACGTAAACTGTAAACTCAAATATTCTTAGAAAAAGAAAATAAACCAGAAATAAAAAGAAGGAGGTTTTCTTCATATTCAAGGAAAAATTCCAAAACTGCTGAATCTGAAGTCATTTTCTGGGATTTTTATGAGAGGAACATTTCTTTCTGTGGTTTGTTTGTTTTCTTTGCCCCCCTACGAAGGCTGTGATGACAAAACAAAGTTTTTGTGTGCGTTTTCTCAGACAACATTGAACGTCATAATAACACACTGCAACAGCCACTGAAGCTCAATTAAACAATCGCAGAACAATTTCACAGTAGAGTGGACGGCAGGTAATTAGCCGACTTTTTTCAGGGTGACGCTGAAGCAGGCAGGAGTGTTTCGCTTCTGTTCCTGTCTGAGGAGCAGAGTGAAGCGAAGATTGCTGCGCAGACACACTTTATCATGGAGGACGACGTTTCTCTCCGGAGATAAGGATCTGAGGTACATTCCAACCAGCAGCGTCTCTCCACCTTCGTCTTCGCTGAGGTCAGAGGTCGCAGCATCGGAGGGGGTATTTATATAACTTCCTGCCTGATGAGGAAGCTCTTGGAGGCATATGTCAGGCAGAGGCGTCCTGGATGCCTGTGAAGCGCAGCACAGATGCCCTCCTGTTCACACTGAACACCATCAATATGGAGAACATCCTCTCACACTCACTCTGACCAACGACCAGACACCAGACACATTATTTATGAGGATTTGAAACAATTTATGATATAAAAGGAAAAGTTCACGGCACTCTGGTGGGGTTTTTTTTTCACTATCACACTATTATATTGACACATTGGCAGAAGATGTAGGTACCAGTGTTCTGTTATGTGATCCTAAAAACATTTATGCACGTTTACTGGGTTACTCATTTACAGTTGCTGTGTTTTTACTTTTAAATGGTGAAACTGACAAGATTATTTTGAGCCTTGGATGAATTTTTCTCCCTTTTTAGTCTACAAGTAGGCCGAGATGTTTAATTTATTTCATGTATGAGGAGATTACTACATTTTTATACTGTTTTCCTTTCATCAACTAATAAGATAAAGTGAAAAATTTATACCAAAATAAGAATTTATAGAAAAAGAGAGTTGGAAAGGTACCACTCAATTATACAATGAATGGTGATGTTAGGGGGAATATTCTCTGTCTGTAGTTATTCAAATCGGTCAATAATCTCATCCTGGATTACAATGCAGAGAAAAATCAGTGCCTTCTTCAGCCTTTCTGCTCTCTCTCTCTCTCTCTCTTTCTCCCTCTCTTTGAATAATTAGTGATGTGTGTCAATATTGTGGCCCATAGTAACCATATGGTGGGTGCAGGCAGACAGGCCATTGTTGGGAGCTGTGAAATATTGTGTATCCCTGCGAGGGCTGGAGCCAGCAGAGGCAGGAAGTGTTGTCGGGACTGACAGGGACATTGTGCGCTTGAATGGGCGAGTCCTCGGTGGCAGGGAGCACCGCGGACCCAGACAGAAAGTCTTGACCCTGGCGAGAAAGGCTGATTAGGCATGGTGCTGCAGGCCTCTCCTTCATCTACCCCCGCCTCCTCCTCCTCCCCCTCCACCTCCTCCGCCGCCGCCGCCCCCTCTCATCCACACCCCCCACTGGAGGCCGTTAGGGCCGGGGCAGAATACAACAAGGCCACTTAACTCAGCGACGCCTTTTCACTGCACACATAAAAACACTCATATATTCATGTCAGGGGTGGAGAGGAGAGGAACGGGGACTCGGGGCCGCACAGTCAGTGTGTGAACTCTGATGGGAGCCGTGTGTGATTTGTGGGAATGACAGAGTGACACGCGGGGTTTCAGCCCGGCCACCGAGTCTCTCACGGCGCCGAACGGAAAGCGATAAAAGGGACTTCTTTTTTAAAATTTTTGACCCTGTTTTCTTTGAGCGCTCCCGACTCGCCCCCAAACATGCATCAAAACTAAGTAATGTAATTAGTGTGTTGAGTAGAGAACAGATTGGAAATGATGCTAAGCTTTTGTTTTACATTCTGCATATCACCACAGCATAATCAGACAAACACATTAGTTGGGATGTAATAGAAGGAGGCCAACATTATCCTGTCACATTAACAAGCTGTGGAGTGCAGGGAAGCTAAGCAGCCAGTGGATCCTGACACTAAACAAAGCCTTAAAATACCATCGAACACGCCACCAAAACACCCGACTCTCAACTCTGCAAACATTTAAATTCAGGGAATCCTTCAAAATGTCGAGGACAGACATTTAATTGCTGCACTGCGAACACTTCATTTGGTAATTAACCATTTAAGAAAATAAATATTTAAATGTTATGTTGCACAGGAAAGTTCACGTCAATCAAAGCTGGAATTTCGTAAAAATGTGAGACGTTTTTAGGATTACAGGGAGTGTTGTTATGATAAGACAGTCCAGCATTTCTTTGGGGGGGGTTGGAAAATGTTTAATTGGGATTTGTTTTTAAAAATAGAGTTTATTCTCCGTTGTGAACGGAGAAGTTATTGACGAGGGGCTAATTTTCTCTCTCCTGCGAAACAAGCTGGATGGCTTCAACTGGAGGAGCGGCTTCATCTGGTGGAGTTTCATTCTGTCTCAGTCCTCTGCTGATCAAACAGCCCTTCATCCACGTCCCCTCTCCTCCTCATCTCTCCATCCTTCTCCCCTTTCATCCCATCCTCCTTTCCCCTCTCTGCCAATTATCTCTCCGTCAGTCTGTCACACTTTGTAGAATAATAAAGGCATCCTAAATTGCTGCCCATCCCGCCTTTATCCCCCTGATAAAGCACAACAATTAAGGCTCATGTCTCTTTGCTCAGGGCTTTTGATGGCACACAAAGCTGCACCCAGAAAGAGGGAGAGGTGGTGGAGCTGAACTCATCTTCACAAACGTCTCTCTCTCTCTCTCTCTCTCTCTCTCTCACCCTCTGTGTCAGTGTATACACTCATATGTACATGTGGAAATGATCACTAAACTTCCACCTCTTTTCTTCACTTGGATTAACTCAACACCTGATTAAATTCAGCCATTCTTGAGTGACACTGGCATTAAAAACCGTGTCTCGTTTTTTTTCAGGCAGCAGTGGTGATTGAATATTTGGACCAACCGCAGTCTTGAGGAAAAAATCACAGGTGTTAGAACAGCCTGAGGACGAAGCCAGCAGCAGCCTGAGAGACACTTTTTAGCTCCAAAGCGTCTCTTTTGTGCCTTCATTTTAAAGTCTGTCAACATCTGAAGACAGAGCTTGAACTACGAACTACAAAGAGTTCATAAACTTTCATTGACTGATTACTTTTGAAATACCAATAAACTTGCAAACTTTCACTCCTGCATACATTTGACTTCAAACTTATTTCAACCACACCTCTGCTCTCCTCCTTTAATTGCTCTCAGGAAGGCACAATGTTAACCGAGAGTTACAGTGAAGCCAAACACTAGTCTGGACTCCTGCTCACACCTACATACTAAAACAGGGACTTTCAAAATAAAAGAACTGAGTGGTTTTCCAGGTTTGCTTTCAACTGCCTAAAGTGTCTTCTTGTCATACAGAAATGTAAAATAATGACCGTTTAATATCATCTACTCACCTTTTTTTCATTTCACCCAGGTTTATATGTTTGTTCCATAAATGTGAAATGATTGCAAAATGTGATTTTAGCACTCAAAACTATTGTTTTTGTTTTTTTCCACTTGTTTTTTGCCAGTTCACACTTCTGAAGAAATTAAAGAGGATTAATTGTGAAATAGAGATTAGCATAAATAAGTTGTACACTCTCCATTGTCACAATTTATCAGTCAGTTTAAGCATTAATATGTTCCTTTCAGTTATGCAACACAAGTGACCTCACTAAATAATGAATGTTTCATTGGTTCTTCCTGATATTATGGGTGAACTGGTAGAAAAAGTCTTTTCTGTCTTGAGAAATACTAAAGTTTCCTCTGAAAAGAGACAATTGTTTGGAAATGATCGGTAAGTGTCTCCAAAGATCAAACTGTGGTAAACAATCATATTCAGTGAAAGTAATTCAGATTTAGTTGATGAGAATTAAAGCGTAGATAATTACTGAGTAAATGCCAAAACATTTACGGCAACAACAACAACAAAAAAAGAACATTTAAAAATCACAGCGTGAATGTTCAACATGCTACCTCTCTGTTTATTGAGGTTTGGGTTTTTTGGTGTATGCTGTGACTCCGGGGGGTAAGCTGTAAAATTTGAGTAGTCAGGGGAAGCAAATGAAAGCATGTGAAGGAAAGCAGAAGACACAACGTTGTTAAAATCCCTCCTCGGTCTGTGGAAGATTCAGGTAAACAGGAGATGCTCCGGCGCTGACGACTGAAATCAAATCCGCACCCTGTTATTACGGCGCATCTTTTCAGCAGTGACAAACAGCAAGGAGGAGAAGTGAATGCAAAGTTTGAAGTTGTCATTCAAAACAAACTTTGTGGAGTAAAAGTATGTGTTCATTTTTACACTGTTTATCCGGATGGCGCTGAGGTCAATCCCAGCTGACCCTGAGTCACAGGACAAAGACACGATGCTATGAAGACACATCTAAACTTCAAATTAGCCTGAATGTTTGTTGAAGGAAACAACAGTATTGGAGAAAACTCATACATGCATATGGAGTACATGTAGACTCACTTTGAGGAGACAGCATGAGCCGCCACTTTCTCTGAAGGATCTGTGTATATTTGGGGACTGTGAGTGTAAACTTCTTAACTGTCACCTGCTTTTGTGGAGGATTTCCAGCTGGTAATGTACTTTTCCTTCTTCTCTGACTATTGTTTGAGGTGGCACACATTCACTGTGTGTAGGCAGAGTGCCGTCTCCTCCTGGCCTGCAGCAGCAGCAGCAGCAGCTCAGTCAGCAGTACAGTTACCTGGGAGGCAGGCTCTCTGAGTGAGTAATGCTGCTGAAACAAAGGATGTGACAGCAGAAGTGTGGAGAGAGTGATGAGAGCCCCCGCTGGTGTGTTGGCTTGCCTGCCCTCAGAATCTCCTCCCTGGCTTTTCCTTTCAGAAGCCTCCCCCTGAGGGCGCCGCAACTCAGGCACATTAAGACTTTGGTTTATTACCAAGAAACACCAACACAAACAAGAAATAAACAATGGAAATGGATTTTTTTTCCTTTTAACTTGTACTCCATTTTACCAATTTCTTTTCCTCTTTGTGATGAAAGAACAAATGAGCCAGGTTAAGTTTAAATAACCTGCCCTACCATGCATCAGCCCCATATGCCACATTTCCTTAAAATGTATTGGCTCCACCCCTTGTTACTTTTTTAAGCTTTGGCTCCACCCCATTTTACATTTAAACACTTTGGACCCACCCCACCTTGCATTGGCTCCACCCTCATTACATTTAGATACATTAGCTCTGCCCTATTTTACATTTATTTGCAATCACCCCACCCCCTGTTACATTTTCATGCCTTGGCCCCGCCCCACTATGAAAAAGGCCCCGCCTCATGCTTCATTTGAATGCATTGGTTTTCCACCCTTTTTCAATTAAATGCTTTGCCCCCCTCCCCAACACACATTGGATCCACACCATGTTACGTTTAAATGCATTGGTGCTGCCAAATGTTTAATTTCTTTGGCTCCACCCCTTGTTACGTCTGAACGTTTTGTCCACGCCCCTTGTTCAGCATTTAAATGCTCTTGCCCCGTCCTGACTTGCATTGGCCCCGCCCAATGTTACATTTAGATGCATTAGCTCCTCCCTATGTGATGCTTAATTGCATTGGCTCCGCCCCTGTTACATTTAAATGCACTGGCTCCACCCCATTTTAAACACATTTGACCTCCCCCTTCAGGCATTTTCACCACCCCAAAAATGTATTGGCTCCACCCCACATTATGCTTTACAACCAAAGACTTGTACTGGATGACGAGGGGAGGAGGACGCCAGGAGTTTTTGCTGCCTCGTCTCACATGAATAGTTATCAAGTTTTTAAATTACTTTGCAACATTTTTACTTATTAATTCAGTATGGAGACACCTGCTATGGAGGCAGAAATAAAACTCACTATTAAAAAACTATGAACTAGAAAATCTCCCTTGGTAGACACACAACACACTGTCGTGGAGACACAAAGAATCACAGAGAAGAAACTCTGCATTCGCCCCTTTTTCACACATTTGGGTCTGACATGATTGTCAGCGTCGGCTGGATAAGGAAACTTTGGACTGTGTAGACATTTTTCTTTTTTGCTTGAACATTGAAACTGAATTTTATACCTTTATATTATGTGCTCAATGCACCATATTCATATTTAGAAAACATACCCACTTTAACCTTGTGATTTTGTTAAACTGTCAGTCTTGATTTTGATGATAAAACCAAACACTCTCTTATGTAAAATGTTTCTTTTTTTTTCCACAATCCCCATTTCTTTAAAGTATTTTGTGAGAATTAGATAAAAAATTGATTTATCTTGATGATTTATTTCCATCTTATTGTCTCATTACAAATCCTGAAGTGTGGATGACCTACAAAATTAATTTATTAGCCCTCTCACCTTTTAAATCCATATAATAACCATCCGATTAACGCAGTTGTGTAATATTTATGTGAAATAACTATTGTGACAACAGAGAAAATGAAATGTTTCAAAATTACCTGATGTGCAACCTTTTCTAACATTGCTCATAAAGATGAATAAAAACCAAGCAATTAGAAAGACAATAAAAGAAGAACAATGCAGTAAAATAAAAAGCAAACAGGCACAAAGATATTTGAGTAGAAATATGATTATTGTGTAGCTCCGGCAATAAAGGAAATAAAGATTCTGTGGAGGAAAATGATTCTGAACGCTCTGGGGACCAGCAGAGTTTTAAGTGTGAAACCCATCTGGTGCTGTGAGCTTTAGTTGATGCTGAGAAATCTGTTTCAGGCCACGTTTTCAGTTATCATTCATCCAGCATTAACACTTCAATGCTTCCACAAGCTCGTCTGAAAGTTTGTTTTCTGACTCAAAACAGACAGAAACTTCTCTTCAGGTGCATCATCAGAAGCCACGATGAGGCCACCAAACAGCTGTCGAAAAAGAAAGATGTGGCGCGACACAGCAACTAACTAAGCCTACACTGCCACCAAGTGGTAAAGATTTGAACTACATATAAACTCCATTATAATTGTTTATGGTGGGTGTTTCCCACTTGTGTTTAGTCACGGCACTCCTTTAAAATGCTCACACACATTAAAGTCTCAGAAAATGGCATTTTATAGCCTGTTGAATGTTGACAAATTGTTTTCATTAATTTATGTTCGCTGAATCTGCATTCTCTCCTTCAATGCGGAGCACTTTCTTGGATAGTTCCCATTTTTGCAACATTTCAACTGAAACGCGCACAATAAATTCGTTTTTATTTGTGAAAGAAAATTTGCTATCATGGAAAAACAGTTTAACTTGTTGTTTTAGTGAAAGTCAATGACATATATAACATAAGATGATGCAAGGCCATGAAGCCTCACTGGAACTTTCAGAGTAAAAGCCGATTATGCCCCCAGCACGACTTTCAGTGTTGACAGTCGCTGGTTTACAGTTTAAGCACTTGCTGAGTGCGGGCGCTAGAGGGAGCCACCAACAAAGCGTGTCGGTGCTTTGCTGCACAACAGGAGATGTGAGGCAGATTTCAACAGACTGACCCAGGGCCGAAGAGCTGCTACTGAAGCATGACCCGCCTTTAATGGGCAGGAAAATTATAAAGCATGAAACTGGAACTGGCCATGCGATTAAAAGTTGGCATGTGGACAACGTTTAAGTCCCCAACGCCCCCCCCCCAAATCCCACCCAGAAGCACATGTGGGCTTTATAGCTGCATGGACCTCTGCTCATTGAGTTCACACATCTGGGGTTCAGTGGGGGTCTGGGGGTTGTGTCCCTCTTCTCTGACCCTCTCTCTAAATTTATCGGGGATGTCATCACGTGTGTCTCTCATGTTTCTGCTGGCCAGTGGGACCAGCTAAGAATAGCGCAGACACAGATTAGCGCGGCTGCTCTCGCTCTACCTCTCGCTCCTTCGAAAACCAATTATTTTCCGTCCGTCCGTCTTACAGCGAGGAGCCTCCTCCTTCTGTGTGTGCGCCTCGCTCGACCTCCTCCTACAAACGTCCGACCTCACCTTTTATAGCGTTTGAGATAGCCGGCGTGAGAGGGCCTCTCTGTGAAACCTGCCCACCAAACATGGTGTTAAACACAATAATCCAGGCCAAAATTGGGAACATTTTGTGCAATAAAGGGGATGATGGTGTTGGTGAAGACATGTTCTTTCTTTTTATAGGCAAGTCATTCATCTTCCTCCACCAGCATCAGCAGGTAAGTCATTTTAAAACTGATTTGGCATCAGCTCGCAAAAGGAAGAAACAAGTTGGCAGCAAGAATATCTCCTAAACACCAAGCTTTATATCTGTTTGCTTAAATGTTGAGTTGTATCCTGCAGGACAGACTACAGAGTGGCCTACAGAGGGTACTAAATGTCAGATCTAATCCTTGGATGGAGCGGGATCTCCTGGATATGTGGGGCTGCCCCTGAGAGAGAGGAGTGGTGATCCAGCATCCGCCTGACATCCAATCGTATTCGGCCATCTAAAACCCGGCTGGCTCATCTGCAGGGTTGTTTCGGGTCAACCTCCGATGCGTCTTCAGTTCGTCCTTCGCAGTTTTTCTCCCTCTGACTTTGAGTCAGATTGTGTCCAAGCTGCATCCGTTGGAGTTCGGTCTCGGGAAGTTAAAACAGCCTGAATAAGCATTAAGATCTGCTAAGCGCCAGAGCAAACACATCTGACCTGCTGCAGCGAAAGCAAACAGACAGACCCAAGGCTAAAATACACGTGTCTGCAGAGGACAAACAAGCTGAGCAGTCCATTTTCAAAACGTTTTGTTGTCCACTTGTTCCTTTTTACTGTTTCTCTCTTGGGAGAATCAGTTTTGCTCCAACAGCTAAACAAATCACTGGTTAAAATGTGCATGCAAAATATAATGCAAACCAATATTTGCGTTTGAGAGGTTTGTAATAACACACACATGCGCACACATACACAAAAATATGACGACAAGTGCTTTTCCCAAAGAAATTTTGAGTATTTGCTGGAGTCAATGCTGTTAATTTGCCTACAGAACGCCAATTCTTTCATCTGTTTGTTCTATCAATGAGAAAACAATAAAACGTAATTGCAACAGGCATCTTTTGTAATAAATGAGGCACACTGAATGCTCTTGAACACATCCTTTAATCATTACCAGTTGCTGTGCTGAACCATGTCTCCACAGCCCAGTGGCCTCCACAGGATCCAAAGGCCTGAAGACAAGCTGCCCTCCTGCTTCTGCATTTCTGTTCAGAGAGTCACTGATATAGCTGCATGGATGTGAGCAGCTGGGCAAACACGAAGGGAAGTTTATCCACAGAGGAGGGGAGCGTTTATGACTTTTTGTTTAGCAGTCATCATCACTGAGGGCAATGAAAACATCATAAAGTTAGTGAGTGAAGAACAGCATTTTTCTGCCGCGGCGCAGACATCTGACCAAACATGAGATAGCCTCCAGCTTATCTTTACTGGTGGCTGTGAAAGCTGTATCGGCCTTCTCATGGCGAGAGAGGGGAAGGTTGTCTGCTTACGTTATGTCTGAGAAAGGCTTCAAGAAGATGATTGATGGTGAACTCACAATATATTAAGAGAGTCAATATTAGGAGTGGGTCAAGCTCAACTCACTCTGAGAGCAGCAGTGAGATTTCACTGAGGTGAGCGGAGAACAAAAACCAGAAAGGGAGAACCCAAACAAAATGAACTGCGGTGGCTGCAGGCAGGATCCCGAGACACTCAGAGGAAATGATCCAGTTTCCGCCGAGATTTTTATCTCACATTGCTGAAGTGGAAAACAGTGATGGATGAAAGTGCGTGGTGTTCTCTGAGGTGATGGGAACATATTTCAGGGTGCAGTCATGGTAATGCTGGATGAAATGATGCCTGGAAGTCAAAGTCACAAGGCCGTTTCTCATAATGTCATAATGATGGGTCTGACTGAAGTTCCAGTTTTCTCTCTTCAAACTAAATTCAACACTAACGCTTGGAAAAAACAAATTTTACTTAAGTGCAGCATGTCAAAAAACACTGATCACACTCACACACACGCGTGCGTGCATACACACACACACACACCCTTCCTGCAGCCGGTCCATGGAAAAATTGCCATGCATAAAACCGGTTTGTTGTACAAAAGAGATTGTAGCCACAGGTACAAACCACAAGTGAAAAAGCTTTGAATGTTCTCTTAAAGTAAAAATTGCATCACAACAGAACCGGGTGTTTATGCCCCCCCCTTACGATGGCAGGAAACCGCGCCCCCCTCAATTCGTCAAATCATGCTTGGAGGTGTTCACGTTTTTTTGCGACGCCCCTGAAGGGATAAACACTTTTGGTATGAGCACTTTTTTTTTTTTAAACTGCACTGGAAGGCTGGTTGAAGGAATGCGGCCTCGTGTGATAAAATGCACAGCCAGGCAAATAGCGGCCGTTTTTTGTTAGCAGAGCGGTGAGTCGGAGCGAGCTGCTGCAGCCTGAACTTCAGCGGACGGAGACGAGAAGAAGAAGAAGAAGAAAAAAAACGCTCCTGTGACGTCAGCGGCGCTAGCTCTCAGTAGTCCAAGATGGCGGAGGTGAGCGGGTTGAGGAGCAGGAATCACTTCGAACCCAACTGCAAAAGCCGAGTCTCCGACGAAGGTAAACTTCTTCTGAGGTGGTCCGGTAGACGCGGGAGATAAAGCGGATAGCGATGCGAGGGTGGCGGGGTGGATCGCGGCCGAGAAGTGGCCGTGTTTGCGCGGTCTTTGTCTGGGGCTTTTCCGTTAGCCAGCCGCTTGTGTTTTCAGTTGGAGCCCCGCGGTGTCCTGCCAAATGTGGTGCCCCGGCCAGAATATGTCCGCTTTAGCCGACAAACAACGCTGTCAGCGCGGCGCAAACCGTGTGGAGAATAATGACGGTGAAACGCAGCCTGGCAGTTCGTGTTTCGACTCGCTAAATTGGCCACAATAAGCCCGTTTTGTGCGAGATTAAATTTGACCCGGATGCGGATTCTTCTGTTACACCTGTCAGCTCGTCTGTTCTCCGGCCGTCACTTTCACCTGGACCCGCTGAGCCACGAACGACCGAGCGGCGGCGGCGGCTGCCCGGTGTCCCGTCGAGCGGCCGGGCTCGAGTTTTACCGCCGACTCGATCGAGCTCGACATACGGCGTTTATGAACTTTGAAACCAGTTTACGGTCGCAGTTTCATTGACATAAACGCGCTAATCTCATCCTTCTAATGACTCGGATATTTTTAAACAGCCTATTATTAGTCGCTTCAGGTCGCCTGCAGATCTGTCCCCTTAATTGAATGATGTCCCCTGTTACCTCAAACTAGTTTGATTAATACTGGATGCACTAATCTCAAGTATGTAACACCTGCCTTTATTATCAGCCTTTTCCACCCTGTTCAGTACAGCATGTCTTGTGATATATCTGTGAGAAATATGATCGATTTCTGTTTATTTTTGTCCCCCTTGCAATGTTTTTGGACGTGTTTTGGATTAAATTACTACCAGTGCTGCTTTATAGAAGGAAAATAAAAGCTATAACCTGCAACTACTTTATTTCTGGGAATGGTGACTGCCAACATTTTAAAGTCCAAGGTTGAATTATTCCTGATTACTAATGTTGATGTTTGGCTTTTAAAACCAAAGAAACTGTTGATCAGTTTTGCCTTCATGCCGCAATGTTTTGTTTTTGTCTCCACCAACGATACACACCCAATCATGTTTTGTTTGTTGAGAACAAAACTAGTCAGAAAAATATTTGCAGAGCTGTAAACAGGAAGTATTTTTTATGTTTTCTTGACTGTCATTCTGTTTATTGAATATGTGGCAGTTTACTTTAAAATCCACGTGTGTGAAGAACATTCTCAGTTGATTTGCCAGTTAATTTGGTCTGTTTACCAAATTACCTAAGGATCTGAATATTGATTTCTCAGTTTTTTCAGTGTATTTTACCAAAGAAATCGTCACTATGTGCTGTTTTTCGATGTAGTGAAATGTCTTCTCAGAGAACAAATTTGAAGATGACTTGAAGAGCTTTCTAGGAAACTGGTAATTACTCAAGGTGACTTTTTATAGGCTCACGAAATAAAACAGTCACAAGATGCTGTTTGAATGTTTCGCACTAACTGCTTTTGCAGAAGAAGTCATGCTAATACTCTGAAACTCTATATCAATACATTTCTCATTCCCTAGACCTTGTGCAACGTGCACGCTTGCCTTCATAGCTCTTCACCGAGATATAATCAGGTGTCTGTTATCGTGATTACCCTCAGGTCTCCTTTCAGACCAGCTGACTCTGTGGCAACAACATTCCCCAACTGAGGCTGCTCTTAATCTGCACTTTGTCCTCACAGACTCCCCATTGGTTCGCCTGCTGCAGCTGAACATTTGCCCTTCTTGACTCGTGTCCAGAGAGGCCGAGTCAGATTGTCTCTTAGTGCTGCTGCGCTGCACAGGGAATCGGTGTACCTGCATCTTAATGGGCTGTAGTGGATTTCTCTCATTCCGACGACCAACCTCTGCTCATAGGAAACAAATATCGCTCCTCCAATGTGCTGCCTCCATTTTAGAAGATTAGGAAGCAAATGATGCAGAATCGGTGGCATTGCTAAGCTGTGTTGAGAAGCTTTTTTGCGTGCCTTTCCCTGCTTTCTCAACTCTCAGCGCCAACTTTCTCCCATAACTCAAGCGAAACGTCACGAGCAGCAACGCATCAGCAAATGCTTAACGAACCACCTGGAATTCATTTTCCTCGTGTCGAACAACTTGACTCTCGATTTTTTTCTGTTTCTTTTTGAACACGTCGGTGTGATTTTAAAGCAAGAAAATCACCATATTTAGACAGCTGCCGAAGTGGACCGTGCTGCTATCAAAGTCGGCCTCCAATATAGCGCAGGAGTCGAGGGAAGGGAGGAGCTGATCTGGGATACAGTGGTGAGATGTAGGCTAGCTTGCGTAGACGTGCTATTCTTGCTATGCATAGTTAAAGATAGGCCGTCCTCGTGATGGAGGGGATGCAAGACTGAGTGCACTTGGTTGCTCATATGTGATGCTACTTGTCTGTGCAGCCACGTGTGCACACTCGCCTCATCCCTGGGTAACCTTGTGTCTGAGTGTCGGTGCTGGGAAACATGTGGGCCGGTAAACATCTGCTCAACACCACCATAAGATAACAAGTAAGATGGCTAATTTTAGTTCTGTCCTCATTTTCTGCAAGCTGAGGAGCAGGAGTGCATTAGCCACTTTGTCGTGACGTGTGAGGGCACATATCAGCAGAGCTAATGGGTATGTGTTTTTTTTCTTTTTAACTGGAAGCTGTTTTCCTTGCTTGCGTTCAGTTGAAATACAGCCTCCTCACAGTTCCTGCAGAGTGGCGTCTTTGTGTGAGTCCCCCTCTGTGGCTGCTCGCTGTGCCACTTCATCCTGCTGAGTGCTGCTCTGGACTGGATGGGAACGTGCACTGCCACAAACTGAGGAAACGCTCAGGGCTCATTTGTGTGCGGAGCAGATTACTGTAACTGCCTCCTTTTGCAGCACCTCCATGTTGCTTTCTAGAAGACCCACATACAACTGAAACGTTTTGAAACAGGATTTTTTATTTGCTGTAGTCATTGCTTGTAAACCTTCAGCTTATTTCAGAGGTACTGAAGTCAAAGCGATTGACTTCTTAAATAGGAATATTAGAAGAAGAGAGGAGGCATGTCTGTGTGAGTGTAAGCTGGATTTCTGTGTACGTGTGATTATTTCTTATCTAACTGCAACCTAAAGGAAAGGGTTGGGTTTTGTCTGAAACCAAAGATTAAAGCCGTGAGAGACACTGTTGAGATACACCCAGAAAGCGAATCATTGAACAATGTGGATGAGTAACTTTTAATACTTGTGGTCCAACCTGTTGGATGGACTGTATCCATGGAATGGCCAGGAGAGTGTCACTTCCAGGATGTACTTAATCATGGGAGTGTCTCCTTTATACTTCTGTGAAAGAGGTCAAGAATAAACAAAGTGACCTTGGTTAACTGTAAACTGTGACCAAACTGAACCAGCCCACGTTTTGTTTTTACTCCAAATGAAATTTGTGTGAATTTTCTGCAGGAATTCAAAGCGTCTGAGACCTGTATTATTCTTTCTCCATTCATCGTGTGGTATGGACGTGATTTATTGTCTGTGGTTTGGCAAACGCGCTCATATTCCAGACCAGGAATGTGACGGGAAAGAGAGGAATTGTGCTTTCTGAGGTTACATGTGCTTTGGATTTGAAGACTTTCACAGAGGCATTGAAACAGCTGAGCAGAGAAATGTGAAAGCGATGTCCTGGTAACTTACTTTACTTGTGTCCTTTTTTTTTTTTCTTTTTTTTTTTTGGCCCTTTGTGAATTTCAGTGCAAAGCTATTTTGGAGCTTGACCTAGATGGGAGGACCGCAGTGAATAACAGCATTTAGCCCAACACAGAATAGTTTTGGTTTGATCCATACAAGCAGATTTTGTTTTGTCCTCCACTCCTCTGAACAATAATGAAGAAACGAGGACAATTGCACATGGTTCATGGTCACACCGCAAGAGGAAAAAACAACTTTACATTCTTCTGACTTTACCATCTGACATGCAACATGAGGTTATGTAACCACCGTAATTATATCTCCCTCACTTTGTCCTATTATCTAAAGGCTTGGATGGTGTTGAAGATGTCCCCATTTTTCGACCCAAGAAGAGGCCCCCTTTAGCCCGGCCTGAAGACCTGGAGGATGATTTGCTTCCAACCACGATGGCATCAAACTCGGGCAAAGTTGCCAGCCTCACACCTTTACTTGATGAAGAGCTTCAGGAAGAGGAGGTAAGGTTTTATTGACTCCTCTCATAATCAGTCTGAGCATTTAACAAAATATTTACATTATTAGCATGGAAGTATTTATTCACTGTGTGTATTTCTTTTTTTTTTCCTTGAAGTTGAGCTCCTGTGAATTTCTGATGCATCATTTTAACCCATCGCTTCACTGGCTGCCTCTAGAGTAGCATAATCACTGGAGCCTCTCTGAGTGCCACAGATCGCCCTGATTGATTGATAACTTGCGTCCTCAGGCTGCAGTAGAGGAGGAGCAGGCCCGGCCCATCCAGATCGTGCTGGCAAACGAGGATGAGCACAGCTTCGAGCTGGACGCCGCCGCCCTGGAGAAGATCCTGCTGCAGGATCACATTAAAGACCTGAACGTGGTGGTCGTGTCCGTGGCTGGGGCCTTTCGCAAGGGCAAGTCCTTCCTGCTGGACTTCATGCTGCGCTACATGCACAATCAGGTAAGAGCAAGCTGTGGTTTATACGCTTCACACGTCTGTGAGCT
>JAUESE010000018.1:14953063-14966869 GCA_032274725.1 Malacoctenus triangulatus | reverse complement strand
TTCTCCAGTTTTAATGCGGCGGTGTTGTGCGTCACTCACTGTTGTGGTTGACGGTGTACTTCTTCCGGCGTAGGCGTGTCCCCGTGTTGTGATTGCTCTGCTCTGGCGGCTGACTTTGGGTTTGCACTGGCGTCTGTGTTTTGGCGGCAGTCTTGACGCTCTGGCCGTCGGCGGGCGCGGCCGTGCCGGGCCTCGCCGGCTCCGCGTGGTGATTGGCGGCCGCGTGCTCGGCCTTCGCCGGGCCGGACTCCGACGCGTCCGCCTCGGACTGGAGGAGGCACTTGGTGGAGTTGCACTCGATGATGGCCGACATGGAGACGAGGTTGACGGGCTGCGCCGCGCCGTGGTTGGACGCGCCCTCGTCCTTGCGGGAGCGCCCGTTCGGCGGCGACGTGCTGCGACGGAACCGGGTGGCCCGCTGGAACAGGCCCTCCTTCTTCTTCTTCTCTTTCTCCTCTCTGGGGGGCTCGCAGTCCTCCCCGGAGTTTTTCAGGGCCTCCCGGATGTCGTAGCCGAGCACGACCGAAGCCAGCAGCGAGCCGCAGCCGTACAGCACCGAGTCGGTCTTGCGGCGCGCCGACGCTCTCTTCAGGCTGTTGGTGGGGGTGAGCTGCGGGGTGGTGGAGGTGGACGAGGTGGACGTGGTGGTGTAGGGGTCGTCTGGAGTCTCCGGCGTGCCACCCGCGCCTGCCGGCCCGGCGCCGGGCTCTCCCGGCCCGCCGCCCCCCCCACCGGGGCTCTGAGGCTGCTGCTCGTCCCTCCACAGAGGTAGATCGATGTACACCTGGTTGGGGAACTTGAGCTGCTTTGGTTTGGCGCTGCTGTCGGGACATTCCTGCGAGAAGCCCTCGTCTTTTCCGGCTCCGGCTGAGAAGACGAGACAGTGACTCAGTTTGGAGCAGTTTCAACTTAAAAAGACTCTTCTGCAAGTTGACTGTGGAGGTCTCGCAGTTTTTTGACCCACCTTGTTCAGCAAACAGTGCAGCGAGAGGAACAGACTTCTGGGATTTGACCAGGCTGGTGGACCAGGGGTTGCTGCCGTCTGAGAGAGGACGCACTCTGAAAACAACACACAGACACACATCCAATTGACTGTTTGTTATGTAAAGCATTCGCCAATAAAGCACAAAAGAATCTGAATTCATTACACGCAGCTCCTGGCAAAAGCTCTTCAAAAACTGCAAAATATATGCGACAAATGAAGAATAACAATGAAGGAAATTAAGTTAAGTTTAATCCCAAGCTTTGTATTTTTTTTATTTTCCCATTCATTCAATTCTCTACTTGGTAAAGTCATGTCCTCCTATAACTCTGCTGAAATAATGATCCAGTAAATAAACATTGTTGATAAAGTTGCACCTAATTGACTGTAAAGTGTGTGTGGATCTGCGTTACCTCTCAGCAGCTGCCGGCCGCTCTTTGCTCTGCACTGAACTGGGGCCCCAGGTTCTTCCTTTCTTCTTGATTCCCTTCTTCACGTCGTCGAACTCCTCTGGCCTGAAGAGGGAGCTGCGGCCCCACGTACGGTTGCTCTCATCTTGGGTAACTGCCGACACAGTGGCCACAAGCGTTACCACGGACCAACGACCGCAGCCAGGCTGTTGTTCCCGAAGCCGCGGCCCCGACAGGGAGTCTGGTGTCGACGCGTTAGTGGGATTATTAGAGATATGGAGCCATCTGCCAAATCCTGTCAGTAATCTGGCCCCACACTGGTTATTAGTGTTTATGTTTGCTCTGTCTCAACATGTAGTTGGTTTGCTTGAAAAGTCTCAGCCACCAAACTCCTGCAGTTAGCAGCCATGGTAAATTCACCTCCGCAGGTAGAAACAAACTGCAGTGAGTTAAACCGAGAAACAAGTTATAAAAGCTATTTAAAGGTGTTGGTTAGTCATTATGAAGAAGTTTGGTGAGGTAGAAACACCTTGAATTTGTCTCAACAACAGAAAAAGGCCAAGAAGCGTCTTCTTCACACTGGCCAACGTCTGTGGTTGATTTCACAGAGCAGCAGAGACTTGTTCCAAACCAGCACCTCAGAAAACCCTTCAGTCGATCAGCAGGTCCAACCCTCATCTTAGAAAGCTGTTAGACATCAAACCCTCTCAGCTGGGAAAGTTAGCAAACCGTCACATGCAGCTTTTGCTGCTTTTTAGATCCACAGCGGCGCTGCGTGGTCGTAACCAATAGCTTGCCTTTCCTCCCGAAGCCCGAGTAGGCCGAGAGCTCGCTGGTCAGATCGACATCCTGTTGGTAAACATACAAACTATCCCTCCGCATGTGGGACGTCACTGAGGAGGTAAACATACAGGTTATCCCTCAACGTGAGCATCGTGACGGACACGTTGCTCTAAAAGTGCGTCCGAACTTCTCTGATGGGTGACTGTGGAGAGTCTGCGTGTCAGGGAATAAGTGAACGCTCACTCCAGAGCTGATCTTTGCTTTTTGTCCCATCTGTGTTTTGACCCCTTCACCCGCTCCGTATCAGTCATCTCTGCCGGGACTTAAACAAGTCAGTCACTCTGCTCCCGCTGTCTGAATATCACCATCCACCATAAATGCACAGGAGGAATTTGTTATTACACGGGCGTCGGAGCGTGACTAACATCTTTATCAAACTGTTCAAACAACTGGCCGACTGCATGTGGCTCTGGAGCTTTTGTTCACATGGCTCTTGTCAACACCGTTCCCACAAAACTGCCAGTGAGTTGACGAGAATCAGATGGATTCATTCAAACAAAAAAAAAAAAAGGACAAATTTTAACAAGGTTATGTCCAACAAACTTCTACACATTCTGAAAAAAACCTCATAAAGAAAAAGCTGGATGTGAGAAAAAGTGTGTGAACTCACGCTGAATGGCTCGTAGACGGGGGATAAGCGTGGGGCTGCTGGGAGGGGACGAGCTGGTGCTGTGGAGGCTCCGCCTCTTGTCCGTAGATGGGGACGCTTGCACGGTGATCTTGTGCTGGAAGTCTGAAACATGCAGCCGTACAATTGCAGTGAAGACACATTTACATGCTTGTACCAACAGAAGGTCGATAAAAAGGAGACTGAGATTAATCAAACGGGTGCTGGACATGTTTGTTTATAGTTTTTGAGGTTATGACACAGTGATGCCAAAGTCTGCTCACCTGAGGGGAGGCTGATGCGGTTCCCGTCCTTCAGTTTGAGGCGAGAGCGTTTGAATTTGCCTTTCCTCTTCTTGACGTTGGGCTTGTCTTTGTTGAGCTGGAAGATGAGGATGTTGAGCTCTCTCTCCAGCACGTTGATCTCCCGCTCGGCCAGCTGCTGCTCCCGGCGCTTCAGCAGCTCCTCCTGAGACTTCTGCTGCAGGGCGGCCCGCGTCAGCTCCTCTTCTCTGGAGCGCAGCTCCTGAAATGAGCAGGTTTTAGGACCAATACTAAGCAGAAAAGCAGGCAAACGAATGCCACACAGTGATGTGCTGAAGAACCTTGAAACTTTTTCCCAAGAGGAGACACTTAAAGTTTCACATCCTGCTAAAATCGCAATAATTAGGACAAATTTTTTACAATAAACATCGTTATTGAAAATGTCCGCGAGCATTTTTCCACTGAGAAACCAGAAAATGTTCTTCATGCATCAGTTTGGACTGAAGGTGGTCGTTTAGTGACAACAAAAGAAAACTATTTCCAAAAATCATCAAAAGGTTCTGAAAGCTCAAATCAAACTTTTTCTTGGAAAAGCTTTTAAAAAAGCACGAAAAAAAACCCAACAAAAAAACCCACAATCACAGAAAGTCGTCCACTATTCGGTACAAATAAGTGATTGTATTCGATCGCTCCATCAGCATGATGGATTCAGGAGATTACTGCCTGCTGTTTCGGGCTCTGTAAAGCTACACAGTCTTTTCTCCTCCCATGGCTTACCCTTCATTCATTCCCTTGAATTTGTCTGAGTAATAATAATCCTTACTGGATGACTTCCATGAAGCTGCTTTACAGACAAACCCCTTCAGCCACCCACCTCGACAAATTACTGTGAGACGCGAGCAGGAAATCTGGTAATGCGGGGGGCTAATTTTCAATGGAGTGTTATGAAATTTACTGATGGGAAAAAGTTGAGTAATACCGAGAGCTAACTTGTGTTTTTTCTTGACTTAATATGGATTTATTATTAGACTGTCTGGAAACTGAAGGTGGAGAGATGATTGGTTGAACGTTTAAGAGTTTATTCTGGGTGAATTGCAAAACATAAAACGCTCAAAAGACGGATTAACAGAGCCGAAACTAAAATCAGACCATCACAGACGATTTCAATCCATAACAAAACTAACACTTCAACAACAACATCTGCGGCCTTTCGTGTAGTCAGTTTACTGTTTGCTGACCCAGCTCTCTGTGCTGATCTCGCTGTTTCTCTAAACACTAATTAACCCCCCCTACTTTAAGCCAGCAATGGTGGATTTACACAGGAAGCAGATTAAGGTCTTAACAGGGGGGAAGAACACTGAAGCACCTCAGCATTAATGAGTCGTTTTTGTTAAACGTGCGATTATCTTTCCCACTGAAAGCAACCAATTATACGTTTTTCAGTGGTTAAGCGCTGTCAAGGGAGATCTATTACGGTTAGTCTTAAAGCCCGATTAGTCTTCATGACATCAGAAATACTGAACGAGAAGAGAGCCGCACAAGGAAGACAAATCATCAGTTACATAATTGAAGGCGATATTCGTCTGCGTCTCACCTTCTCTTTGGTCCTGAGCTCATCAAACATCTCCTGGATCTCCACCCGCCAGTCGTCCTGCATGCTGTGGAAGGAGTCCTGCGGCATGGTGGCCATCACCGCCTCCTCGATGGCCGACAGCTGCTCCAGGATGCAGGAGAAGGAGGGACGCACGTGGGGGTCCTGGTCCCAGCACTCTGGAGACAGACGCAGCGCAGCGAGGACGTCAGAAAAACACTGGAGCCGAAAAAACCTGATGTGCTGCCACTCTGAGGTTCTCCTTTGGTAGCAACAGCTGCTGCTTTCATGGCAGATTTAAGAAATGTTGGTCGACAAAAGTGCAAAACGCTGAAGCAACTTAATGTTTACTCATAAAAAATGACAAAAAGTTGCAATGCTAAGTTACCAAAGTCACAGAAAAACATCATATTCTCCAAGTTGTTTAGACTTTCTTTCTTTTCTTTAAATGTTTGTAGTGATTTGTTTGGACAGTTCAGTGCTTTTAACTGTACATTCAAATCTATTTTAATGTTACTCCACCGTAACACTTGAATCTGCTCAGTAAGTTATTTAAGGCTTTAATAAAACACCCAAGTGAAATAACCAGAATAACCTCAACTTCTCGAGTTTTAGAAAGTGTTGAAACTTATGAGATTTAAAAAGTTACGGTATTTAAAACGTGAGACGATGATTGAACAGTGTTCGAGGCACTCAGGTTTGTAGTCATGGTTACCTTCCATGAGCTTTGCGAAGGGTTCGGGGCAGGTCGAGGGGATCGGTAGAGTCAACTTATTGACCGCCACGCCGTATGCAACAGCCAGGCCGTCGATCCCTCGGTACGGCACCTCCCCCGTCAACAGCTCCCACAGCAAGACACCGTAACTGGAGGGACGGACAAAAACAAATGAAAAGACGATTACGTGATGTATTATCAGGTCAGCAAGTGCATATTGGAATCAGAGGTCTGCGTGTGTGTCGTGCTTTTGCTGCCACACCTCCAAACGTCGCTGCCTTTGGAGAACAGGGACGATTTGATGACCTCCGGGGCCATCCAGGAGTAGGTGCCTGCTGCTGACATTTTTGTGGTCCTGTGCCACTCTCTGGCCAGGCCAAAGTCTGTGATCTTCAGCGTCTTCCTCCCGATGTCATCGTTCTCGATCTTTTCAAGTAGTAAAACTGTGAAGGGAAAAGACGACGAAGGGAGAGACCGATTAGAACGGGTTTGGTGCGAAGCAGAGGAGAAAGATACTGTACGTGAAGGCGTGATTGAGAGCAATGAAAAGTAGACGGACAGGATTTGGATGAAAGTGACAGACGTAAGGGTGGGAGGGAGAAGGGTGAATGAAAGAAAGGCACATACAAAGCTTGGGGGGGGGGGGTGGGCGGGCGGCTGGGGCAGGCTAGAGGACGACCGTGCAGGTGAGGAGATGATAGTGGATATTCAAAAGGGCCAACAGCGGTATGCAGGTCATTTATTACTGCAGGAACAGAAGGCTGACAGCACCACAAAGCCCCTGTCCTCAGGTCCTAAAACTGTTTAACACATTAAAGACGGCCGGAACCCTCCAAACCTGCCGGTAACACAACACCTGGCCTGAGAGCTCTGCCACAGCCCACTGACGTGCAGAGTTGGGACCCTCTGTGTAAAGACACACTGATTTTCAGCTGTTTGTGAGCGAGGGCATTGGCAGAGAGGGACAAACAACGACAGAGAATCCACAGATTTATCAGACAGCTGCGTCATCTTTGAAAACAAATAAAATCAGTCTGTGTCTAAAAACTTTGGGAACCACACTCACGAGAAGACAAAGAAGTCTTCCGATGTTTCGTCTTGTGAGGAACAAATGTGCTCACTGTGCGACATCACCTGCCAAACATTCACGTTGTCCCTCCGAAAACAAGACTTCCCTCTGAAGCGACGCATCCACAGCCGAAACAGACTCTTTGATCCATTCAGCCACTTGGTATTATTTTTCCACATTTGTTTTTGCCACTGCCAGAAGCTGCTCACATTTCAAACTGTCCCATTTCATTATTTACACTCGGGCCTATCAGTGCAGGTCCGTCCCGACGCATCCTATCAGCTGTGTCGACTCGGCAGCAGACGAGGTGAAAGATTAAAGCATAAATGCACCTTTAGGTGTTTTGACAGACCGACTGAGGTGAGAAGAAAAAGTTCACACTGAAGAGGAAAACTCTCCACCTGAGGCCTTGCTGGCACACAGACTCAGTGATAACATTCCCATGGGAAAAAGTAAATCACGATAAAGATACGCAGTCGAAGCCTCGGAAAACACACTGAGGAATGCACGTTTCTAAAGCAACTGTGACACAATGTAGGCAGAAAAAGCTGCCGAGTTTAAAGCCGACTCGCAGAGAGCTTCCAACAAAGGCTTTGTGAAGTTTATGTGCGAGTATTACAAGGTATCTGCACAGTGTGCACCGCATTATCACTCGCTGACCTTGGACTTACTCCTCCACATCAGAACAAAACTACGACGTGCCAAAACACACACACACAGGATTTTGTAGAAGTAGTCAAACCAGACCTGCAAAATACTGAGTTGAATTACACTTCTACCTTATTTTAACACAATTCAATAGTGAAAATGCCTGCAGGAAACATACTGATCGATCAGCCGTCTAAAGTCTGCATAAATACAAGTTAGAAAGCAAGAGAAAAATCAAAATTAGAATGTGTAAAAAGTCCAAAAGCATCATTATTGCCGGAAATTAACATCGAGTATGATGTTTTTTCTTGTGAACTGAAGCTGACACCAGCAGGATTATTTGAGCAGCCAACACACTAAATTGTTGGTGGTGGATTGAAGGCCTCATCAACACCTCGAGGGTGATAATTTAAGATTTCATCCGTCATCCACCGGAGTTGTAAAAGTTCCTGGAACCATTTCAAGTAGCACTTCAACTGTGTTCAGACTCGTATGGGTCTCCACTAATAACAGGCCTAATGGTGCCATTACTGGCCCCGGGCACCGAGGGGATCCTCTACCCAGTCTGCAACAATAGGAATTCCATTACAAACAGGTTTCACTGGACCAGTGATATACTTTGACTTCCTGTTGTCAAGTCTTCTCTCTGTGATTCCATAGATTCCTCCCAGCAGGCTCTGGAGGTTCATAATGACCCACGATGGGTTCGTTACACAACCCAAACCAACAGTGGATTTGGGATTAACCTGTCTGTGGTGACAGAATGTCAGGCCAGGTACTTTCTTTGTAGCTCCGTGATAGTTCAGTGTCAGCCCTCTCTGACAGAAGACCTCACAACTGTCTGACTCTGCTGACGTGATGCTACAAAAAGCATCTTTTCAAGACGCAGCCGGCCATTTTGTTTGGTTTCCAGAGTCTTTGAGCAGCTCTAAAGAGATATCCAAAGAGAAAAAATACTTCTAAAATAGTTAAAGCAGACTGATCTCCACCACATCCTTAATAGTTTTTAAAGTACCAAAAATTTAGGGATTTTGGACGATATCGTTTTTCTTATCCAGAAAAAAATCAGGATAGAAAAAAAAAATGGATTTGAAGTTGGAGCGTGAGCAAGGCCGCGGTGTCTTCTTCACTGACTGATGGCTGACCACCTCCACCACCTGTCACAAGCCAGACTTTGAAGTCCACCTTCAATGACCTTTGTACCCAATCCTCATATTTAGGGTTAATCTCATCAACTTCAAAGAAGCTGTGGCCAGCTTTGTAATTTAAACCTGAATTGACAGGAAAGAGGTTGTGATGTTAAAAAACTCATTTTTTTTAGAGTTAAAAAAACATATGTATCCATAAAATGCACGAGGAAAACAGCACTGATGAAATATGTGAAAGTAGTTTAAAATTTATGTTGGGAGAGAAGAAAGCGATGATCTGAATGACTTCTACATTAGAGGATCGTAAAAATTGAGCCTCAGGCCAAATTCAACCCTCGACTTGGAAGGCAAGTCCCATGTGTTTCCCAGCGAGAGTAAGTTAGCACGTTGTGTCTTTATGCCCAGGCTAATGCATGAAATCAGCCTGTGGCTAGTTATTTCAGACTACTTCCTCTCCCCTCGAGACCCCTAAAAATGTGTTGGAGTAAGACACAAAGAGAGGTCGAGTAATGCTAGCCTAATTATTACTGTGCACCTCAGGGGAACGCTTCTGTTTAAGTAGGCCATTAGGTAAAATGTTAAGACTGCATCTTCATACACTTTTGTACCACAGTAAGAACAAAACCCACCAAACCATGTTAAAACAAAGGCATTAAAACTGAACCCGAGTTTTAATTGCCTATTTTGGCAAAATAACTTGACATTTTTCACATTTACTGACCAAGATGACAAGTATTTGACAAACTGCAAAAAAGTATAGAAAGAGAAAGATGAAACTCTACAAAAACACCTCAGAGTGGGTCAAACTTCGTCATTTATCCTGGTTTATTCACCAGTATCAAAAGCATTATGGTGTAAATGCATTAATCTAACATACATAAACCGTCACTCATTCTACATAAGTTCTGGAAACACTACACTTATTGAAACAACATAATTGATAGAAATAATCAGTGTAACTTGTTAGTTGCAGCATCCAGACTTCGACACTTTCCCCACAAACCTCGCACGTCTCAGGAGCTTCAAACCCAGACTGGATGTTGTTCTGCGCACTTCTGCAGCTTATCCTTTGTCTATATTTTCTTACTCTCTTGAAAAGAAAATGTTTTGAAGCAGACAACAGCTCAGCGCAATTGGAGATGGATATGCCTCCAAGGCAGACCCCACCCTCAGTCCAGCCCCCATTTAATTCCCCTTTCCAACAGTGAATCTTGAGGCAGACCCATCTTTCATGGTGGAACAGTGGGAAGATCAGAAGCAGGGCTGCTGCCTTCAAAGCAGGTCCCACGCTTCTTCCCATTGCTTTCTGCCCCTCGAGGTAAAATAGGAAGAAAAAAAAAACAAAACAACATACCTCTTCTGTCACCAATGAACTAAAAATACCTTTAATGCAACTTTGAAGCAGCTGAGTTTCACAAAGAGTTAAATACAAATAGTTGGAAGTCTAAGTTTACATGTGTGATTTTTGTATTGTTCCCTGGTGATCGCACAACCTCCATGTGCTTCCCTGATTTGGATACGTCAACAACTTTACCACACTCAGAGGAAGCTTTTTCCTGCTGAGCAGCTCTACTTTTTAATGATACAAGTACTTCAATTGTCCGTTTATCTAATTAAATTCGATAGTAAATACTCAAACACAGATCCTTCTGTGAAAATTCACAGAAGCGCCTCCTATTTGATGTGGCAGTATTTTCCTAACTGTGCCAACTGACTAAGCGTGAGCCTACGAGGGCTTCCTGTAGCAAGCAGAAACAAGGCTGCTAAACATTCAGCGACTGGTCCGTCACTGCTGCTTGAAACGAGAGTGCCTCCAGGCATTCTGGTTGATGGGAAAAGGATCAGGGCTAATGGCTGGCTAAATCCATCTATCATGGTCACATCTCTCTGGGCCACTTGCTCTTTGTCTGCCCTCTTCCTCTTCAAGTTTGGGTCCGTGAAGGCTCGAATTAACCCGTAAATGGGGCCATTAAAACATATCAAGCGCTGAAGGTGTACAGCTCGTGCTTTTTCCTGTATTAGCATTGATCAGCGTGCTGGTGAGCCACCGAGGGGGAATGGTGGGGATTGGTCGATTTGGAAGGCAGCTCTTCTCAGCTGTGGGCTCTTTTGCTTTTCACCCGGCCCTGCAACAATAGGTGCAGTCAGGGAGAGGTCATAAAAAACACAGTGAAAGCATCTCAACTCCTCCTCTCTCCCCTCTGCCCATTCTCTCCACAGAGAAAAGACAGGCAGTAACTGTCTGTGTGTCACCAGGGGTAATTGTGGGAAACTAGAGAAAAGTTGCCCTGCAACACCTAGTCAAGCTTTGGTAACTTTTCCTCTCAGATTCTTTGCCCAAAAGTGGAGCATGACAACTGAAAAATGTGTAGGATTTACTTGAGTGACAGTACGGAGCGACTTTAACTATTTTCTACTGGTGGTATCGCAAGCTGTGACCTAAAAAACAGGGTTTGTGCCGTTTTTACACAAGCAGTGAATTTCAGAGACTGTACTGAAGTCTAGTTTAGTTTTGGCAGTCAGATGATTGTCTGCCTCTTCTCTGAATTCAAATAAAACATATTCAAGATATTTACATCAAGAAACACCTTTTGATACAAGGAATCAAGTTATGGATTTGTGTTTCTCACAATAAATTCACTCTACAGAGTCACGACAGAAGCCACTTGACGTTAAACTCCTTGCTCCAAAAAGATCACTTTTCTAAAAGAGTTCTGCACAAACTCAGCAGCTTGTTAACCGTTTAACAAGTCACCAGTGTCACAGACAAGGATTTTCTGCTTTTTGTCAAGAATAAATCCTTCGATGTTATAAGAGTCATTCTAAGCATTGAATTTTGTGACCTCTGCACATTTAACTGCATCTGTCGTCTTTTCTGTGTGCCCACAGTAAAGGAGATCCTTCCTGTGCCTCTGTGATGTTTGTCTAGTCTTCACAGATCTATGGGCTGGTGGGTGTGCGGGGACTGAAGACAGAAATGGGAAGAGGGAGGGAAACAGGGACAGCGTGATGAAGAGCAACAATAGCCTAAGATTGATGGCAGAATGCCGTTGCACACACTCCAAACGGAACTCCATCAGTTTCGGTGGCGTTCAGGCGCACATTCCTCGCATACTGTCGCTCGCACCAAGACGTGAAACTGCAAAGTTAATGTGGGTTATGTGCGTTGGCTCCTGGCCAGGTTTCACTGTGATTTCTTGCTCTCATCTGCTGCTGGATGAACTGTGCCGGAGCTGGCTCGAAGAGAAAAACTTTTAAATCAATGTTGTAAAGTAGGAAAGAAGGCAGGACCAATGAATTAATGCAATAAATTAAACTCTCCAAGGCCAGCAAATGTAGGAAAAACCTCCCCAAAAAAAATAATCATGAAAAGTTCAAAAATGTGCATTTAATGCATAAATTTGCTCTATATAGCTAGACAGCTTCACAAAAGCTTTTCTCAATTCTTGCACGAAACAAATACTTTGCATTTATGACATTCACTTTGTCTGAAATTAACTGTTTAGCTCAGGAATTGAACATTTCTCTCTCATAGGATTAGTAATGTTGTGGCTTCAAAATAAGTACAAGCTTACATGCATGAACAAAATGCATAAATAGGTGTCAAGAAATTTATCACTGGTTTTGATCACTCACAGAGGTTTTGCTAAAGAAAAGAAAAAAACACACTGCCCCTTTCAAGTCCCAAAACTGTGTTGACCAAAAAGCTGCCATAAAAATAATAAGCAGCGAGGGGGAAGCAGAAAGGGACCTATAAAGGACGGGGGGAAAAATAACGAAGTAAGAAGGGAAACCCCCTCAGTTTGCGGCAATAAAAGAGTACCGCTGCTCTCTGGGAGATTAAATATGAACGGAACAAAACAAAACGAGGGCTTTGAGACCCTCCGAGTCCTAGCCATTCTTCTGGCCACAGTAGCCTAGCAACCGCTGCTTGACCAGTCCATTGTGTAAACGTATGTTAAGCTTTTATCCCTCATTAGCAACATTCCTCCCTGCAGGCTGGGATTTTACAGATTAGGTTGAAAAACACAAAAGAGATTGGACAAATCTTACTGACTTCCAACATATTACTTTACAGGCTAATCATTGATCAAATAGCTGTATGTTTGTCTGCGAGGAGCATGTGTACACTGCTGGTTGATAAATGACAGGCAGAGACTGCGAGTGAAGTTGGACAAGTTTTGTTGGTGTTCCTTCGCATACAAGCAGCCGACCTGTTTAAGTGACTTGAGGAGACATACTGCAGTGAAACATGAAGGCAGAAAGTGAGAAAAGACGGAGGCGAACAACCGGACATTTGTCTCATTAAATATTAAAATATGACAGATTGCTGATTAACAGACGCTCATTGCCACGTATTTAATTTCCGCCCGACCCCCTGCGAAGACAACTCTCACTGCTTTTATTCTTTTGGATCGACCGACGCACACACAATGCCAAAACAAACAGACAACATGCCCACCACACTAGCAGATGCAACAACTTTTCTAAGCTGCATTATTCTGGGTTTTTTTTACTGGCAAACCAGCCCAAAACACCGCGGGGAGCCGTGTTTGTGTGCAGGAGCAAGTCTTTTGTGAACTCGCTAGTCCAACTCTGAGCAAACACATACAGTTTCTTTCATTCTCTCGATTTAGATAACACTATGTATTAATTACAGATGTCCAGACTTCTGACCCAGAGACAATGGGCTGCATGCTACGAGCAACAGTGCTATTTGTAGAAAGCCGTCTCTTTTTGAGGGAAAATCTAATTTCATACAATCTAGTTGTGTATTCTTTTGGCAGGTTAACAGGCTTTACTGTTGACTTGAAGAATTCAGCCAAAAAACAACCTTCCCCAGCTTTAAAATTCTCCATTGGAGGCTTGTGCTTTCTCTGGGTCACAGCGAAGTGGCAGGATTACCACACTGACTTGTGTCAGCAGCACATAGCCTGTTTCAGAGGGGTCTGCTTGTGTATGTTCTCCAAACATCCGATTAGCTGAAACTGTCTCAACAACAGTTAAATCCTCTCTCTCCATCTGCCATATCAACAACAAATCTTCATTTTTAATCAGACAATTAGTGGGTATAAACTTTTTTCTCCACTGTTGCATTCAATCAGGGATATATCACACATTCATACATTAACTCTTAAAAAGATATCATCCCTTAAATCCATTAAAATTTTTGATGTGAAACCACTTAAGAATTCCAATCAATTCCTACATTTTTAGACCATCAGATGCACGTTTTTCTTTCAAGGCGGACAGTAAAGCTGTTTATTTTGTGTTTACACCATTAGTATTCATAACATTTTCCATGGCTCACATTCACATGTTAAAGTTGCGATTGCATGTACATTAGGAAACCCAAAGTCAGTGACTTGGTCAGTCTGCATGCGGCCCTCCAACATCTGTGTGACACAATCCTTTAAAAATCCAGTGCTAGCCTAGTAATCCTGGAGAGGCCGGCCTGTGTACACTTCACGTGTTTGTCCCTACATTCACACATTGACTCTCACAGCTGGAGTTAAACAGACATCGGTGC
>JAUESE010000018.1:14913538-14926249 GCA_032274725.1 Malacoctenus triangulatus | reverse complement strand
GTGGTTCAATCCAAGCTCAGCGAACTTCCACGAAAAAATGGAAATCAATGGTGCCTCAACTTTTCTCTGACTAATGGAAGAGCAGGTCGTTAAAGGGTTAAACTGTCAATAAACCATCAGAGTAGACGCACTAGCAGAGTCTCAGACATGCAAAGCCTCCCACAGAAGAAAGACACGATCACATTTGGCAAAAATCTAATAAGTATTTATTGTAAGTTGTTACATTTAGATTTCTTTCTCTAGCAGCACTATTTAAATTACAGATATTCAAGGGCAGTTACCATAGATTGGAGTTTTCTCTTAATGCAAGATGTCGTGTAAACAAAGACAGAGACAGAACCGTAGATTTAAATGTACCACAGCTGAGCACACGGTCAGCGTGGCGCTAAACCGTAAGAAGTTGTAGGCTGACGATCGGTGTGTCATTTCAGCGAATAGAAACATAACAACAAAAAACAAACAAACAGATAAAAAAAAAACTACAACCTTGAAGTGGAATTAATGAATACTCTTGTCATCCACATCATTTTTGCTGCAAAAATGTTCAGTGCTGTTTCACGGAGACGCGTTGGAGTCGATCACATGACGCTGACGCAGAGAAATGACAGAAAAAATCCACGACAGCAACGTGAAAAAGGACAAAAAAAACAACATGAGTCTCATCAGGAACATCTGGAGTCAAACAGAACATGTGACTTTATACTCCAACAATTCATTTGACCATTTGAATAACAAAACAATCGGTAGATGAATATTTTGGCACATTTTATCCACCAAAAACAGCTTCATTGTTTTACACTTGGACCATTTCGATTTGCCTCATTGTTTTGGACCTAAACAGCCTCTTAAATCTTTTGTAATCACCGTTTTCTTTTATACAATCATCAAATTTGAGGTTTTCACAGCTACAACAACGTCAGTTTTTGCCCACGTTTTTTCCACATCGTCTAAACTCGACTTAAGTGCAAACATTGTTTTATAAATTGGCTTCTACTGTCCTATCTGTGTTGTACGAACATGCAGTGTTGCCAGTTTGAGTACAAGTTTTACGACCGTTTGGTGAGTTTTGATTTGCAGATTCGAAGTACAACTCAACGTCGCCGCAAGATGGGGTTGAATGAGATGGGAGGGGGTGTTAAAGGGGGGGGGGGTGTTTCATCAACCAGCAAAGACTAGAATGTGTTTTTAATGCTACAGTTCAGGTCAGTTTTTTTTTCCCCGACAAAAGTCCAAAGTACGACTGAAAATCGATCATTTTCTTGGGCTGCACCACCCTGGAAAGGAGAAACCAGGAACTTAGCGCGCTGAGATGTTTTGGTCTCAGACTGGCTACAGTTTAAAGCTCAGTGGTCATTTTTGCATCTCGGCTTTTTTGAATCTGGAAAAAAAAACAAAAGCAAAAACAAAATGGAGGTCACGTGTGCCTCAAAGTCTTATCTGCCTCAGGAGTCGGGCTGTTGGTCAGACGTTGGTGGCAAAACGGCGAGTTCGCTTGACCGGACCCCCCCTCAGTTAAAAAGCACTGTCTCGGTAAAATGTCTCTGCAAATCATGCACGTGGAAATAACCATCCATAGTCTATATTTGTTAATACAAAGAGGGTCATTTAGTCATTCTGGCAATTCATGAGACACTCAAAACAAGAATTAAGTACCCATAACCATCGATATTAGTCAAACATACTAGAAGAAAAATATGAACCTCTCAAAAGAGTTTCTCATATTTTTAATTGTCTGCATACTGCAGTACTTGAATACATACTCATACAGTATCGTTTATAGCAAATAACTGAATTATTTCATTTATTTAGCACAAAGCATGCTGAATAGAAAAAAGTCACTTTTCTTTTTTAATCGCCTTAAAGTGACAGTCAATTTTTTTTTTTTCTTATTTTCACCTGCAGGTCATTTTTCAACGACCGCGATCTATCTACAAAGGCATGACAGAAACCAAGAGGCTTAGGCATCTAAATCAATAAAGAGAAAAGTGATTGCCTAAAACGGTTAAAAAACCACCTTCAGTCAAGCAGAACCTGCACGAACACGGATCTCTTCCCCCCAAGGAGCACAAACACCTCCGGCAGGAGGTACGAAGGAGACGATGTGAAGGTGTCCGCATTCGTTCGGAGGGATCATGAACACGGGTGCGACTCTCGCCGCCTCTGCTCTCTCACCGCTAATCACGGCGTCGCGCGTGCGATGTCGCGGAGAGAAGGCGCGAGAGCTCGAGAGAAGGAGAGCGAGACAGACGAGAGGAAGAGGTCTTGAGGTCGGTTGTGAAGCATAAAAGAGGCACCAAATCCAACTGAGGGGAAACGCGGACCCATAAACCGGAGTTAAACCCGTCTCTCTTCGGCCAAGATGCATTGTGGGAAATAAAAAAACATCCACAATTTTGTTTCTTTTCCTGAACTGAAATCAAACCTCGACTTGATGTTAAAGGTGGCTCAGAGGAGCTGAGACAATGGTCCTGTAAGGTAACTATCACTGACTTCAGTGAGTAAGAAGGGGCTGCTCCACTCGCACCTGCTCGGCTCTATCTGACTCAACTCTACTTGGTTTTCTGATGTTTCCATCAAAGATCCTCCCTGCAGCCGAATACGTTTTTGACCAAACCGGTGTTGGTTCCATGCGAGTCAAGACAAGCTCTTGTTGAGGTGCAACGTGGTCGATCTGAAAAAAACCCCAACCGAAACCGTGTAGAGACGAGTCAGGCAGGTGCTCATGGAGCGTTCACGGAAAAGAGAGGGCCCACTCCTGCTCCGCATCAACGCTACCGAATCGTCGTAACACAGTGATCGTCTGACTGGATGTGGCTACAAAAAAGGAACACGAGTAGAAAAATAAGGACGCTGTCGAACTCCCGACGAGGCGGCGCCGCGCGCCGCGATCGTTTTACAACCACAAATTCACAACGGCGAGTGCAGTCCACTGACCAACATCGACACGGTGACTCACGAGAAGATGGGAGATATTCTGGATGGCAGGTGGATTCTTTTAAAATCTTTTTTTGTTTCTTAAATCATGGATCACGAATGGACAGTGCACATCTCAAAAAGGCAGAAATCGTTTTTTTGACTCGGCAAGCTTGTTTCCCGGTTTGCTTCGACGCAGCCCTTCAAAGTGAGACTATGTATCTTTAAAACGAAGAAGCAACACAGTCCGACACTCACAAAGAAAAAAAAGAGTTGGATTTGTAAGCAGTGAAACAACCCCCCCCTCCCCCCCCCCTCCACCCCCCCCATCCCAACTTTTTTTCTCATTTCCGATGCGATTTTGGTGTGACCACGAGCTGGCTGTGCCGCTGACATCACCGAGTCTGCTCGCTGAACTTCATGACTCCACCACACTTTGTGCTACTTCAACAAGATGTTTCACCTCTCGCCCTCCGTTCAGACGACAAGCGTTCTCGCCGTGGCAACGAATGGCTGTTGTTTGAGCAAAAAAAAAAGTTACACAGTCTTACTTCAAAACTAATCAAATAGAGTGGAAAGAAAGAAATGACAAGGACGAGTCCTGGTTGGCCTGAATACCTTCTTTCCCCTCTCTGGCTGGAGGCTTGGTTTGTCACAGAAAGTCACGAAGTGTTTGTTTTTAAATAAATAAGAGGGTTTTTGTTTTCCCCCCTTCTCAGTTTGAAAATGCTGCGCAGGGTCGGCCAGTACTGCAGTAGCTGGAGTCATGACTCGATAACTTTTATTTTCACAGATGATTTCCAGTTAACTTTCCAAACCAAAACTCCAGCACACAGCCACAGAATGTCAGACAACACATTTATTTGTTATTCAGCAAGGTTTCTTTTTTTTATCGTCACCAAGGCATATACTGTTTTCTCTTTTTGAAAGTATCCAAACGACTGACTTCTACCAACAGGGACTGTATTGATGCTGCACTCGGATACAAACACTTTAACATGGAGTTCTCTCATTGCAGCTGTAACAGTTTAAGGAACGTTGGAGTTCGCTTGCTTCATTTTCCAGCAGCTGAAGGGTTAATTCTGGCTTTCATAGATGCTTCTGAACGAAACACGTGTGAAACAGTGAACTATAACATCGAGTGAAGGATGGATCATTTTCTTGCACCTACAGGCACAAACTAAAGTTTGTTGATGTGAGCATGAGGCTTTTACTTTGAAAGGGACAGTCACTGCAACTGAGGGAAGCCACGAGCTCTTGTTAGCACGAGGCCCTTCCCTCGTTGTCCGTCCTAATGACATCAAGTTTGACGATTTTGTATCAGGAAGTAGAACAAATTCAAAACTAAACTGCGGAATAAAACTCCCGAGACTGTCTGTGATCACATTCACAGGCTGCAGATTGTTGTTCCGTCACACTTTCGATGATTTTTCTTTCTCCAATGACACAAATTTACCGCGACACCAAAAAGGGTTTAAAACCACTTCTCAACGAAAAAAAAGCACATAAAATCCTTCGGAAAATTCTCCAAACTCTCACAGAAAGCCGCCCCGGACGAGTGAAAACTGTTACAGCTGCAAAAAAAACCCGAGAAGAACTCCAAGAATGTAGTAAATGTACTCGAACACAGCGTCACCACGAGCCCCCGTCGGCACAACCGTCGGGCGTCTGGACACTTTTGTCCATATAACGTGTATAAACTGTATATGTGGTATTTATATAATTCTATAGAAAGAAAAAAAGAAGCATACATTTTGCTGAGTAGGATTGAAGGGTGTCAGCAAAGGGCAATGTAAACCATGGTCCATCTAGAACAGGTGGGAGGAGCGCCGTCCTCCCCCGACTCACCCACAGTAACAGATTTGCATAGGCAAAAATGGGATTAGCCCTTAGACAGTGGATTCCTGAAATCTTTATAGAGATGCAAAATCTAGTTCAGCTCAACACAAATAAAAACAAACATACATACAAACAAAATATATATATATATAGATATATATATGTATATATATATAATGTCGACTAGGCCAAGCTTTCTGTAACCCCTCCGGTCATATACATAGTCATTTTTCTGTGCACATTTTTGTTTACAGTGTTAGGCTTCAAGTAGATCTAAAAACAACTTGTACATTGACAACTAG
The DNA here is from genome assembly GCA_032274725.1 of Malacoctenus triangulatus. NCBI lineage: Eukaryota > Metazoa > Chordata > Actinopteri > Blenniiformes > Labrisomidae > Malacoctenus > Malacoctenus triangulatus. The sequence goes on along the minus strand of JAUESE010000018.1, from coordinate 14,921,195 downwards.
ATGTGAAATAAATTAACCAACATGAGAGGTAGTGAAAAGCCTACAGAGACGTTTGTCTTTTCGTTTTCTTTTTTTTATACAAAGGGAAAAAAATAAAACGTGTCAGTAAGGCCAAAAGCTTCGCAAACCTCCTCCATCCCGTCAGGACACATCAGCTTTCAACCAGTTATTGTTTATTGTTGTCTTTTTTTTTGTTTGTTTTTTTTGCACTTTTTTTTTTTGCTTGTTATTTCTTTTTGTTAGTTTTTTTTGTTGTTGTTGTTTTTCTTTTTTGCAGTCAATACAACCACAGCCACGTTTCAAAGACCCACTCACTTGGAATCCATCGAAAATTTAAAGACAAAAAATCTAAACTCGGCGATGACACTACATCACTTCACATCATCGTCATTGCTTGTAAAAGTTAATAAAAATAAACAACCATGTACGTCTCCCCACGGTGTAAAAGTCACAATAAATTAAGAGGAAGGGACGCGAGCAGCAAACCTGCCGCGTCGCTCCTCCTTGTAAAACGCGCCCAGCTTTAAACTCAAGACTGTTCAGCGCCGGGCCGAGCCTCGGGCCGGCTTCAAACCTGCCGGCCGTCGGCCCCCCAACGGTTAACGAGTATTCAATAAGATACACACATCTCACAATTTATAAATGTAAACTTGGTTTGATTGCACCATGATTTCGATATCTGGTTTCTCGGTGAAAACATTCTCGTGTGAATTACTAGATCGACTCAGCGGCGAGGAAACGGTAGCTGGACTGTGCAGAGGAGTGGGGGGGTTTCATCTGCGGGGGGGGGAGCGCCGCCAAAGCGACGGCCTGTCGCTGCCGAGCCGCGAAAAGTTTCAGAGTTGCTCAAATACAATGTCGGAAAATGCTCGATCGAGGGTGTGAAAGGAACCGGATCTTCCATCGATTGTTTCTTTATTCGTCTGCTTCTGATCGACTGGGCGCATGCATGCACACCTCTTCAATCAAGCAGCCAAGCAATATCAATCAAGCCCTTATGGATAATAATGTAGTCTGCATGTGAGTTACTGTATTGCCAAAGGTTAGATAGACGATATTTTATTAAGGAGCGCTGCTAAACTGAGGGATGAGGATCGGTTCCGACTTGTCGTCCTGACTTTAAAGTGATGATTTATATTCGATAAATCACTGACGGCTAAACTGACACTTTCAGCTCGCATCTTTTTTTTCTCAACATTTCGAGGTGTAAAACTACAAATCCGATGTTTCAGTTTAATTGAATCTCTCAAACAAAGCCCACAGGTGCTAACCACATGCAGCCGATTGTTCAATAAACTGACAGCGGGGTTAAATCATTTCACGTCTCCTGAAAGCTGTCTTGTTTTGTTTTGTTGTTGTTTTTATCCTGCCTTTGCCGACAGTTCAAAACCAATCTAACACAGTCGGACGCGGCCTCAAAAATCGACTTGGGTCCATCAGTACAAACTGCATCCAATTGCACTTTAATAGTCCAGGACGCATCCGGCACCACCTGCTCCTAAAAATAGGAAACCGGACCAGGTTTGGCACGTGAGCTTCAGGGAGGCGAAGCAGGCGGCAGACTGGACGCCGCCGCCGCCGCCGCGGACGGGTGTGAGGCGTGGCACGGTTTCAGTTGACACTTTAAAGAACAGCAGCCAAACCAGGAGGCCGGCCGCCCATCAGAGTGGAAAGATGAAGAAACTCAGAGGCTCAGTTCGTTTAAAAAAGTTCAAATAAAAAAACTTAAAAAAAAAAAAAAGCGTATACTGCACTCATGCACTTTCTACGGCACATCCACAGGCCAGGAACAAAGTTTATGTTCAAATATTCACATTGTTAAAAAAATCGTCCTGTTAAAGACTAAAAATGTTAATGGGACATTTGGCAAGACCCCTTAAAACTTCTTTTTTCAATCTTTTCTGTGAAGTGTGCGTCTGTACGACACGCACGTGTTTCGTCACTGCATGCTGTCAAAGTCAAATGAACCCAGAGTGTTTGAGGGCCGGCAGTGGGGACGGAGGCCTAGCACGGCTAGCACGAGCATGCTAGCTGCTGTGCCGACAGCATGCTGAGACCCTTGTTGGCGGATGTGAAGACACAATCCCTGAACCGACCCTCTGCACTCGCTCCAGTTCCAGAAAAACGGAGCGCTGGCTGAAGACGCTTCGGCTCGGCGGAGCGGCTGAGACTCGACGGAAGTCAAGCAGCTCTTCACAGCATCTCTGACGCAATGTTTGGCACGTATCTGTTCAGCCTGACAGGCAAAGGCCAGGGCTCCAAAAGCCCACAAATTAGATCAGTGCCTGTGACGTCTACTACTGTTTTCATTGTAAAATACTAGAAGTTAACCCCCCCCCCCGTTTCTCTGCCCGAGAACTTCAAAACATGGATGACTATTCTGAGTCAATGTGGCCTTTTAAGAATCGCTTTCTCCTGTTTATTTTTTTCCCACCACAATGAGCACGTGTGCTTGTCATGGTTTGAATGATTTGGAGGGATGAGGAGGAGAAGGAGGAAGAGGAGGAGGAGGAGAAGGAGGAGGAGGAGGAAGAGGAGCGGCGTAGACAGAATGGGAGGTAGGGATCGTTGGACAAACTGTGGTTGCTTTTCCAAAAAAGAGAAGAAAAAAAACCAACCCTCCAGCAGCGCGTGTGCTGCCTTCTCCTCACACGTAAAGGCATTGTGATTTTTTTCTGTTTAAAGTTCATGAGTAACAATAATAGATGTAGCTGCCCAACCACAATTCTAGCCCTTACTTCTCCCAGTTAAAGAACCCTAAAGAAGGAAAGTGCTCAGGTGGAACGAACAGATGGACGGACAGGTCGATTAATGGACGGATGGATGGACGGATGGATGGACGGACGGATGGATGGGTACGTGCTGCAGAGACCTTCAAACTTCCTGGATTTAAAAAAACTACAGTGAGCTTGAAAATTGGCAGAAATCTACTTTTGCTTTTGTTGTTTTCCCTTCACTGACATGAACAACCACGAAGGGAGACGCCTCCCCCACCTTAATACCTCTCAGTATTTAAAAATAAACGGTTGCAGTCCACGGCTTCTAATCGCCAAGCGATCATGGAGAGAGAGAGAGCTGCATGCAAGAAGCGGAGCTTCAAACTGCTGGACATGAGTCCAAACTTGCACCAATAACAGCTCGGCGTCGTGTTTGGACGGTGAAGAAATCAGAAGCGAAAACAAGATAAGATCGTGTGAGGAATGGGACAAACCAGACAAGAGAATGGGGAGATAAAAAAAAACAAAAACAAATAATGAAAGTGGAGCTAAAAAAGCATGAGGTCTAAATATTACAGTACAGGTACAGTGGGCTCCATCTCTCTCTTTCTCTCTCTCTCTCTCTCTCTCTCTCTGTCCCCCAACCACCTGAGGAGTCTTTGTCCACAGTTAAACCAACAGCTGGTCATCCGGTCGGCCATTTTCGATTGACAGCTGATAACGGTGGGTCGGCCAGTCGACCCAACAAACAGCACAAATCGCTATCAAAACAATCGCTGGCCAGCATCACTGGTCTCAATCTGACCTGTAACCAACCAGCAGAGGCTGACCTAGCTCCATTGTACAACTGGATACAACTGGTTTAAAAAAAATATAAATTAAAAACAAACAAAAAAACCCAAACCAATCAGCGATCACGGATGTCATTCAGTCTTTTCAATCGAAAAAGAGGGAGAGATTTTTCCAAACCCAACTTCTGGTACCATAGTAGTATCTGACGTTTAAGTAGTAGTCTTGTTGGCGTACGACGGCGGCGATGCAGGGGTGGAGGTGGTCTAGGTGTCGAGGCAGGTGCGCCTCCTGCTGGCCAGGAGTTCTCTGTAAACGGAGGAGTTGAGGAATCGGGGGTAGGAGTCACGGTGCATCAGGGTGTAGATCTGCAGCTGAGCCTCCTCGTACATCACGTTGCTCGGCTCGGCCAGGCTCTGGTTGATTCCTTCTCTGACCCGCGAGTCCAGACTCACCTGAAGGGACCAAGACAGACGCTTTGATTTACCGGCAGACAGATTTATCAAGACATTATGAAAGTCGGTGTTTACGCCGGCTTTCTGCAGACTACTCCCCTCGAGGAGGAATTAGAGTATTTTTTGGACTCGCCTCTTTGGGTGATAATATGGACACGTAGTCTTCGTATATGATCCGGGCCTTCTCGTCGACCACCGAGGGGTTCGTCTCCTTCTTCATCTCTTCGCAGGCCATCCAGAAAAGCAGGTTGTCTTCGCTGTACTCCGAGCGCAGGAACTCCCTGAAGATCTCCCGGCCCTCCAGCGAGCGCAGCATCATCTCGAAGCTCCGCGACCACGACAGCACCTCGTCCAGACTGGGGTGACTGCAGTCGGACACGGGCGAGAGCGTGGGTGAGCGGTTCACAGAGGCAAACACAAACACAATCACAATCACACGGACGCGGGCGACACTAGAGAGGACTGACGGACGGACGGAGGGACGGAGGGACGGAGGGACAGACTTACTGTTCTTCAGCAGCTTCAATACTGTCCATCTTGGTGCAGGTCTGTCGTTCACTCCTCTCCATCCTGTCTTCATTCCTGGATGAGAAACAAGTAGTAATTATGCAACAGCCTTTTTAGGGCAACTTCCTAATTTTCCTCTCACATTAAAAAAGTCATTTTAAACACAGATCATTACTTTATTTAAACTGAGTGGAGATGAACCACAAAGCTGAGCAAAAAGCTGCAAACTCTTATTTCTCAACGGGCAACAAACACTGTCTGTGTCTCTCTGCAAGTAGAGATGCTTTGGTTTAATAAACACTGAATGAAGTTCAGTGTCCAAGTGTCTCTTTTATTTTTTTTAGGTTTCATAACTTGTTCAAAAAGAAACAACTTCAAGATCCCGAATGCCTCTGGAAAGCATTCAAAGAAATGTGTTGGAGGCCACGTTTTGGTCATGTAATGATGTCGAGCAGCAGATTAGTCTTAGTCTGAACACAAGCTCACATTCAGCTAAATTTGCGCTGTGCAGCTGCACAGAGTGGAGGAGTTTAGATAAGAGAGATATGTGGTTTAAATATAGGAGCAGGCCGCAGTATCAGCAGATGAAAAAAAAAAAAATGGCGCCACAAACCCGACATAGATCACGACTCAGACAAGGGAAGAAAAGCAGCAGCAGCAGACATGAGTCTGAGTGTTACAGATGTTGTTCGGATCTGTTCTATGTGCTGTTTTTTTGTTATTCTTGCACAACTTTCAGATATGGACTAAAAAAAAGGAGCTTTGGGGTCGTCTCTTACTTGTTTGGTAACTTTTCCTTTTCCTTTTGGTAACATTTGTTTATACTGACAGTTTTTGTTCAAACAGTAGACACATTTTTTTGCACGACTTTTGTTGAGTGTTTGGTGACAAGGACTTTCTCTTTGGGGGGAAATTTTGTTCACCTCTGTGGTAAAATTTATTCACTTTTTTAATCAAAATTGTGTACTTTATGCATAACCATTGCTCACCTTTTTCAGTGATGTGTGTTTACTTTTCAGTTAATACAAAACGATCAAAGAAATGTTTAATATTAAAATAACAAAAATAACTGTTGGTTCTGTTCAACAAGTTTTTTTTTTTTTTTTAGCTGGAATGAAATTCTTTATGTCACACTGAACACACACACACACACGCACACGAATGCACACACACACACAAACGCACACACACTAGCCGCTTGAGTCTCTCGTAGCTCAGTCACACTTGCTGAGTCCACAAAGCAACTCACATTGAGCCGTCTATTTCTGTCCCACCATGGAGGATCTTTCCTTCCTCTTGCTGTCTCTTGTCAAAGTCTCTTTTGTGCGGCAGTAATGGGCTAAGCTGGCCGCAGCCCCCTCGGCGCACTCACAATACAGCTAAATATACTGTTCCTCACAGCTGTTTTGCATGTGATGTGTGGATGGAAATAGAAGGCATCCCAGCCAGATAGGGCCCTTGTGTAATGCGCGGGTGACGAGGGATTAGAGGGTCAGAAACTTCAGAAAAAGAGGCGAGAAGAAGAAAACGTAAACGTCTCTACCGACTCCCGATTTCTGAAACCTAACCGATAAGTTGTCTTGAAATTAACGGTACTTTTTTGGGTTCAGCGGGGAAAAAAAAGAGACGGCAAAGCTTTAAGCAATTTACATGTTACCTCATACAAAGATCTCGGTTGTTAGGCTTGGAAAAACGAACCCTGCCGACCTCAAAACAAACAAACAAGCTCTGGGTAACGAAGACAATTTTTTCAGGCTCGTTCTGGGGATCCGACACCGGCGCTGGACCGGGGAGCGCACAGCCGAGTCACAGTCTACAAGCTGCCACCACTTCAGATGAAGTGGTGTGAAAGAAGCAGCGCATTCACCATTCACTGCCTGAAAACAATGTTTCATTCACTGCTCCCTCCCTGCAGGAGGGGAGCCTCAGTGAGGCAAGCGCTCCGAGCTATGCACCAGCTCCCCCTTTTTTCGGGTGCCTTGCTCAAAGGCAGCGTGGTGGAAAGGCTGTGACACCGGCGCTGTTTTGACGATGGCGATGGAGTGCTCTTAAATTCGGGACTGGCTAAATGAGCCCGAACAAATCTGATTGGGCCGTCAGTGATCTCACAGAAGCACAGTGAAACTGTTGCAGAATTGCAGAACACAGCTGATTCTCTCAACCTTCTGGTTTCCTCTCACAATCCAAAGATTTGAGTAACAGATTAGTTGGTGACTAAGTTGCTCATTCGTGAGAATGCTTCTGTGAGATTGCCTGTTGCTCATGTTGCTCTGTGGTGGACCAGTGACCTGTCCAGGGTGTCCCCTTCCTCATGTATCACTCCAGGTGTTGATCAATCAACCTTAGGCAAGTGAGGAAGAGCCAAATGAAATGATGAAATGATGAAATAAGACGAAACGCGTCCGGTCTCACCAGAGACACTTGCAGCAGCCACACCAGCAGAGGCAGCAGGTGTTGGGTCGGGGCTGTCCGGGGGCCTGGGGTGGGGCCTCGATGTGAGCCGCCTGCCTTTTTCTCATCTCCACTCCACTCACACTTCGGGGCTTCGAGCAGAAGACAAAAGACAATTTTAAAAAAACTTTTGGAGACGACAACAGTTCATCACCAGAGACAAATATCAACGCAAAGGTGGAAGAAAAGAAATCAAAGAAAAACCGTGTGTGTGTGTGTGTGTATGTGTGTGTGTGTGTGACAGGGAGAGAGAGAAAGAGGACGGGGAGGATTCCCTTCCTTCTTTGGTGTGAGAGTTTCTGGCATTAAGCCAGTCTGTTACTCGGCTTTGACAAACACTACACATGAATTTTAATGCATGCAAACACTGTGAGGAGCACAATCTACATATCCCATACACAGACAGACACACGTGTGCATGAATACACAAATTCATGCACATTCATAATAACCCATCCAGCACTTCTACCAATTAGAATCCATCTCTGCGCCTCGAGTCGTGGCGCGTTCACACCGGCAGCATTTAGCTCGCGCTAGTTTTGGTTCTCGAGCGAGAACTGCCATTTGCTTTTATTTTGAAAGGCTCTTGGGTTCATGCATTTATGACAGTCGGCTTGTCCCGTCTGAATCTAGCTTCACTGTAATTTTAATGGCGAATCAGTGAGAGGAGAGTGTCATCTGTGGCTTTCACGAGGAGGTCTCGAGTAGCCAGAAGCACATGCAGTAAACTCCACCTTA
>JAUESE010000018.1:14895754-14906069 GCA_032274725.1 Malacoctenus triangulatus | reverse complement strand
ACATAAAACATAGTGCTAAAACACAGCAAAACACAATGAAACTGAAGACAAAGCAAATAAATAAAATAAGTTTTTTTTCACAACTTAAGACTTTTTGTCGACCACCGACGCCATCCAGACATGAATTTTTCGAGACAGACTGATGTAAATAAAAGCAGGTCTGTTCTGGCCACCTGTGACCCAAACCTGCGTTTCTGTAAAGCACATGACCTCTCAGGTCACTGGGAAAAGCCACCAACCAACAGTGACAATTCAGCACGTGTTCAGGCGACTGTTCGCCTCAACACGTGCTGAATTGTCACCTGGCAGTTTGACTTTATGTACCTCAGTGTCACAACGCACAGCGTCTGCCTGAAAGACTTTCGTTGTGTGTTCAGGATATGGCTGCTGTCCTCCGTCTGACCTTTCGATTAGAAAACCGCACAATGAAACCTTCAGAAGTGGAGGAAATAAAAGAAAGTCAGACAGAGGATAATTAAACTGTGCTTAGATTAAGTAAAGTGCCTTTTAATGAGAGAAGTTAACCAAATTGGAGCATTTAGAGCTTTTATGTGGACAGAGTCACAACGAAGCAACTCTGCTTAATAAGTGCGAAGAGACGTGAAAAGAAAAAAGAGTCTCAGGCTTTATTTGAAGGAAGAGTAAACCCTCCGGATGTCTCTCTAGCGGTCCGTCCTCTGTTTGACAACACTCACAACAGAGAGACACAAAGACTGAACGCAGGCCGATGTTCCTCAGGTGGAAAAATGACAACATGAGCAGCATTTGTTTACATCTGTGAGGAGCGTTTTTAGAGATTTTGCCTTCAGTCTGCGTAACAGCAGCGATTACAGGAAACAATCCCAAAGAAGTGTTTTGACTAACTGGGGTGATTTGTTCGCCAGAAACGTCTCGTGACAGAAGTTAAATCAGCGGCGCTGAAGCGGCGATCACGCATCCCACCAAAACACTTTCAAGCGTCACATTTTTATGCAACTGTGCTTGCGGGGAGAATCTTTCTGGCTGAGTCATGTGAGCGTCTTCAACTTAAGAACAGTTGTGTGGAGAAAAGAGTTTGACAGAGCGAACGTGGAAGCTCTGCCCAAGAGACCGGCGATTGAGTGAATACGAACGCCCAGAAAAGAGCAGCTTCGTCTGACGCCACAATTATCTCCGAGACGTTTCTGCGAATTGTCGTACGCATATAAAAGAACCCACAGACTGTGGCATTATTACTGCTATGATTAACTAAACCTTCCTACAAGATGTAATTTCGTATTATGTTCCCAGAGCATCAAGTACTCATCTGATGCAGCTTTAATAGAGCTCACATGTAGCTTCACTGTTCATATGTTTCACATGTAATATCTTTATTTTATAGGTGTTTGTATGAGCTTTGTTTCATTTGCTCGTCAGATGCTATAAAACGCATAAAACACTCTGATTTGCTGCTGATCTGAGGTAAGTTGGCAATTATTTCTAAGCCGGGGGTCATGCAAATGTACCCCAGATCAAGGCTGCGCCTGATAAACTGGTTAGAATAGATTTTTCTGTGCTCTTGTGCACTTGTGTTGTACATCAGGACACACATATTCCTCCACTTGACATTTTCAGATGTGCAATAAACGCGTTTTTACCAACTTTCTTACAATTTCAGGAGCACAAACGTTTCCGGGCAGGAATGCAGTTTGTGGTTTCGCTGCACCTGTGCTGAGAGACCTTGTTGGTCATTCATTCCTGCACCTCAAAATTTCACAATTCAAAACCTTCACAACAATCAATTTCTCTCCGGCAACATGACTGTGGCACCAAATGCATGAGGAGAGAATGCAAAGAGGGTTTGAGCTCATTCGAAGGTGGACTCGTGGGTGATGCATGGTGAAAACTGAATGCAAATTAGTTGAGAAAGGGGGAAGTTACACGATGCATAATGCAACGCCGGAGGGCGAATTAAAGACGACACGTGTTGAGGTCCTCTGAACATGAGACAACAGTACGGGAGGACACCTGGACAGGCGTGAGCGAAGGTATCACAGGAAAAAGAGAAGCACAATGAAAAATAGCTGAGACTAATGAAAAAACCGGGATCCTGGCAGTTTGCGCTGTTTATCGTGGCCATATTGTCCATTTCAGAGTGAAACCACAGTTTTACAGTCACTGCACTCGGGTGAGTTCTGAGGTTTTTATTGCTGGAAGCCATTTAGAAGAAATGCAGCATCCTTTGATTTGTTGTTTACCTTCCACATCCAGCCAACCTTCCTCCCACATTCTTCCATGGGCGCCGTTCACACAGTCGCAGCGGCACACGCGCCATCATGGGGCGGCTATCAATGTCACAACGCTTCCCCGTCCTCTCTTTGAAGGGTGCAATATATTCCCTCGGAGTGACAAACCATAAATCTGCTGGCGTGGAGGGAGGAGGGTAAACGAGACAAAGCCCCCAAGGCGGAGAGACGCCAAGACCTTCCGAATGGGACTCTGACTTCAGGGGAACAAAAACATCCCCACCGTCGCCGTGCAGATACAGTAACCCAGTGTGACAGGTCGAAAAAGCCGCACTGCCGTCTTTATTTGGTTTCACGTGAAAAAACGGTGAAATAAAACGGAACGAAACGACTGATCAACCTCTGACAAAGACGTGAGAAGAGTAACTGTTTTAAAACATGAATGTTTTAAAGCAGAAGAAGAAGTGGTGAGACATGATGCAAAGACGTCTCCAGAAAGTTGGGTGGAAACGGGAATCGGGGACTTGAAAAGTGTGTGTGTATGTCTGTGTGTGTGTGTGTGTGTGTGTCCTGTGATGGACTGTTAACAATGTTAACATTTTCGGTGTGTTGCAGTGAGAGAGCTGTGATTGTGTAGGTTGATGAATAAAACGATTTACCTTTATGGATATTTTCTTTATTCTATTTCATCTCTTTAGTCAAGCTGAAGAAAAACATGGAGAGAAAAACAAACAAAGAGATTATGATCAAAAATATTTTCCTTTTAACCTTCAGCAGCAGCGGATCAGATGCAGCTTGTTTGTGTGTCGGACTCCTCGTGTGCAGAGCGAGTTGCAGTGACTGATGTACAGCTTCCTGTGCCGCTGGTCGTCACATATTATTTCCCCCTCGCGTCTCAAACTTCGCAGTTTTATGGACACATTTTCGGTGACTCAACAAATATTCCCCTGGCGGCTGTTGTTTTATTGTCCAGCTTTCATTATCCAAATTAGAGAAGACGCGAGCGGATAAAAATGCAAAAACTCGTCTGGATTGCCTTCAGTTCTAACTGTACACTCAGGACTATTATCTTTATGAGCAGCTGCCAGCGCTTCGTGGCTCCATGTGCAACATTTGAGTTTTTTTGCCCTTGGTTTTGCATACAAACAGACTAATTGGACTCGCTGGATGTGGTTTCAATGTAGCCTGCGAGGAAATCTGCCAATGTAGAAAGAAAAAAAAACCCCAGAACAAAACAAAAACGAAGGCCACCTACACAACCAGAGGAGTTCTTGTGTTTGTCATTGAACAGGATTTCTTCCTTTGGAGGGGTGAACGTAGCCTCGAGAAATATGAGATCCTGCAGTTTGCTGTGATGACCATCGGTCAATGAGCGATCACGACTTCAGCTTTTCCTCTGTCATTAGGAAGAAAAACATCTTTATTTTTAAACCTGCAACCAATCCAAGAACTTAGAATCTAACAATAAAGGACACTCAGAGAGTGTTGAGGCCACACACCATCATACTGTGCCATTAAAATGTCTTTTTTTCTTCATTTTGGATCAATGGATGAATGGATCGCTGCTAAAACTGAATCAGCTTTTCCTTCTACCACCGTTCACCCAAACTACAAATTTCATTGAAATCTGTTCTGACATGTTGGAGTTATCCTGATAAAACTCAAATACAGAAAGCGAGCAAGAAACTCCATCAGAAACAAAACCTCTTTAGTTATTTGTTACTGTCCCAAAATCTTGTTGGTGAATCAAAAATACTTTTTCTTTTTAGTGAATTTGTCGATGTTTCTCCAGTTCAATCATTGAATTCCCTCTGAACTGCTCCACAGTTTTGGACTTGGACGCTTGAGTCCTGCGCTGATTTTCCAACTCGTCCTCCTGAAAACTTTATCAAAGAAACCAATCAGCCTTTAGAGTTGAATTCATTCCTCACGGATGTTTGTTGTTTCGCCTTCATCTGCGACCGCCGCTCTTCTCCCGCCCGCACGTCAACCGTCGTCTATCTCGTCTCGCGCATAAAAGGAAAAACTCTGTCATTGTCTGAACGTCTATTGTGCAGCTTTGCATTTGCAGAACAAACAGGCTTTAATTTGAGTCTTTGTTGTGGATGCTAAACACCCCTCAGCAGCGATAACATCACAGCCACCGTGCCGAGCGCGGCGCTCGCAGGCCTCGTGCCTCCAGACGGTTACATAAACGAACGTGGATGAAACCTGTTTCATCAAATTCACAACGACAAACAGGAGTCGACTGAGCCTGGGTAAATATTTCTCTTGTATAAATAGACATAAGACTGAGTATCGGAAGGAGATCTCTTATGAAACACGATGTGACTGTAAAAAGGAAAGTTTCACACAGACCTGGGATCCAGTGAGTGTGTGAGTGCAGACGTAGTTGGAGGAAAACTGTGTCGTACAAAAGATTTAACTGTGTCCAGATTGATGCATTCGGTCCAAGATGTAAGACGACAAACGTCTCTGGAACTTCACAGCGAAGCGATTTATTGATGCTGTTTGTTTTACCAACGAATGAAGAACCGAGAGGAGTGGAGGACAAACAAGCGCCTCAAACATTTCAATTGTCAGGTTTAATTCTAAGTTCATTAATTGTGGTTTGGTTGACTGCACTAACATTTGACTCTTTCACTGCACAATCGAGATAAAGTTCTTCTTTGCTGTCCAAACTGTCCCTGAATGTCTCGTCTCACGTTTCAGTAAAACATCTGGTTGCAGTATGAGGCAGTGCTGCCATCTCTCATGTGTGGAAAGTGAAACTACCATTGCAAACTTTTTGCAAAACTCTTAACAAGTCGTAATTTGTGGTTACATCACAACATATTTAGGTGTTAATGTCTATCAGGCAATAAAAGCAAACGTTTTATTTTGACACAAATGGTAAAATCTGTTGTATTTTTATGAAAATTGTTGTTTTATTCCTAAAACATTGCATGTAACAGATTATACTGAATATTTGACACTTTATTACTCCACATATAAATACAGTGACTCGAACAGACAACAGTTCGCCTTTATTTGCCTTTTTTAACATTGTGTATGGAGTGTTTTTCATAGAAACTTTCAAAGTTAAGGACTTCACTTCTGTGACAAACAGTGTAAGGTCAAAGAAAGTTTTGTGTTGGATTTGAAGGCAGTAGAAGGTTGAAAGGTTCTTGCCTCTGTACCGGTAAACAAGACCTCAAACGGGCCCTTCGCTGGCTCGGAGCCGAGCGCCCGGTGGCTCACACGGGGTCTTGCTTCATAGCTGCAGGTCTCGGACCTCTTTGTTATTGTTTCTAAAAACCAAAGGAAGGATCGGATGTAAACAACTCTTCAACAAAGTAGAGTTTCTTTCTTCTGAAGCGAGGTGGAGAGTTTCACGGTGAGAAATGTCTTCCAGTAGTTTATAACTCTCTGAGTGCTTAGAAAACAAAACATTTCATGCATATTTACACAAACACTACGAAAAAACAAAACCACACAAGAAACCGAGACGCTGAATATCTCTGCTTGTTGCCATCGATGGCGGCGCTGCAGACACAAACAGCTGCTCGGCCGAGATAAACAGATGTTGGTGTTAATTCTGCAGCCATTAAACCACTACAGAGGACGAGAGCGCAGCCACTTAACACTCCAGAGCCCCGGTTTACCCCCCAAAACAAAGGAGACCCATGTGTTCCCGTTGTTACGTGTATTAATGTGAGAAGTGCTGCCGCCTCATTGTTATTCCCCGGAGATCTGCTGCTTTAATCTGCTGCTCTGGGTGAAAACTCTCAGTGGAGGTTTTATGCTGCACGTCTGTCGTAGTTTAACTAACAAGTGTTTACTTTATAATTAGCAATTTTACTTTAAAATCAGAAAATAGGACATTTATGCCTCCATCACAATTAGAAAACTAAATATGAATAGATGTGCAACATAAATTTACGTTGACAACTTTACCTTTTTTCTGTGTTTGAACTACTTTGCACTCAGAATTTCACGAAGTTTTAATGTTTAATCGTGACCAGTTTTCAGTTATCATGCACAGTGTGTGTTTTTGTGACAGCTCAGTCTTTTCAAGAAATTATGTTAAATGCAGGTATGTTGTTTTTATCCTTTGATTGTTTTCTGTGTTTCTTTCTAAACAGTCTTGAATTCCAAAAGTTCTATTTCAATTTATCAAAGAAACAATCGAATAAACATTAGAAACTCATTAGAGCAGCAGAGAAGATAGGGAGAGACTTCATTACGGGAACCACAAACCTTGCAGCCACCAAGAACTCCTCTGACAAATAAACTAAACATGCTCAGTGTGAGGAGGAGTTTTCACACGTGTCCATGTTTTGTTTTTTATTTCAGTGTGCACTTAAATCCAATTAATCCAGAACACTTTAAAGCAGACTGGGCCTTTATCTTGAATAGATAAAGCGAAGGCGGTCGAATTCAACGCCACCTGGTACTCGATTTTAAACAGCGGTGCGATTAGGTTGGCGTCGCCTCTGCAGCCGGGTGTTTACATGTAATCTGCACAGGCAGCTGAAGCGCGGCGAGCTTTATGTGTGGAGTCACTGAAGTAAACAGATTCGGTGCGCCGACAAACCACCTGTCGAGTCAGCAAAGGTGTTTTCACTGCGAACGCTAACGCTCGCGCTCACCATGGCAATGGGTACCGATGCCCACCGCCGGCAACCGTTTCCCCCCAAGAGAGAGAGAGAGAGAGAGAGAGAGAGAGAGAGAGAGAGAGAGACGCACCAACGAGGCGGAGGAATGAGGACAATGTAAAGAGAAACGTTCAACAATGCATCGTCAGCGTTTCCTCGTTTCGCTCAGAAAATCTCACAAAGTGTTTTTTTTTTCTTTGAGCAGGAGATCCTGAACTTGTTCTCTGAATGCTCAGTTCATTTAAGACACATCACAACAAATGAAAGAAGCAAGAAGAAAAATGCTTTTTGAATTCTTTGTGTTTTGTCACAATAACAGCAAGATCAAGTTTGTTTGATTCCCTTTTTGCAAATTATGTGTCGAGATGTTTTTGACTCATTTTGAAATAAGTCTTTTTGTTTTCTTTTTGTTCACCAAAACAGTGATAGTTTACTACTTTAAATCATCAACATATCAGACAATGAACATTTCTTTCATTGTTTCTGTTCTATTGTAACTTGTAAAAACTCCAGCTTTGTTTCTTTCCGAATACCTTTCTGTGGAGAAGAAGGGACTCACACTTTGTTTCTAACCACCTCTCAACACGCAGGTACTCTGGATCCAGCCCCAAAACACTAAAGGCTGTGGAACGTAATTGTTGCAGGACGGAGCTTGACAGAACTATTAGAAGCCAAAAAGCCCAAGACGCCCCCTGAGGTTTCCTGTCAGAGAACGGCAGCTGGAGCCCACTCCAGTAAAGTCGATCTGTCCATCTTCTGGTCTGCTCCAGCAGGAAGCTGGAGGCAATCCCAGCAGGCATCGGGGGCTCGGGGTAACACAGAGACACACGACCCAACTCCTCAGCGAGGAACGTCACTATTGGCTGTCCGAAAAGTCACTAAAAGCCGATAAATGACGTTCACATCCAATTTGCATAATGGTGGATTCACCAGGTCGAGGTCAGCAACAGCTTTCATTTGCAGTCTGGACGTGAGGTGGCGTGGATCTCCTGTCTCCAACAGCAGCTGGCAGCAGGCGCCCTGATGCTTTTTGTCCTAACGGTGTTGCTGTACTTGACATTCCTTGATGGCAGACCAGCCGCACGTATATGAGCAGATTGAGTCGGTGATCCAAACTGGTTTCAGACAATCAACAGAATAATAAGTCTCCAAAACAACAGAGAAAGTCACGAGTTTTCAGACACGAGGCTGTGAGCGGAGAGCGCCTAAAGTATAGAAGATACAATCCAGCTTCTACAAATAGAACCTTCTTTTCAAGCACTCCTGCACCTGTGTGGACTGGTCATGTTAACAGGAACCGTAGCATTTATCAGTCATGAGTGTAACAGCAAAAAAAACCCAGCTTCACAGGAAGTTTGACCTCGCATGAAAAGGACACTGAGCCATAAACCTGAGAAAAGCCTTTAGCTCACAGCCATGAAACCATCGTCACACTCACAGTCGGACCTGAAAGGTGAAATTTTTACATTGGAAACAAACAATGTGGCAGCAACAGCAGGAAAGTAAAGTAACAAAGTATATAACAAAGTCTTTCTTCCTTAAAGCTGTTTTTTCCCTCAAATAATCTACTGAAGGAATTTGTTGACATACTTTCAGTGACAATAACTGGTGTTTATTGAAGGGATTCAAAAAACACATTTACGAGTGACTTTGAGTAGCAGCAACACACATATTGAGAAGTTTAACGCCAAACTGACCTTCAGCACGTTTAGTCAGTGATCTTTGCCTGCTTCGTGCCTCTGTGAGGCTGTAATGAGACAAGTAGGGACATTATCCTGATTAAAATCAATCCCTATTGGATTAGGACCCGCTGCGTTCCCTCGCTCGGCTACGCTCATTAGAAAACAGCTCAGAAAACAAAAATCAGAAGTGAGAAGCCTCATCAAGGCGCCGCACGTCCACGCATGGACAGACTGACAGATATTCCCTGGACTCTGGTGCAGACAACATGTTGCTGTCATGCTGTCTCACAGGTTTCTTACTGCCACTGACTGTTTCAATGAGTAATAAATGTGGAGCTTCAGGATGTTTCAGGCTGTTAAAGCGAGGAGAGAATGAGGCAGGATAAATTGTTTGATATTGTAGTTACGCTTTCTTTGAACACACTTGTGAATTTAAAAGAATTAAACTGAAACTGTTATAAAAAAAAAGGATTGCATGAATGACAGAAAGTTTTATGATGAGAAAGACTTCAGAATAAGGAGAAAGAAGGAAAAAGAAACAAAAGAAGATATTTGGATCAACAGAGAGAAAGTAAAATGTGCAAAAAGTGAGGAATAAAAAGTGTGTTACAAATGGATAACAAAGAGGAGAAAGTAAAATAGAAATATTAAATTAAAAGAAAAATAAATGAAGGAGTTGTAGGAGGAAAGTAAGTGGATAACTGAACGTGAGCAAATAAGAAGCATGAAGTAAAATGACAGAAACCAGAGGCAGAGATTCAGAAAGTGAAGGATGCTTTACAACTGCGACAAAGTGGGAAAGATGGAAGAAAAAAGGCTGAAATAAGCCAGGAAGTAACGTAATCATGGACGGAGCTGAAGGTTAGAGCGAAAGGAACAACGACGGAGTAAACAAACGTGAGTAACAACTGAGTAAGAGGAAGGGGGAGGAAGGAGAGAGGAGACCGAGGACCCACGGGAGGAAGGAAGAAAGGGAGCGAACTAATTCATTTTCACGCCGTCGCTTCTGTCCCGTGCAGGCTCGCCGCCGCGCTGCGCAGGCTGCCGTCCGCGCGTCCGCCCGCCCGTCCGCGCCTCTGCACACCGTGACGACCGCGCCGCATTCTTCAGCACGCTACCGGAGCTCCGACGCGCCGCTTCTCCGGAGCACCGACGAGCACCCAGCAGGGGCAGCACGAGTCCGCCGGCAGGCTGAGAGAGGCGGCGAAAGTAAAGGCGAGAAACAACGCGCTCGGGGGGGCTCCGCACGTACGAGCGCAACACCGACCCGAGGACCATGGAGAGCGCCACCGGCAACGGCTCGGACGCGGACCACCGGAGCCCGCTCCCTTTGTTTTACAACAACGGCAGCTTCTGCCACAACTTCACCGACAACGTGAGTCTGGTGGACCCGCGGTGCGACCCGATCCGCGGCAACACCTCGACCATCCTGGGGGACGACGCCAACCCGGTCATCATCGCGATTGTCATCACCGCGCTCTACTCCATCGTGTGCGTGGTGGGGCTGGTTGGAAACGTGCTGGTCATGTACATCATAGTCAGGTAAGACCGGGGAAAGTCTCCGGTGAGTGGACGTGCGCTCCCGGGGCCTCGCGCACTCTCCAGACAAACTACTGACCTGTTTTTCCTCACATGACTCCGACTGAGGAAGGATTTGAGACCTGTTGCTGGATGAAGCAGATTGGACATAAATGTGCGCGTGTGTCTGAGTGTCTCTGTGTCCGTGTGTGTGTGTGTGTGTGTGTGTGTGTGTGTGTGTGTGTGTGTGTGTGTGTGTGTGTGTGTGTGTGTG
>JAUESE010000018.1:14844309-14854931 GCA_032274725.1 Malacoctenus triangulatus | reverse complement strand
CCACCACCCCCCCCCCCCCCCCCCCCCCCCCCCCCCCCCCCCCCCCCCCCCCCCCCCCCACCCACACACACACACACACTTTTACAGCATTACAGTGTAACCTGAGCAAACGAAACTTGCCTGATTTGGAGGTGAACTGTCTTTCGGTGAGGGCTGAGACTGCCCTCTAGTGTCAAGTGGACCATCAAGCCACTTCAGATTAAACTGATTAGAGCTCATTCATTATTAAATCATTCTTCCATTCCTCAATTTGATCCTTGATGCGAAATAGTTTTACTTTGATCACATTTTGTCTTCACATTTCAATATTTCCATTTCTCACTGAAAACACATCAAAGTCACAGCCTGAACACTCACATAGCTACAGAATAGAGTAGATACTTCTCAAAGATTACTGCAAAATTAAAGCCAGCAATGACCTTTACATGAAACTCATTAGACATGGCACGCTCCAAAATTAGAGCAATCTAAAATAACGCAGTTTGTTAGAACCATTGCAGCAGCTGGTCTGCAGTCAGTCAATAAAAAAATATACATAATTGGCGGCAGTTCGTTTTTTTTCCAGACTCTTTTAAGATTTTATAACATGATGCCTAATTTGTCTCAGCCTGTCTATTTTACAACAGAGATTTTCAGGAATTTAAATTACAAAAATGCTAATATATCACAAAACATGTGTGTGTCTGGGGGGGGGGGGCGCCAAGACAGCTGCAGTATTACTGGACTGTCATTAGTGAATAAGATGGAAGTGCATAATTGAACAGGAAGGAAGACAGTGAGGAGGTGGGAGGATGAAGGCAGGAGGATGGAGGTACTTTAAGAAGTTAACAGGGGAGTTTGACTGTGTTAGCATCGACTGCAGAGTAATGAAATTTAGTTCTGCAAAGCGTACTAAAATTTGGTGGACGCTGCGTGTGTAGGGATGAAAATAATACTCTGATGCCCAGAAATAACACTGGACACCAGATTTACTGGTCCCAGTTAACATCAGCAAGAAACGATACTTGATAGCTTTTGCATTCCCTGTTTTTTTTTTGTAGCATTTAAAGCATTTAAATCGCAGATGAGCAAATATAAAATGGATGCTTGTTAAACCTACCGGAACAAGGCATCCGTCCATCTTCTACTTTTACTTTATCCACACTACGGTTGTCGTGGGCAGCCGGAGCCTTTCCCAGCCAACACGAGGCAAAAGGCATGGTACACCCTGCACAGGTCTCCAGTCCATAACAGGGCTGATGCAGAGGGACAAACACTTGCACACAGATTTACAGTCGGCGTTAATAAACAATCCCACCAAGCGTGTCTTTTAATTGCAGGAGGGAAAAGGCCGGAGTGCCCAGCGAGACCCCCATGCAGGCACGGGGAGAACATGCAAACTCCACATGTCAAATCAGCCAGCAGGTTCAAACCAGGGACCTTTGCGAGGGGGGACAGTGCTTACCGCTGCACCACCGTGCCGCGCAGCATGAGGCATGCATAGCTGTATGTTGTACAAGAAGACAAGCAATCTAAAGTTGACTTCACGATACTTTGGCGACATGTTGGATGACTTTTGATCCTATTCGAGAAGTGGAGGTGATCGGTGACCAGCAGGTCAAGTAGACGGACCTTCCAGCTCCAACAATATATCACATTCCTTCAACATCATTTACGAGAAAGACGTACTCTTAATTTCAGAAAATGTTACCATATTGTCGATCATTATAGTTATTTTTATAAAACAAATCTGTCTCCAAACATTAATCTGAATCTTATAGGCTTTTTCTGCAGCGGTGTCTCGAGCTTGTTTTGGATCTCTGTGGTGTCAGTTCTGCAGCAAGCTGAACTCAGCCCAGTCGGATTGGGATCAGGTTACATATGCAGCCAGTCGAGGGTGTTTCGCCCTCCATCGGCTTTGATTTAATGTCCAGTGGATTTTTGTGCTCTTGGCTCACTCTGAAATTCAGAGAATCCTTCACTGTACATCTCCACTCACCCTTATTGCGTTACAGAAATCATCAATAAATGCAAGTGAACCAGGTTTTCTGGCAGCATCACATGTGCAGGAGCTCCACCAGCTCCACGGATGAGCACAGAGAACTACAGTTGACCTTAATATTGACATGAAAACATGCTTGGCCTGCATTCTGGAGAGCACTCTCG
Source organism: Malacoctenus triangulatus (assembly GCA_032274725.1). Classification (NCBI taxonomy): domain Eukaryota; kingdom Metazoa; phylum Chordata; class Actinopteri; order Blenniiformes; family Labrisomidae; genus Malacoctenus; species Malacoctenus triangulatus. Next base: position 14,852,786 of record JAUESE010000018.1, on the reverse strand, counting down.
ACATGCTTTCCAGTTGAGAAGGGCCTCTGCCGCACTGTGAAAATGATTTCCCAGTTGGCTGCTCGAGCTTGGAACCTTTTCCTACATCTTTGTACCTCTCTGACAGTTACAGATCGAGTGAAGAGGAGAAAAAGCTCCCCCTGGATTCAGCCCGGATCAATGTGACGCTCTTACTGTAAATCTGTACAATATCAGTGCACAGTCCTCAAGGAGTATCTTCTGGAGTGTGCTCGAAGTCAAGAGGACTTGTTTTTGTGTGTAAAGGCGGTGGCTTGAAGGGGAAGTGGGCCATATTTGTCCTGACACTAAATAACAGAAATCTACAGAGGGAGTCTGACCTTTTAATTGACCGGAACAGGAGAGGTGAAGGAGGACAGAGGCCAGAAGGAACGGAAGAGAGTCATCAAATATTAAGTAGTAGCCTCAGCAGAACATAGATAATAATTGTTTAAGTGCTACTTTTCAGATATGTTCCCTCCTCCCACTTGATTCATTCATTAAATCCAATTTCTAATGAGGTACACTTTCACATTACTCCCATGATTTAATTCGTGAAAGACAATGAAGTTCAAGTGAAAGATTGACGCCTTTCAAAGCAAAAAGGTCTCAAGTAACGTTCTACTCGTCGGATGTCCCGTGTCACCAGGAAACTCACCTCTTCACGGGTTCGACACCGGACATCCCGGCACAAGGATCATGATTCAGGCCGCAAAGTGTCATAACAGTAGAAGTGTGACTCAGCACGGAACAGGCCGCGTTATACAAGCAGACCGAGCTGAGCCAAGAGGAGCCGTAGATGGATGGTCCCAGCACACGTCCAGTGAGGCCTCGTCATAAATCACAGTTTCATTACGTTAAAGACGTGTCTGGTGAATAAATCTGCAGCACATTGCATGCACTCCTACAATTAATGGTAATTTATGGCGCTTTGTGTACGCAAGAGGATTTTATTGTCATCAGCTAATTTTGTGCCAGGAATAAAAAGTAGAAGTAATGTCATGAAAAATGTACTTTTGCCTTTATAATCAAGTTACAACTTTATTATTCGTATGAAACATCGCTGCTAAATTTTCTTTCGTACACAGTTTTTCAAATTATATTTTAAACAGTGTAGATTATTAAAAGTTTATTGATGATTATTGGGGATTCATGTCACTCCTGCAGAAATACAGTAGATACAGTAAAAAGGACGATAACTTGCTCTGTGAATAAAAACGAGGCATAAACATAATGTTTGCGTTAAGTTCATGTGTTCATTCAAGAGAAGTTACTGTCTCATTTCGCTTCACTGCAGAGTGTTTTTTTTCTTTTGCAGCACTGCCTCATGTCTTCAGTGCAGCGGAAACTCAAGATGACATTTAAGTCACATGCTCCATGAACGCCAGGATTTATCCACTAAAACTGTTCCCATCACAGTGTGACACATTCTGCTCCCACCAGCTTTTCCACCTCAGGAAAGTTTTGCAATGTAAACACGACTGTGGATTTATAACGATTAACGTCAATCGTATCGGAACGCCTTTTGTTAAAGAATTTCCTTATGGTATTTTATTCTTTTAATTTAGATTTGGGGAGTATGAATGTGAGAAATTCAGTCGGTCTCCACATCATTCTTTTTGTAGTTTGATAACCAACAGCTCTGTTTCTGTACATTGTATCAACGACACGAGTTCAACCAACACCCAACTCGGATCCCTCAATAAAAGTATTTTTACCTGACGGTATTACCTGCAGAGTTTCAGGCAGGACTCCTCGCTGTCATTCCTGTTCCTGTTTCCATCTGCCATCCTGCTGGCCTGAAACCTGATCTCCTGTTTGTTGTATTCTGTTTGGCACAGCCCATAAGCTGCCATCACTGCTAAAATGTTGCCTGTATAAATCAATAATTGACATCCTGCCAGACAGACAACCCGAGAGCCTGAGCGATGGCCAGCTCGACGGAGACAGACAGTCGGAAGAGACAGAGACAGCGGTGGGGACAGAAAGACTGGGGAAAGGCTGAGCCTGTCCAGTGGCTGAAATAAATGTAAGAGTGAAGACACGTAGGAGAAAAAGGGTGATTGTGTTACGTGTGTGATGTGAAGCTGCAAAAGGACAAGTGCAGAGAGCAACCAGCCGTCATCTGTTTCAACAGAGGTAGTACTGTAACTACATGAAGCCATATCTGCACAGATTTATGAGGGGCAGCTGCTTATTATGAAAACAACTACACATCTGTGATGTTTGCTCTGTTGTGCGGCGGTTCATCGGGACATTACCTCCCAATGAGCCTGTTTCAAAGTGCACTGCCACTGGTGGATGATGTTTGCTTTGGCTGCAGTCCAGCCAGCTTTTACTGACACACCGAGGTCTGTTCTTCCAGGAGTGACTTCAGGTTTGGACACCATAAATACAAGTCTATACTGAGCATGACAGTCACGACCGTAAACAGGTATTTTTACAGCAAAGCTAAAACAATACAAGTTCTCCCTTGTGAGTTAACTCAGAACGAGTCATTCGCGTGAGTCACTGACAACACATGAGCGTAGTTCTCTTTATTATTGCCACTGCAGTACCTGTCAAACAAAGAGATGAAGAAGTCAGTCTGCAAATATGTTGTTTCACCAGGGAAGTGTCAACATCCAATCAAATATTGATGTGAGCCAGTGTGCAAGCGCGTATGCTGAGGTTCACCTCGCACAGCCTTTTAGACACACAATGACAGCGAACGTAACATCCATCAGCCGACACGGAACCGACCGCAGTGTTCTCAGCCAGCGCATTCCCATCATGTTTGCATGCGTGCACGCGCAGACACTGCTTTGCCTTGCAAAGCAGGGTGTTACAGGATCAACACGACAATCATGTACTTTGCTCACATTCGTTTCTCAGTCGATAGATTTGTCTCGAAAAAGTAAAAGTAACAGACACGAGCGAATTGACAGTATTTAAAGTGCACCTAAAAAATAAAGTCTAATCGTTTCTGACTTTTCTTTTCATATATGGAGGCGGGGTCTTTCCTTGATTAAACACTGATGTGTGATGACAACCTTGGCAAACAGTAATTAAACTTCATTAGATAACCTGCTCCTGATATGGCTCTCCAAATGGCTCGTCAAACACACCAGTGTATCACTGTCCTCCAGTTTACCTCACCCAAGACTGACACCAGTCAAACCCATCAGAAGTTACTACTCATAAAACTTTTCTATCCTTAATAGAAACATTGCTAACAAAGTTAGTGCAATTAGAAAAGTCATTGAGCCTAATGGAGCTGTGGGTGGGCTTACAGAGCCCCTGATACCTCTTAAACCTCAGCACACAGTCGCCATTACTTCACAGGCATTACTAATTGAGCTTCATTAAATGTGTCATGAGAAAATCTGACTCTTACAGCACATCAGGAGTCTGCCTTAGTGATCATTGCCGGCCGAAATGTGACTGAGTGTTCCACTTGCAGCATTAGCATCTGATAAATATTGCAAACAGTGCAGTTGTTTTTGTCTGTTGTGCAGCGGTCCTGCACAGGCGGCATGACTTCATGTTGTTACAGGGACATTTTAGATTAGGAAACCTCGCCGAGCGGCCGCAGTAAGATCCTCTTGAGCAAGTCGAGTGAAGCTCAGGCAACAGCTCATGTTCCAAAACAATCGAAGGCACCGTGACTGAGTCACCTCCACCCGTTAATGATGCGTAAACTGATGGGTTTTTTCTCAATCTTTCAACCAAACATGCTTCAAAACTCAGGAATTTACAGCCACAGAATATTTGTTATATTCAAAGCAATCGCTGGCAAACAGGTGATTCCCAAAGCTGAGGGAGCAGAAGCAGCAGTGGAAAGAGTCTGTGGCTCCTGTTACACCAACACAGAAAGTCAAGGAGACACTGGACACATGCACACGAGAGAGAAGGAAGGATTATATAAGGAGGCAGCTCACCGTCATGTTCCATGACTTGACCCAGGGAAAAATATCAGCAGTGTGAGTTGATCCTTGCCTCTTCCCGACACACCACCTCTCTGCCTCACTCATTCCCTCCCTCCCCTTCTCGCCATCTTCTCCTCGTCTCTCTCCCCTCCCCTTCTCTCTCTCTCCCTCTATTTAATTCCTCCTTCAGCGCACTTCTCTCCCTCCCTCCCTCCCTCCCTCCCTCTGTCTCTCCCCAATGTCTGCGACCCACTCGCCACTCCTCTCTCTCTCCCCTCCTTCAACATCCCCTCGCTCCAATAAAGAGCATTAAAACTTAATGTTTGTTTCCATCTCAGGTCCTCGATCGCCCTCCCTATCTGCATCTCGTCCTGCATTCGTCTCCATCCTCCATGCCTGTCAAGTTTTTCCTCCGTCCTCTGGCCGCTCAGTCTGGCTCCTGTCTCATCTTACATGTTTTTTTCTAAACCCCCCCTCAAAGCGCTGAAATCCCATCATGGCTCAGAAAAACAGAGCGGGGAGATGCTCTGAAGAAGGTGGCAGAGATGGAAGTATGTTTGGCAAATTTGTTTTCACTTATTCATCCTTTCTGTTCACCTCCAGACTGACACAATGTCAATATGAAACAAACTAATGAGAGAAAGCACAAAAAACAAACTTCAGGAAGAATCTCTGTGTCCAGAGTGCAATAAATGCAACAATAATTTAGGAATATAATTTGAGTTAATGCCTTTTTTTTAAGAGTGTTGCTTAGTAACAAATATAGTAGCTTTAATTAAAAAAACACACCCAGAAACCATTGCACTGCAATGAATGCACTGTGACAAAAACAGAAATTAAACTTATTAGTAACAGAAGCACAACATAAGTGACGCAACACCGCTTTTCAGCGCACAGAAATAGAACGAGGAATCCAAAGAAACATCGAAAGCTGCGATCGAGTGCAAGAAGCGCTCAGAGGCAGACAGATGGGTGTTTTCTTTCTGTTTCTAACGACTGCCTGAAGTGTTGTGGAGAGACCGTCAACATGGTAAAGATGTTGTCTGTGGGCCAAGAGTAGCACATAACTTTACCTACGGTCCAAATTACAGAGAAGAAGAATTGATTCCCAGGTGGTCTCACTGGTAGAGTGGCTGATATACCACAACACTGAGGCTCAAAACATGACAATTTCTGGTTAGTTTCCGTAAACATGCAGCACTGAAAGCTAGCTACCTTATGGCTGAATGTAATAGGATTAGCATGAAAGTCACACTTGCTGGAAAAGTGCTAAAGGCTGCAGAGAGCCTGCAGACGTGGGAGGAGCCACAAGCTTCCACCAACATCACTGTCAATCGACAATGGCACAGGAAGCAGGTCAGACATCGGAGAAATGTTGCAGCACATGACTAAAAATGACAAATCCCAAAGAAACTTAAGGAAGAAATAAGGTACAAAAAGCAATAATTTTAGAAATTTACATCACAAATGATGGACAACGCGTATGATTTTCTTGTGTGAGGATATTGATTTAAAAAAATTCAAGCATCTCTGCTCACAATTGCTTTCAACTCCGGACTTGATATTTACTTTAGGTAATCAAGCTGTAAAATTTACCCGTCCAGTCTCAGCAGGAGGACACAAGTTTGACACCCTCGTTTTAAGACCTGTCTCCTTTCGAGGGACGTACAAGAGTCTCTGGACAGTTGACACACTGTCAAGTCACACTGCCAAAAAGAAAAAGGAGAACCTATACAGTGACTCTGAGTGTGTGTATGTGTGTGTGTGTGTGTGCGTGCGCCAACGCAAACAATTTAAGTAAACTGAACTGAGAACAGACATAATGTCCACACAGCCATTAGGTGATTGACAACATTAGAGCAGCTGAACGACACGCAGTATAGAGCCGCTTCCATCTCGTCAGTCAAGGTTATTGCACTCTGCACAATATGTTTGACTTTACCCCCTTTTCTATATCTCTCACTTCATTTTATTTTAAACACTAAAGCTTTTATTTCCATCACTCATCTCACTCCATTCTTTTAAAATAAACCCACTCCGTGATTCTACAATTTCCAGTATGTACAAACATATACTTACTCTATGTACATAGTGTTATTAGAGGCTCCACGGAGCGATGGTAACATCCTGTTCATTTGCTGCTCAGGCACATTCAGCAAATATTAATAGAGTTAAAGGCTTAGCGAGTAACCACACAGAGTTGCTGATAAGACAGATGGAGGGGGGAAGAGAGAAAAACGAGAGACTTTGACTTTTGATGCACTCCAATGAAAACGGCTCAGAACGAGCGAGCAGAACAACAACTGGCTCGTCCCACCCACGCCTCCACGAGAGGAAACACACACACAGCAACAACTCTGACACGACAGCATGTCGCGAGGTGAGCTTGGACAGAAAAAACACTTCCACCATTAACTGAGATGAACGTACGGTCCTCACAACGGCCCACAGACACCACGTGTGATGCTGGCAAACAAGATCCAGCCGGATTCCAAAGTATAAACACACAAACGTGATCAGGAAGACTTATTAAAGTCCTGAGTGAAAAAGGTCCAGCTGCTGACCAATAATGCTGTGTGTCAACATGTAATCAGAGCGATTGTTGGATTTTTAGAATTGATCATATACATCTGATAATTTAATTGTTTTGGTTTGTCTGGGTTATTGACAAACAGCCGGTCCCCTACACGTTAGATAAACACTGCAGTGAAAGTCAGAAGAAGCTAACGGCGACAAAGCTTTGAAACTGGACACCTGGAGCCGCTCTCCACGTCACAGGGAAACTTCTGTGCTTCAGTTTCACAAACAACGTCTCTACGAGCATCCACAGGCGACCTTGTGAAACTAAGCCACACACGCATGCCACAACCAAGTGATAACAACATGTGTTACCAGAGTGTTGGAATGCTAATGTTAGCATCCGGCTTGAAGTGACACCACGTCCAAATAAAACTTCCTCCCGGCACAACTGCGGATTATTAGACTTATTCAGACACTTGCTGAAGTTTGCAACACTTTTAAAATATCAAAGTAAATTTGGAATAACAAGGCAGTTGGAATGTTTGCCTATTTGCACACTTACATGAGAAATACTTCCTCTAATAAAATCGGGAAAAAAAACATCTTGTTGCTTTTCCACCAGTATTTTATGTCCCTGGTCTGAAGCTTTGCCAGCTACATAAACAGCAGGATTTCTCGATGTATAGAAGTGATTATTTACTGACGATCTTGACCTTTTTTGCTTGCGTGCGTTGGGCGTTAGCAGTGATGTCGGTCGTTTAACTGCAGATCAGTGTGAAGCTGTTTGTCACGTAAAAGCTTCCAACGAAGGAGCTCGTCTTTTCTAACTGGTGACTTTCCAGCTTCGTGAAAACCCCGCGCGTGAAACTGGAACTGCTTGAGCTTCGGACTTTGTTGTGAGATATTACAAGTCAGCGAAGACACCAGAAGTGGTACAGAAACTGCAGTTTGAATACGACGGCTGCAGGTGGTGATAAAGTGACACAACGACACAGTTACACCTGGATTAACAAGAGATCTTCCGTGCCTCGGCGACGGTTAGAGAGGCCACAGCAGCAGCAGAGGAGAGACGGCGCGTGGGCGGTGAGGGAGGCAGGGCTGCTCTTTGCATTACAGTACATTTTAACAAGTAGTTATTGCAGACTAAAAGGGTCTGTAATCAATGTTATTTCGAGGAGAGTACCCGCAAGGAGCGCAGCATCCACCAGCGAGCTGACACTCCTCTGTTGTCCTGTTCCTTTCTTCAGTCCTCTCTTCCTCCTTAATCATCCCGCCTTTGCATCTCTGTCTCCTCTATCCACTCGTTTCATAACTCTCCCTTGTCTCCGCCCAACCGTCTCATTTACTTTCCAGTCTTGACTCGCTTTCCTCTCGTCTTTGTTTCCAATATTAATTCCTTTTGTCTGAATGCATCTTATCTCCCCCATTTTGCATCTTGGCCTCCGTCGCCGTGCGTCCGCCTCTCTCTTTTGCCATTTTATTTCCTCCACTTATTATCAACCTCTAATTACAGGATCAATCGATGGCCCATCTGGGGACAGCATGCTATTTACAAAGAGCAGCAAAGCATTGCAGCCCGCGCTTCATCGGAAACTGTTTTCTTCACAAACACACACAGAGAAAGAGCTCGCATGCACATGAGAAACATTCAAAACAAACATGTAATATTTGGAAACATGCTCTTGATTTGGGTGCTTGTAAATGCAGCAAGTTGAGCCCTTTTTGAATTATTAGATTCATTTGAACAATAATAAGCTTAAAGCTTAAAATTGACTCCATGTTTGGTAGAATTCCATGATTTTGTTTCTATGACACCAGAGAAAACAATTGTACAAGTTTCCTGAATAATCCAAGTTGTATCTGTGAATTGAATTGATGCGAGGTTCCATGAGAACTTACAAGAAACAGTATCAAGTATCTGATGATGTTTTTCTACTTTGAATTTTCTCTCCTACAAATAACAGATGTGCTGTTTTTTCTTAGCCAGGAGTCCTTCCAACCACCCAGAAGTTCACTCTACTTTCTCTGTGCATGTGAAGGACGTGCGTGTTG
>JAUESE010000018.1:14832782-14844209 GCA_032274725.1 Malacoctenus triangulatus | reverse complement strand
TTTCTTAGCCAGGAGTCCTTCCAACCACCCAGAAGTTCACTCTACTTTCTCTGTGCATGTGAAGGACGTGCGTGTTGGACATGTAGGACAGCAGGGCGCCATCCGATGGGTCTAAACTGCATGAATGCATTTATCACACGACTCATGAATGCACCTACAAATATTTCCGTCTGAAGCGATCTGTGTGAGGCACATGTTGATGTCAGAATTGTAGCATTAGCACACAGCAGAATCATGAGGGACACTGTTGCCCAGAATTACAAATAGGTGAAGTGGCGCCCTCTGTTGTTTCAAACTGGTCATTTAATTCAAAACAAGACTTTCAATTCTTTAATTTTCACAAAGCAGCCGATTTAATTCACATGCTCACTATATGAAGGTGGCCAGATGTACTGTATGTCTGAAAAAAGATACACACTGAGAGGATTTGATGTGAAGTATAACTAACAATGAGTCTTACTACCTCATTTCTAGACTAAGCTGTTATTCTTTAACATTCACATTTCAAATGATGAACCTCAAAAAGTAAACTGACAGTCGACATAAATAACTGACATCTCGTGGCCTAACTGCTCCGGTCCGCGATCATTTCCTGTAATTACATCTCGGCCATAAACACAGGAAGCCGAGCAGAGCGGCCGTGTCTTTCAGCATCACCGTATTACTACGATAAAATAATCAAACCTCAGAATGAGGTCAGCTTCAACTGAGCAGAAGCTTCCCTTTTTACCCCTCGAGCCTGCAGTGTGAATGTCACAGGAGGTGCGAGGCTCCGACAGGCCGTTTCATGGTGGGTCGACCAGAGAAAAAGTGAAGATGACAAAGAGGAAGTGGTTTGCAGAAACAAGGCAGATGCATGTCACTGCTCCAGGCAGAGAAAAAAACTCACACTGAGGTTAAACTACAACGCTGAGGACACCAAGCTGGTTAACGCCACGGCTGAGGTCATCTCTTCCAACACCCTCACACAGCACCCACAATTCATAGTTGCACTGTATTTCTTATCAAAAGACAACATTCAACTCTTTGAAGTTCAGAATCACTGAATCCTGCACACATTTCCAGCCTGAAAGTGCTTGTCACAGCTGATTTACACCCAGCTCGACTTCATTCATCTTCTGAAGACAAACAGGGGCAGAGCAGTCTGTCATAGGTGTGTCACTGTTGAGATTAGGAGTAGAAACGAGAGACAAAACACTTCAGGGCAGACTGACTGTGTCTGTGGTGGCGACAATTGAAGTTTTCAAAAGAAAAGGTGAGAGGAAGAGAGGAGGGCGTCTGTGAGTGGAACAGGAAGCCACTGTCTCTTTATCAGTCACCAGGATGTGCTGTATTTCTCATCAGGTAAAACTTGTCAAGTATAAACGAAAGTGATAGTTTCTTTGTTTGCAAAGACGAAGAGCTGGATATTTATGTTTGGACGTTGATTTAGTTGAAAAGATGCACGGTGTAAGGTGGCTGTTTGCCCGTTCAGCTTCAAGAGAAATCCCAGGAGGAGTGGTCCTGCAGAGTGGTCCTACCTGAGCGGGCCCCCCGGAGCCTGAACAGCATCCTGGAGCGGAACCCCGAGGTGTCACTGAGGGACCGGAGCCGGGGCAGAGGCCTCAGCAGGGGGAAGGTCCTCAGCTCCGGGTGAGTGTCCCCCTCTTCTCCCATGGTCGGCAGCCGGACAGCGGGGAGGGGTCGAAGACGTCCCAGGAAAGAATAACCTTCACATGAACCGGAATGAACATCAGTGTCAACCTGCACCGGGCCACCTCCACCTCCTCTTCTTCAAACCTCACGAGGACGGAAGCACACAGTCATGTGTGTGTGTGTTTGTGTGTGTCTGTCTTCCTGTGTTTGTTACCGCCCATCGCCTCTGACAGACAGGTTGAGTGGATAATTACTGTCTGGATGGAACTAGGATAAGAAAGTCGTGAATCGCAGTGGTATGTGGATACACTGTGTGCACTGCTGAACCTGTTCTACCGTTCTACTATAAACAAAATGCACAATTATGTATCAGATACTGATATGTAACTTGAATCTGTACCACTTTAAAGGCAATTTGTTTTGCTGCGGCCTTTAAAATTTGCGTGCAGAAATGCTTGCAATATTACAAAAAAAAACCACTCATGCAATATATCATCTGTGTGATCGAAGAGACTGACACAATGTTCCTCTACTGCATTACATTATTAAAATGTGCCGCAATGTATAATAGCTGTTTACTCACAAAAGCTGCAACTTCCTCAAAGTATCAGGTTTTGTCGAGAGTTTTGTCCATCAAATCTAATCACAATTAAATTACATCACGTAAAAAAAAAATCAGAAAATACCAAAATATTATGAACATTTAACAACAGTTATTGTGAATGAACAAAGAGTTCCTTTTTTCAGCGTGTAAATGTTACGCAATCAAAAATGGCAAATGTGGCATCACGGGAACTCGGTGGTGGCTGCAGCTTTCAGGCGGCAGGTGTCGCTGTTTCTCCTCTGCGCTGCTCCTGCGATGTTTGACACCAGGCTGACACCCAGTGCTCGTTCTGCACTTTACAGCCAGAGGAGAAAAAACACGAAAGAGCTCTCACTCTGACTACTTTATTTATCCCCAAAACTACAGCCTGGAAAGAACTTAGAAATAACTTTGATTTTTAACTTTTGGTTTGTCCTGTTGTTCTTATGTGTGATAATTTGTTTGATGTTGATGAGGACAGAGGACATATTATTCAAACAGAACTGCGGCGAACAGGTCTGATCCAAACTCAGAACTGGATTTATTTTCATCCTTTACACATCAAACATTTAAACAACCATGGCTATTTTTCCTGTTATGCCCTTTTTTTGATCAACAAGCATCAGTGTTCAAAGTTGTCTTATGAACCAAGTCATTTCAATGAGTGAACAAACCTTAAAAGTGGCAAAAACAAATGCAACAATTTCCACAGGTACATTTTTTCCGCTTTATGGAGCGACATAAAACTAAGTGGTTTAATTACCCAGCATGAATAGAAAATGGTAAATAATGATTTTGTCTTTATTCACAACTATCACAAAGTAGGATTCTTTGGATTGCCAGTGAAAATTTGTCTGAAACTTTAATCGATGGAAGCGGGGGTTCAGCTTCAAAATTTGGCAACACACAATAGAAAACGCACAGGCAGGGTGAAGAATGGATGCAATGTTAAAATGATGTAAATTTGTGTGATAAATCTATACTTCTTCAAATAAACGCTATGACTGTCTTCTCAGTGTTTCTTTTAATGAACTACACTCAGTCACAGTTTGAGCCTCAGAGTGACCCTCTCGCTCACAGAGGATCTTTGGCCCGTGGCAGCAGCAGCAGTGCTGGAGCGCTGTTGTCCTGGTTCAGGGGGGGAGATGATGGGCTGAGGCAGACGGGACAGACCCGACAGCACCGACACCCGCGGCCGCCGCGCCCCGAAGCCCCTTCACGAGGACAGCCCCGGGTAAGTGTCCCCCGCTGCCAGTCACCGAAGTAAAGTTGCACCCTGGAGTGACTCACTCGGGTGGTTCCGTACAGCCAAAGTTGCCCGTAAATAATTCACGAAGCTGGCTAACAGGACTCGCCACTGTTAGCTGGGTTACGCTGTAACGTGCGAGCCTTAAACTTCCCAACGGCCACGGCCAGAGCTCAGTTAGCCGCTCCTCACGCGCCCAGCTGCTCGGTAACGACAGTTGGCGGTTGTAAATTATCACCGCGCTGGACGTTTTGTGGCCCATCTCGCAAGTTTGCGGGGTGCTAACGGCGAGCTAACGTGAGCCCCGTCTGTGCCAGTGAAGTTGAGGCCAGACAGCTGCTGATGCTGCTAACACAAATGTCAGCGTGCGGTGGGCATATAAAGTGTTAGCTGACTGTAGCGTTCGTAGCTGCGGTGTTATTTCATCTACTCGGCTCGTTAACCGGGTCGCTTCATTAATTAGTAATGAAGTCGTGTGTTGGTTATCCGTGAAAGTGCTCAGCGGACATCTACAGCTCCTTAAAGCTTTGTTGTCAGAGTATATAAATATAAAAACGGACATTATCATTTTGCTGTGGTAAACAGGACTGAAACTGTGGCTGCCAAAGCCAGTCAAAGCACCTCTACGGACCCTTGACCTGAAGTCACACCTTTCAAATTCACCTGTCCAGTTATTGACCTTATAAAAAGCCCATCCGAGCCTGTTTTACCTGCATTTACTATCACTTTTTCCCTTTTCCCGCTTTTATGGAACCAGGTAGACATCTCATCTAGACTTTTATGCTAGGGCATCAGGGGGCTCTTTCATTCCAAAGGGTGGTGGTTCAATCCCCATTATGCTGCATCCATGTGCCAGAGTGCTCTTGGGCAAGACAGTGAATCAAAGTTACTCCCGAAGGTGTGCTCGCACCTTTCATGGCAGCCATCGCCATTGGTGTTTGTGTGTCCCTGAAAATGATGGATTGTGTAAAACACACAGACAGATCAAGTAATATGATGACCTATAAAAGTGAAGTCCATCAACAAAACTAAACTGTACGGCCAAGAACAGTCTACAACAGTACTGACATTGTGGCTGACCAGTATGTGGTGACGAGGTCTTGCTAGTATTTGCATTGAAGTGTCACTGCAGCAGGTATGAATGTGTGGCTGTGCTCCTTCTTGGATGCTGGCTGCAGCATTGTGCCACAGAAGCAGCTGGTGAGGACCCCCACAGAGCTGTGGAGGGGCGTGTTTCATTCTTGTTTTTTTTTTTCTTCCTGAGTATTGCTACTCGTGTACTTTTCAAATGTAATTTCTTCCAACATGATTCAGTATTCAAAACCGGTGATTTACATATTGTTGCCGAACCCTTCACCAGAGTGTCAGTATAAGTATAAGTTTCAGATACATTACCAATAGTGTGTTGCAAACATTGTCATTTTAAAACAGAAAAAATCAGTTGAATGTTTGCTATTGGCAAGCTTTGATATCGAATACTTAAAGAGCAACTAAAAACTTAGTTTGACAAGAGTATTTGTACTTTTATTTGAATACTTACAAAACTCTACACCTTTGCACAAGCCCTGCATGATATACTGACTTCTATGTGGAGACTGAACCACTGTACAGACTATTTTATAACCTGCAGACCATATTTCCAAACTAGGGTCGAGTGACATGAACGGAAATTCATATCTTGATATTTTTTCACTGTACATATTTTCTGTAAAGTAACTCAAAAAAACACTTCTTATTCAAAGCCACAGGGGCAACCGTCACAGAGTCAACCATACATTATCACCATTTGCAGAGAAGCCTGTTATTAAACTGCTCGCTATGTCTTATCATATTTAAAAAGCTCCATTTGTAAATAAATACATTTAAACCATTTAACTGGGCAGGAACAACAGGCAGCACGTAGCACTTGCGACAGTTTGGGAGGTATGTTGGTGAGCTTGTTCATGAGAAGAGACAAGAAGGAGCGACAAAAGCCTTTAGTTTGATGCCTGCAGCTAAAAGCAGTTGTCTGACAATGTATATTCGAATATTCGACATGCAGTCATTTCAGGACATAGAACAAGCCGCAATACATAGAATATTCTTAGAATATTGACCAGTCCTACTCTAAACATTTACATCTTGGTTTCATTTCATTTTCAGCTCTCCGTCTTGTTCTGTGAGCTTCATCGTGTCTTCATGGCTTCTTCTTCTGTAGTGTAATGCAACCTAACACCCACTCAAATATCACATCAATATGATGTGTCTTTTTTTTCCCCATTACATCTCACCTCCACATGTAGAGAGCGTTTGCAGACGGGCTTTCAGCTCAGCAGTTGCTATTTCCAGCTGTTGTGTTACTTTTGATGATACAGCTGTGGTCTCAGATCAATGAAGGCGAAATGGTGAAGCCTCCTCGCCGTCGCTGTTGACTTACGGCTTTTTCCTGTGTGACCAGTTGGCCACCATATGATGGTGAATTAAAGCTTCTCCAGCTAATGTAAAGAGCGCGTTTACCTGGAGAGTGTTTGCTTGAGGAGGAAGTCGGCTGTTATCATGCAGGATTCTGGCTGGAGTTTGACCTTTGCACCAACCTGTCTTCTGGTTGTCACTTTTGATCTTGCCAGACAATTGGTAAATCGTGTCACCTGTTTTATTTGTGGTACACAGGAAGCTTTGTTGATTCAATCCTTGCATAGTAGAATAGTGACATTATTTTACCTCGAAAACTAGAACCCAAGTGTGTTCTTTGTATTGTTGAATTGAACTGTTGTCTCTGTGGCTGTTCGCCGTAGATGATAACGCGAAACACAAATCCCACACAATGACCAAGCTGCCATGTGCTGATGTGCAACCAAGTAAATCAGTGATCACAAAGTTTTGCTTAGATTTATGGAGCCTGCAGTGACTTAAAGGTTGTCACCCATTAACTTCTGGATATGATTCCATGTCAATCACATCAACAGGTTTCTCTGGTTCCATGTGACATCTGTCCAAACTCCATGATTGGATGTTTTCTCAGAGTTACATTACCACATAACAATCTCATATTACTTATGACATCTTGACATCAGTTTCCTGAATATGAGAAAAAAAAACAATTAAGTTTGACATGGCTAAATAATTCAAAACAACATATTACAGCCCCAGAACCTCTGCCTGAAACTGTAAAATTCGAGCTTTGACATTAGTCACTGATCGGGAGACAGAAAAGTAATGATCTATTTTATTTTGAATACTTTGTTTTTGTGTAAATTAGTAAAATAGCAGCTTTAAATTTATTTTTACCAGAGGTCATTGCTCTTAAAAAAAAAAAGAAAAATCTAACTCAAAGAAATTATATTTTGTTTGTAAACCATTATTATGAGGTGAATATTTATATGGGCTTTTAAATGTATGCTACCCAAATTTAGCAGTGAGGTGTGCATGGCTGCCTGTTTTCCTTTGCGTCATCCCTGCGATCTTCCTCCACATCACTTGAATGCACGAGCGAGCTTGCAGCAGAACCTCCGCTCAGCGTCTCATTTACAGGCTCACCAGCCTCTACAGAGACGTCGCTCACATGACACTCGGTGCGTGTCAGAGGCGACGATCACAGTGCAGCACAGTGTTGCTCCTTTCTTACGCCTGCGTGTCAAATGGGACGACGCGGGGAGACGCAGGGGCTAACTGAGACACTCTCAGCCCAGAGTCCACACACAACAACCGGGTCTTTTGTCCCTTCTTTGCCCCTCATCCACCCACACAGTGCTCATAATGTTCCGGAGAAAGAGCGTCTTTATCTGTCGCCTTCGACAGACTCATCTCACTCGCATATTTCAGGCTCGGTCCGAAAAGACGGCGGTTTGAACGAGCGACAGTGTGCCTACAGTAGCACACTGCACCCACCCACACAGGCTTTGACATTGAGATGGGCGCACTCACTCCCGAAGGACTAAACAGATGGACGATAATCATTTACTCTTTTGTTGATTAACAGAGCGCTCGAGGTTCCGGCAGGTTGAATATTGTACCCGTCCTCTGGACGGTCCTCTGGGTTTTTTTGGGTTTGTCTCTTTGTGTTGAACTGAGCTCGGTGGTTTTCTCTTTATTTTTCTGACAATTCTCAAGCGGGTGCTCAGCTGTGGAGAGACGAGAGAGAAGGAGGGGACAGAGGGGGCTGGCCAGAGGCTTGCCAAATCGGATGAGAGAGCATTTTGGGAGGAGATAGCGAGGAGAGAGCGGCGAGGGATAAGGAACGAGAGAGAGCGGGCCGGGGTGGGCGGAGGTAGAGGAGAGAGTGACAGTGTGGAGTATGTGTTACAGAGAGAAAAAAGAGTCTGAGAGGGAGAAAAAGAGGGAGAGCGAGTGGGTGAGGCTGATATAAAAGGATAAAGGCGGGGTTGTGGTTCGTGTCACATGATCCTCTCGCTGGCTGTAGCCTGGTGAGCTCCAGGTGGCAGAGAAACCACAGATACAGTGCAGAGAAAAAGGGGAGCAAGGATCACCATTAAGACGCCTCAGACCCCTCCTCTCATGTTTCCTTTTTTTCCCTCTCTGTCCTGAAGGAATTCCCACCGGTCCAGCTTTGGCCCCGCTGCTCTCCTCCCCGCTCCTCCTTCTGCACGCCCGGCCCGAGCAGGCCGGGGAATGTCCCGGCGCCGAGATGCCTTACGTGGACCGACAGAACCGCATCTGTGGCTTCCTGGACATTGAGGAGAATGAGAGCAGCGGCAAGTTCTTGCGCCGGTACTTCATACTGGACACGCAGCAGGGGAGCTTGGTGTGGTTCATGGACAACCCACAGGTAATTTTTCACAGAGCTGCGTTAGCTTAGCTTTTAGCATTGTACAAGGAGAATCCTCCAGGTGCCCGTAAAGGGAAATGTACCGTTCATTGATGGGGAAACTTTCCATTCAAACCGAAGCGGTTACGTAGCAGCAAACATTGCGAGGATGTGAGTAGAGATGATTGTGCATCTGTGTGCTGACTTCAGTACACTTATATAGCTGAGCTCTCTCTATTCATTACACGCACAAAATTAAGTTCACTCTCAATGTTTCCACTGCCAGACATCCTTGCAAGGATGGGAGAACTTGTAATTATGTAATTGTAGTTGACAGAATTGGGAAACACACATTACAGATGCAGGAGTCTCTCACATTGCTGTAAATCATTCAGAATGAGAGTGAGCTCATATTTTAAACTCTAAACATGGATGTAGCTTTTTCCAGCGTGAAGTCAGCAGTAGTTATTTGCATCGATCACAGTGCCCGTCATTGTCTGTGCTGCGAGTCTTATGTCACTCTCGTTCTGGGTTTGTGCATCATGCTGCTTTTGGAGATGCCGCATTTGTTAGTGCTCTGTAACATTAAGTATTCATAAATGATGTAGCGCAGGAGAAATTTTAAATAATTCAGTAAGTCCCTTTCTTTTTATAGATTGAAAAATGTTAAATTTTAATGATGTTAACTCTGGATCCCCCAGTTTCAGCTACGCAGCTAAGCCCTGAAATAATTAGCATGGAGTAAAGCCAATATATTCTGTACTTGCTCTATAATATTGACTTGCTTTACAGAACTTTACTTCACTCTCCTGACGGATGACTCTCTGCAGAGAGAGCTCCTTTTTCCAATTACATTAAGAGTGTGTAATGTTGTATAATTATTGTTTTTCCTTCATTTTTAATAACATTTAATTTTAAATTATTTCCCTACAGAACCTCCCTGTTGGTGCAGATTGCGTTGGCTCCCTTAAACTAACATACATCTCCAAGGTAAGCCTAGCAACGTTTGTCTGACACCAGCATGAGTATATTTTGTATAAATAGGACTTCTCAGTTGCACATAGGAGCTAATAAAGGGCTTTTTTTCCTCCTTTAGGTCAGCGATGCCACTAAGCTCAGGCCTAAAGCTGAATTCTGCTTTGGTAAGAAAACTCCAAACATAAACGCGCAGTGCTCTTATATTTCCCTCGTGTTGTAATTTCCTCAAACAGTGTGGCCACAGAAAAATATGAGCTGATACAGTAAGGCTTGACTGATCTGTGTAACCCACACTGGCAAGGTGCCAGGAGGGCTGACTAACATAAACAGAAACCTTATGTGATAACAAACCTGTTTCTTTTAGAAGAGCTGGGCTCGATGAATATCTGCAGAGTGGCGCGAACATCAGCACAGGCGGTGGAAAAACTGAGTAGACTTAATTCAACCTGAAAGAAGAAACGTTTCCTGTCCTTGTTTGCCCTCTTAACCTCAGTCGAGCGCAGCTCGCCACGTACTCTCCTCGCCGCTGACCATGCAGCCGTGTTCAACACTGTTTAGTCAACACAAAGATGCAGGAGGCTGCTGCAGTTAATGATTTGTGCTCATGCTGGCGTGAAGGTTCGACAAATGCGCGTTGGAGGTTGTGTATAAATACGTGATGTCTGTAGCCCTAATTAGCGCCCCCCCATGAATCACTCAGTAGCAAAGTGTATATGAATACAGTTGAATCCGTGAAAGTAAGCACATTTATTTTAGTAGAATTTACAAAAATTCCTAAAAGTACAAAGTTGTTCGCAGGCTTCCAGAGGTTATTATGCTGTGAGACTTAACTTCTTTTGATGAACCTTTTGTTGTTAGTTGACACACATTCATGTCACATGGTGGTATATGGGTTTTGTTTCATTCCGTTTGCACGGCATAAAGTGTGTCGTCTAGTTTTTCTGAAGAAATCAGTATATCTTGACTGAGTCAGACAGAAAGGAACGTTTTATCAGGTCATTGTTTATCGTCGCCTCTCTCCCTCTTCCATCCAATTCAATGGCAGGAAATACTCATGTCTGACAAGAAGTTAACCATCAAGATTGTGGGCTTGTGTGTGCGTGGGTCTGGCCGTATGCACACCAGTTGCCTTGTTGAGGTTTTGACAGGATGCTGACATCCTAATCGGAACCTGATTCGGAGATGCACGAAGTTATTTTTAAACTGCCGTTTGTGAGCCACATGTTGAGCTTATATCTATGAATCCTGCAGCTCCTACGCATTCTCCATCTGACATTTCAAAGCGCAAATGCAAGGTGATGACAAGTTGAGAAAAGTAATGACTGTTACTGTTGGTAATTCTTTCATTTTGAGAGTAAATACACTAGATGGAGTCTGTGAGTGATAAAGGTCCTTCTTTGATGTTGAGGAAGGGCAGAGGCATCTGTGTGAACTTCGGGCACTTGGCTTAGTTTCTCAGCAGCATGAGTCAGATCTCAAGCCCCCGTCCTTCCCACATTGGTCATCCCAGCACCCGAGAGGCCACAGGACTTTCACCAGAAGGCAACCAGAAAAAGAGCGCAAGTCTGGCTTGTGTCTCAGAGCTGGACCCAGACACCCAGAGCAAGAAAGAATGATCTCCATTGTGCCACAGAGTTTGCCTTCTGCCTTTTCACAGCTCACCCCCGTCACATTCATCAGTCCAGCTTTAATGTAATTTACGGCCATGGTGTTGAAAGGAAATGGAGACACAAGGACAGTTTGAGCAGCAGAACTGAAGGATTTACGACCGAGAGAAGCAGCGAGAGACTCAAGTTCTCTCAGCTCCCAAATCCTGATCCATAGCTAATCAGCATTTGACCCAAAAATTTCTTTGTGATTAAGGGAAGAGGTTTGCTCATGTTCACATGTGTGAGAGTATTTGGTGTGCTGGTAGCTATGGGCTTTCCTGCACTCGTCATGGTGAGAACTGAGTAGGTGGGGGCACGCTGAAGCAGCTGAATCAAGCTGGGTCATCTTCATCCACATGGAAAGAAAATGCTGCTGGGAGTGTGTGGGAGCGCCTCTTGGCTCGGTTCACTTCCAGAAAAATCCGTGGCAACGCATGTGTTCTGACACTTGGCATATTTTCTACCCAAAGAGGGCCAAAACCATTGTTTTAAATCACTTGTTGTGTGTATTTGTATGTGATTCATATTATGCATAGAATTATTCAGATGACTTATTGTAGGGGAAATTAGTATGGCTGCAACGAAAGAGACC
>JAUESE010000018.1:14801757-14812838 GCA_032274725.1 Malacoctenus triangulatus | reverse complement strand
CTTCTATTTTCACACACGGCTGACATCATGCATTATTTCAGTGCATCTTCTGTTTGTTTTCACTTGTCTGACGCCCTATGTGTGTGTGTGTGTGTGTGTACGTGTGTGCGTTTGTGTGTGTCTGTGTGTGTGTGTGTGTGCGTGCGTGTGTGTGTGTGCTTTCAGCTCAGGATGACCCAGACAGCCCGAGGCACAAATACAACTTCATCGCCGACGTGGTGGAGAAAATTGCTCCGTCTGTAGTTCACATTGAACTTTTCCGCAAGTACGAACCTCACACCTGATTATGTGTGTGTGCGTAAGATTGTGACAGTGTGTGCATGTGTGTGTGTGAGGTGGGGGCCTGCTTGCATTTACAGCCCACCTGTGTGTTTAACCAGACCACAGTGGTTTGTATTGCACCTTACTCTCCACTCTTAGCCTTTCAACGTCTCCAATCGTTTCATCCTTTTAGCAGCCTCCGCGCTCTTTTATCTGCTCCTTGTCGTTCCTTTGACACCTCGATTCTTCAACGGTGCCGTCTCGGCGTCGTCTGCGCCTGTGGCTTGTAAAGTGGCTCTTTGCGTGCCTGCGGCTCTCTGATTTCCACCTTTCTGTCTCGCTCTTTTCTCCTCAGATCTGTCACTTGTTTTAATCTCTCTGACTCTTCTTTGAATACTCCTTCTTTAAATATTTACCTCTCAGGCTTCCTCTCTGGCTTTCAACCTCGTCGCTTTCAGTCTTACACAATTTTTACATCATGCTGTGGTTTGTTTGTTTTTCGAGACAAAGGGTCTGCAACCTTTACAACCAAAAAAGGCCGTTTTTTTTTGGCATGTCTCACCTGTAATTCAACCTGCCTGGAGACAGAAAACATACACTTATGTTTACACAGTCCATTCACCAAGTCGCAGGTTACAGACTCCTAAAAGCATCACTTTAAAATCCCCTCTTGCTCCCTCTATCCTCCTCTTCCTCATCCCGCAGGATGACCTATTCCAAGCGGGAGGTGGCGGTGGCCAGTGGCTCTGGGTTCGTGGTGTCCGAGGACGGCCAGATCGTGACCAACGCTCACGTGGTGGCCAATAAACACAGAGTGAAAGTGGAGCTGAAGAGCGGCGCCTCCTACGACGCCAAAATCAAGGACGTGGACGAGAAGTCGGACATCGCGCTCATCAAGATCGATGCGCCGGTGAGTCAAAGGAGACGACGGTGTGAGTCAGAGGCCTCTTCGTGGTTCGAGGGTGAAATGTTTATGTAACTGAGCAAGATGCCTGCTTTTTGTGGGTGCTTTACTCAGATCAGATGCGGCTGAATAAACAAACTTCAGGAACTTTGTCGCACTGACTAAAGCTTTTCCTCCAGTCACTTTGGACTAAAGCGTCTGCTGAATGAAACTGTAGAACTGCAGCAGATTTAAAAGGCCATTTTCAGGCTCAAAGTAAGTTCGGTCAGACACTTTTCCTCCCAAACTGAGTCAGTCGCACTCTTGCATCCACAGGTCATGTTTGCTGCCATCGAGCTTCAAGTTGATGAACTCAGTCGGAGAAAAAAATCTCGATAGCAGCCAAACCAGGAAGTCATTTTTTCCGAATCTCTGCTTGCCAAAAAATAATTAGAACATGTGAGTCTTTGTTTGAAACATCACTTGTCTTTTCTTTTACAATTATATTTTTTAAACAAATTGAAAGCCAGACTTCCTGTTTCCAGCACATCTAAGCTAATTGCCTCCTGGCTTTGTCGAGCTAGTTACCAAGCAGACATCAAGGAGGTATTGATCTCCTAACTTCAGGTCTCAGCCAGAGATGTGTTTTACAAAATGCCAATTTATTATCTGTAAAAAAAAAGAAGGATGTGATTGGTTTAATTGAGTTTGTCGAAGCAGACTTAACGCAGGCCGGATTCATCCCAACTTTTTTGTTTACTGAACTTCCTCAAACTGTAAATTTAATGTGTGTCCTCATTAAAAGTAACAGGCCAAGGAAAATGAGATGTTTTATTGCTGAACTGATGATTGCCAGGTTTTATAAGCTAATAAGTCTCCACGTTGACTTCGCACCTGGACCTGCCTGCGCCTTGAGGCGACGACAATACGCAGAGCGACGAGACCAGCGACGCTGTCTGGTGGCGCCCCGGTGAAGCTGCTGTTGTCAAAGTTGAGGGGTCGAGAGACTGAAGTCAGGCATGAAAAGTGTTCTAAATCTAGTAGATTATCCGGAGCGCCAGTAAAGTGAGACTGCAGGTGCTACCAGATGGGTCTTTAAGAGACAGCTGGCTGGCAGTCAGCGCAGAGATCCTGTCGGTGTTCAGACAACAAGCTGCCAGAACATCTGACAGATATTAGGCAACTCTTTTAATGAGAAGCTTGGAGAGAAAGCGGCTCCATTATGGACAGGTATAAACCTGTGGCCAGCTGAACGCCGCTGCTGAGAGCCGAGTCGAACGTTTAGCCTTTTGCTGTAACATTTTCTTTCTGCTCGTCCCCCCCCCATCGCTCACTGTTTGTTTGTCTGTCTACCGGACTAGAGGCTTCCACGCTGCGCGTTAATCATAGCCAGTCATGTGAAGGAATGTGTGGCGACGAGCCAAAGCCCTATTGACTGCGAGTCAGAGCAGAGCTGAGTGCATTATGGAGCCCACTCTCATGGCTGGGTGACACAGCTGAAAAGACGCTCGCGGCTGCAACACGAGGCGCATCACAAAGACCTCCAATTCCTGAGAGGTCGCACCATTTAGGTTTTGTTTGTCCGACAATGTGAGCAAAGGGTGCAGAGAGGAGCAGTGACAGATGCTTTGTGTTTGCTCATCCTTTAATAAATGCTGCTCCGTCTGTTGACGACAGGCTGATCCTCATTAGGGGGGCTATACCCTGTTTGTTTGCGCCGCGTCCTCGGTCTGTATGGCCAAGTCGAGTCAAGAACGGCCGATTCTCAATGATAAGGAAACACATTTGTCCGTCGAATCGAAGTGTTTTTTGTTTTTTTTTAGTCCTGATGCTGAAATATTATCCTAACCTTCAGATATTTCTCCTCACGAGCGGCTGGTAAACAACAGGTGACTGTGACAACGCCAGATAGCTGCAATTAGACGCGTCTTAGGTGTCGTGTTGATGGGAAACACGTTCAACAATATAAATATCCTCGCGGTTGCGCGGCGCACCAGTCATTGTGTGAGTGTGTATCGGCGATGAACCTCAGAGGACCCGCGGCCACGTTTGAACCGGCTGCAGGACCGAGCCTGCAGTGGTATCCGTGATAATGTGGCGTCGTTAGCACGCGTGTGATATTGAGAACTAGTGAGAGTTAATACATGTGGAAATTAAAGGATCAGGGAGTTTTAATGAGAGGGGAGGACGCGCGGCACAGTTCTCATTTTGGATTAGATTTAAATGGGTAATTATAGCTATCCAAAAGTATTTGCTACAGGATATTTAATTTCAGTACCTGCTGAGTAATAGCAGTCCATTTGACTTTAAAACATTAATCCTTTTACTCAAGCACGCGTTGTCAAAGGTGTAGATAACAGAGTGGGGTCAACGTGATTTCTAGAGTCCCCGAGGGAAGAAAAAGTCAGAGTCAACATTGACATCTTCATAGTGTAATTGCAGATAAGCCGTCCTCATCGCTGGGTAATTAAAGTGAGACAGTCATGTGAGTCAAGGCTGAGTTTGTGGCTGCTTCTTGCTTGTTGTTGAATTATGGAAAGTCGCTTTCTAGTCCTCAGTAAACCAAGAGCAGTCTGATCGGTGTGAAAGCATTCAGACTGGGAAGAGGATCAGCTGGATGTGGAGGAAACAAGTTTGACCTAAAAAGGCTCCCGTAGTCGAAATGCAACATGGAGCATCGCTCACGTTTGATGGTAAACCTCAGTTTTTACAGTTTTCTTGTGTCTAACCAAGTGAACATGAAGTTATCCATTTTGTCATGCACAATCGTCATGGAAACCTGATGCGACGCCTCATTGGTGCTGCTCGGTCCGAAGTTGACCTGAACGCCGACATGTACCGACTGTGACGGCTCTTCCACTGTTTGCTCCCCACTGAACAGACGCTCTGGTCCACAGTGACTTGTGTGAGCGCAAACTGAGCCTCTCAGGTTGAAGGTCCATGACTGAAATGTTTTGGTCCTTCAGCACAAATAGGAGAAAATCACCCCAAAGTAGAACTTGATCTTTTTCGCCCTCTGATCTCCCCTCCATCACCCCCGTTCTCTCTCGTTCCTGGCTGCTCTCTGGACCCAATAATGTTCAGTTTAATCAACGCTGATCGCCATTAATGTCAGCTCTCCAGATTCAGCCAATGATAATCAATAAACCGGCACAACGGTCCAATTGTTTACGAGTGAGAAAGTTTATATTAAGCTTTTCCCCTCGCTGTTAATGACTCGCTCCTGTCTTCTTCCTGCCTCGTTTTTCTATGTGAAACTGGAGTTTATTGGTAGCAAAGCTCGGTCTGTTCCTGGGGCTGTGGTCTGCCCTTCAGCTCTGGGCAACGCATTAGTCTGTCTGCAGCAGCTGGAACTTCAGAGGGGAAAGGGGGGATGGGGGGTGGGGGGGAGGGACGCTGTACTCACTTGTTCCTGAGTAGAGAGTATGGGGGGATGAAGAGAAAGCAAGGAGGACAGAGAAACGGAGGATGGCGTGGTCAAGGCCTGGAAAACGGATCCATATGTCTGGAGGCTTTGTGAGCTCGCAGACTAATGAATGAACCGCGGGATGTGGCACCAACACAACGAGGAGGGAACCCGGCGAGCGCCGGCCGGGCCTTTTTCCCCTCAGATGGTCTCGCTGATTGCGTCGCTTTCACCTGGAGGAGCTCGCGGGAGCCCGCTGATTTGGACAGACTTCCCTTCCGTCTCGCTGACAGATATTGACCCCCTCAGACTTGGACGACTCTCAGGTTCTCTGGAATAACCGTCCGAATGAACTGTGTGAACAGTTCTACCTGTCGTTTAAATCATTTCCTGGCAGAGGCACTGACAGTCATTAGGTGTGAGCGTTCCTAAACGACTTCCACATTTGCTCACCCCCAATTTTAGTCAAGTTCAGCTGAAATTTGTGTAAGTCAGAGAAAGTTCAACAAAGTGTAAATGAAGCTGACTCGTACAGGAATTAATCTAAAGGGGAGGAGCGCCACTGATGAGGGCGTGAAGTCATCACAACTTTTCCTGAATATGGACCCCCCCCCCTCACCTCGGGGATCCTTCTCGTCTCGTGATGGAGTCCAGTTTTTAGCCACTGTTTAGTTTAACGAAACCATCCAAAATCAATTCGACAGATGTCATAAAAATTAGGAGGTGTGGCGAATGTTCTTGTCTGTGCGTTCAGCTGATTTACACACCAGCAGCTGTAGCCGTGTGTTACCCGAGATTGTGTTACAGCAGCCAAATCTTTCTATCAAGCCATTTTCTACTGAAGCCAATCAGAGTTCAAACCTGTTTTTACAACAACCTTTCTCTCGCACGGTGTCAAATTGCTGTTTTATTCGCTTGACTTGTTTGTTTTTTTTAAATCTTTTACAAAGCTAATTAGCGAGCTCCAGCTCCAAACCTTTGCAAAGTGAACAGATAACCGACGCAGGCAGACTGAACGAGTCTCACATCTGTCTGAAATGAAGGAGTGACTCCTCCGGCGTGCAGAATCGCCCTTCATCGGCGCCGTAAACTCTGACACAACGGAAAGAAAACGAGTGTGAAGATAAGGTGGGTCAGAAATCACGGGATGTGACACCAATAAATGAGTCATAAACTTAAAGCCTACAATCAACTTCACAAGAGTTGTATTGTGGCTGGCACAACAACCTCTTGTTTTCCATACAGTCCCCCACAAACAATGGCACTGTGTGTGTGTGTGTGTGTGTGTGTGTGTGTGTGTGTGTGTGTGTGTGTGTGTGTGTGTGTGTGTGTGTGTGTTCTCCCTGGGAAATCTGCTTGGCTCTTGGTGCTATTTTTGGTGTTTGTGTACGTGTGTTTATATGCAGAGAGAGAAAAGTGCAGCCTTCATGCTTCCATTTGTTGCTGCCTTTATCTGCCAGTTTATCAGTAACACTGCATAAATGCTTCCTGGGGAGCTCTGTTCATCCAAGGCTCCCTGGATAAACAGCGCTGACTGACCAAAGCAAATTCCCGATCAATTATTCAAATCGTTTTGCGTGTGTTTATTTATGTGTGTGTGTGTGGACGGGTGGGTTTGACTCTCTGAAGGGACGTGGAGGACACGTGGAAAGACGCTGCGTGGCGTCCTTCAGAGACCTTCGGAGGGGAAATGAGGCGCTTCCTGCTCTCTTCCTGACCCATCCGCTCTCCTTCATCCCTCGTGCCCGCGATGAAACTGGTTCCCATGCTCAAGGAGAGCGGGCACACACGTGCACGTCTCCAGTCACAGTTTCGCCCCGTTGCTTCTTGAACCACTTTATCTTGGCCGTGGAAATGTTTTCCAGGCCCGGACCGCAACTGTTTGGGTTTTTCCTCTCGATGACGGTGCAAAGGATGAACAAATGATGGCAAAGTTTCAAATCAAACGACGTCATAACCTAGTTACCAGTTTCTGGTGGAGTTATGAGTTACTCCAGTTAAGGTTGGAGGAAGACGTGACAGCTGAGAGTTTAGAAAGGCTTGGAGGCTGGAACAAGTCCGTCCATCCATCTTGTTTATCACTTCTTGATCTCATGCGTGTTTGAGTGCTTGAAGAAAAAACACGCCCAAGGATAACATGCAAACTTCACAGAGAAAAGCCCCACCCAGGCGTGACCCCACCATCCTGCTTCAGACATTAGGTCATTGGTCCGAAAAGCTTCTTGACAAGATTACTTTTAAAAGACACATAATTACAGCAGTGGCGTGTGGACGTACAGCCAGGTTTTGCTTTGTTTCGTTGTTTGTGACCCACAGTACTTTTTTAAAAACTCTCTGCGCTTCCAGTAAAACCCAGTTGTGTGTTTTAGCTCGCGGCGTTGCAGCAACACGTGTTTTTTTTCCAATATTTTTGAACTTATTCGCAGATTTCCTCGAAAAGGTTAAACCAGTCTTTGTCGGGATTTTTTATTAAAAGCACTTTTTCGATTATTAAAGTGGGCTCACCATTTACTGGAAGGAGATGCTGCTTTTGAATATTTCAAATGTAATTGGTCAGTGCTTCAGGCGTCGCGAATAAAATTCAACTTGCCTCTTAGAATATTAAACCTGCGTCGAGATATGACTGAAAGTAAGCGTTTGTTTTCTTACTTCGGTGAACCGACACTTCGCCTTCGGCCGTTTATGTCTGCTACTGTGTGCTAACTTATTTAAAACACACATCATTCTTCTGAGTTCGGGTGTGGGCTTTAAGAGAGTGCGTGATATGCAAACAGGTCTTCGAGTTTTTGCAAGGCTTCTCAACCTTATAAAGGAGAGTCTAGACTCCTGTTTAACTACTCCAGACATATAAAATAGAAATCAGTGTTACACTCACACAGGGCTCATTCATTATCTCTGCATCATGATTACAAAGAGGAAGACATACTTCATATTCTTATCGAGAAGTTTGTTTTCAGAGTTGCAAAACGCTTCCTGGTTCGAAATCGATTTGTTTTCTGGAAGCAGTGAACATGGTGAGATTTTCAGGATGTGCTTAACAATCATGTTGCAGTCCTGACAACTTGAGGTCCTTAAACTCATTAAAAGACATTCCTCAAAGTTCACTCGGTAATTTCGGCTCCCAAAGCCAAACAATTCTAACCATGGCTGTCAAACCCGTCAGAGAGAGCAGCGCCGTGCAGCTATGCTGCGGTTCACACGAACGAGTTCGTCCCGACGATTCCGACAGGCGTCGTTTCTTCACGCGAGGACCCTCGGGTCCGTTTTCACTCAACAGTCAGGTGGCTGAGAGCTCCAGACGAGCGGCGGTGAGGTCACCGGCCCTCGCCGCGGACACTTTCGGCTGCGTGTAAACAAAAGGCATGACCCAGCTCCTCCGGTATGCAGGAGGGAGTCTCGCAAATGAACACGTTCGACTTCATCTCCTCTCATCATTGTGATTGGTGCAGTTCAAAGTTTTTTTGCGGTGTCTCTCCAGAAGCAAGACGCCCTCGAGTCTATGTGGAGCTTTCATGCAAGACGACGCGGAGTGGAACATGCACACAAACCCCCCAGACATATGTTTGCTCTTATAGGAGCCAAAAAACCCTTCATGACAACATATGGAAGCCATAGTGGTTTCCGTGCTGGTGTCAGCAAGGATATGGTTTTACCCAGTGTGGACACCTACAATGCTGGGATCTGCTCAATCGGGCTAAATCCTCATTCATGTGTTCATTTTGGCTTCGATTATTATTTCCTCGTGTCACCATATTTCAAATCATCGTTAAATTATTGTCTGGAAAACCCTCTTTTGGTGGTATTTCCTCCCAACGCGCAGAGCTCGCAGGAGTCGAGCGCTCGGGCTTGCAGACGAACCCGCTCTGCGTCTTTTCTCTCCAGCCCCCTTCAGCCGGATCTGCTGATCCCTTGACTTGATCGTTCGCGCCGCGTGAGCACGTCGGATCACGCCTCAGTTCTTATCTGCGTTAAAGCCAACCTCCGAAGGCGCGAGTTCAGACCCCGCCAATAAAACCCCTAAATCTCGGTGAGCCTCTTGAGTTTTTCTTCACACATAAATCAAAGCGCTAAGCTCCCTGTTTTCGAGTTTCTCTCCGAAGAAAACTGGAGAGCTTAAGTTGACTGCGGTTGATCTTGTTTACAGTTCGGGTCGAGCTCCGACCGAATCCGTGATTCTGCGTCCGAACGCATGTTTTTTTTGAAGTGGTCAGGTCGTGTGTCTAAGCAGCTCCAGGTGTGTGGGTTTTAATTTACAGGCTTCGGCTTGTTAGAGTTCATGCCCAGGCGACCCCCCCCCCTCCCATCCCCCCCCCTCCTCCTCCCTCTCTGTGCGGCCGTATATGTGTGTCCACATGTGCCTCTGAAACTATTAAGCTGCAGTCCGTCCCAGCTTGACTGGAGTTAAAATTTGCACCTGGTCCGGTCATAAAATGGCAGTTAGTGTAATTGCTTTTAAATTAGGCTCCAAACGACCACGGCTGTAACATTAAACAATGATAAATCTCTGCCGCAACGACGCTTATTCGTCTTATTGTCCTTTTCGCCGTGTCGGTGAGAAATCTGGCCCGTCTGCAGGCGGGAGGCAAAATCCAAACAACCCGGGAGGAGCAGATGCGAATCTTTCTCCGCACGTGTGTGTCACCAGACGAAGCGATTTCAGAGATCCCGCCTTCGATCCGATGCCTCGTTTCTCTCTCCTATCCGAGCTCTCGGGGAAATAGACAGCGCAGCTTTCTTTTTCGACATGACCGAGTAATCTACGGCATCATCATGTGCGGCAGCGCTGGAGTCAGCCGCCTAACAAAACAAGAACCTTTCATTTACTGAGGAAAAAAAAAAAGATGTGATCCTCACAAACCACATCAGGTTTGTCTTTATAAGAAACTTCCCAGTGGCTCT
Organism: Malacoctenus triangulatus; assembly: GCA_032274725.1. NCBI lineage: Eukaryota > Metazoa > Chordata > Actinopteri > Blenniiformes > Labrisomidae > Malacoctenus > Malacoctenus triangulatus. The sequence continues at coordinate 14,803,389 of JAUESE010000018.1, read as the reverse complement.
GGTTTGTTTTTCCTCTTGCATTTCCAAACTCGATGGCTTTTTTTTTTAGCTCTGAAACCCCCAGAATATTTTTCGGCCCATAAACGTGGGCTTCATGCACCGACGTGATATCAAACAGAACTGGTTTGACTCACTCGTCTCGCATTCTCAGACTCTCAGCCCGCGGTCTGCGGTGTTTGTTGTTCCCTTCTTTCACCTTGCCTCCTTTCTTTTAAGTGCGGCTATAGTGTCTTTGGGAAGTACCGGCGCATCGTAACCCTCGTCTGAAATAGCAGGGTGAGTCACTTGGGTGGTCAAGAGAGCGGGCGGACTCACAAGGCGAGATGATTTTCCACGAGTCATTCCAGATTGCTGACCAGCGACGATTAGTAAGTGATATGTATGCGAGGGGTCATTCACAGCGCTGGGCAGTCTGTGTGCCCCTGTGTTTGGTTTCCGTCTTGTCACCTAGGCGCCGTTCGCTTATCGGCCAACTTCTTGCATTTTGCTGTCCGGCTTCGTGACTTTTCTGAATGCAGTGTGACTTTGCGTGGGCGTGTGTACGGTCGGGTTCGCTGGAGATCTCAATAAACAGCAAACAGCTCGTGTTCAGGAAATTCCTCGGTTGTTTAGAAGCCGATCCGACTCGAGGTGGAGGTTCCTGCAAGTTGTCATTTAACATGCAGTTTATAAACGAGATCTTAATCTGAGTGGTAAACGTTCACACAGACAAAAAAACCTTAACATAAGCGTAAAAGTTGAAGTTTTTCTACTCGAGACATATTAAAGTAAAGGCTGTAAAGTGCACTGAAAGAGGCCCTTTGAAGGAATCTATCAACTTTTCTGTTCTTTCCAGCGAGCCACTTCAAACATTTTCTTACAAAAGGCAACAAACAGGGAACGTCTGGCAGCTCTGCTTTTGTTCACTCTCAGCCAAGTCAATATTAGTTCTCACCGTCACACACATCACGTAAATAAGTGATGTTTTTCCACGGCGAAGTTTCAATCTCGTGTCTGTGGTTTTGTCTTTCTCATTGCTTTTTTACTTCTGAACGCGCATAAAACGCACCGATGACTTTCTATTTTATTTGTTTGTCCATTTTTCGGGAATGAAATCAAATCTATTGTTCGGAAAGCTGCACCAAAAAATTGGATAATTACTTCTAAATACAGTTTTAAATTAAAATAACTGTAACAAAGCCGCAACCTAATGTAGAAAAACAGTCGAGAGGAGACTGATGGATGTGTTGAGGGAGCAAAAGCAGTAAGAAAAACAGATTTTCTGCGAAATTCTATGTAAAAACTGAACAAAATACTCATAAGGAATATCAATCAGAGTATTAATAGTCTCCTCCCACTTCTGCTGATCGCGCCTGTCACCATGAAACCACCGGTATCGCTCACAGTTATCGTAACCGTGGCGAGGAGCTCTGGCCAACTCCAGGATGTTTTGGCAGCGACTCACATCCACCTGACGTCCTCTCGCCCTCTCAGCTGCGTGTGTTTCCCTTCCACTTCTCTCTTCCCATCTGGTTATACTCTTATCTCTCACACAGTGTGACCGAATAGGGAGCAAGTGTGTGTGTGTGTGTCCGCGTGCGTGTCTGCATGTGTGCCGTTGCGTGCAGTGTTTGCTTTGTAACGTCTCTGCAA
>JAUESE010000018.1:14744235-14755135 GCA_032274725.1 Malacoctenus triangulatus | reverse complement strand
CATCCTCTGTGATTTCCTTGTAGGAAATTGGAAAATTTGACCCAAAAAATGAGTGAGTCATGTCTTTTTCATTTTTTTTCACTGGACATAACACATATTGCAGGAATACCAAAAAGGTCAGAGCATTTTTCTTCTTTTAATCAGTTTTCAAAATTCCAATAATAACGATTTCTTTGCCGCACAATTTCCCACGCCAGGCAACATTTTTGTAGCTTTGTCGATTTCCTTTTTTTTTCTCTCTGTTGTTTGGCCTTCTGAGGCGAGCAGCGGGAGCCGTCTGCGCTGCTTGGCTGTGGAGCAGTGGAGATCCACGAGGGGCCGACCGCCAGTCAGGATCAAGGGGGACATTTGGTTTTTTGGGGAACATTTTGTTATTTGAGTCCTTATGCGCTCATCAGCGTCCTGGATAGGTGAGCGAGAACAAGCAGGAGAGAGTTACAGTCACGGCGCTCACCGTCGTATTCACACTGCCATCGTGTTCCTGCTGCTGACGGTCACAGACGAGTTTGAGTGAAATCTGGCTTTGACTTTTTGGCCCTGCGTGTCCTTTGACAATCCAAGTTTGTGGTCACCATGTTTTCATGGAGTGGAAAATGTTTAGCTGTCCACTTTGTGTAAAAACAGTGAGAAAAGTGTTTATATTGTTGGTAGACGGCTGATTTTTTCTGTACTGTGATCCCATCAGCTGTGATTAAATAACTTGCAAAATATGAAAATGATTGTTAATACATACACAACATACGTGTTCTGTTGAGTTTGCACATATTGTAAAGGCACAACTTGCTGAGCTTGGTGGCTGTAAAGACTTTGATGTTGATGGTTTGAAAGAAATAGTTGTGATTTCATATTTGAAGTTCATGTTTTGAACTTTGGCTGATGTCATGATGTTGAGAACTAGTTAGTGATGCAAAAACACTTCATTAAGTTCTCTTCTGTCTGTGACATGACTAGATTTGGAAACCTTTTGAGTTATCCTGCACAAACAGAAACAAACTAACGCTTCAGAAATCTCCTTGGTGAAAGAAACGATTGAAAACACATCTTGTATTACATAAAAAACTTGAACTTTCTGTTGAGGTAAAATGAGTCATCATGTGGTCTTGTTTTCACAAAGAGACTTGATTTGAAATCTACTGAGTCGATATCTTTTGTGGACATGTCACGCTCTACTAAATCACCTGACTCCGCTCTCAACATAATTACTACAGCTACTGGAGGTTGCAATAAATGTCGACACTGGTTGCAATAAACTCCTCAAACCATCAACCGGCGCCGTCACCTCCTGGTGAGAGACGGCGGGAGGAGTTGTAAATCTGCTTCAAAGTTTTACAAGGAGCTAAAGTCTGTTGTGCTTCTTGAAGTCGGGCTGTTTTTCGGACGTAAAGAACAAACACACTGGAGGCAGATCAATGCCATAACCTCCTGCCACCCTCTCAGCTCCCCTCACTTCACACAGATGTACACACAATGCCTCATGCACTATTAATGCTCTGATCTCCTTTAATTACCCTCTCCATCAGAGCTGAAGCTTAGCAATCAGCCGAGGGATCACGTGCCTCCGGGGGATCACCGCGCCCCCCCCCCCCTCCCCACACTGCTGGGATGCTGCATATAATTCCCCGCCTGCCAGGCGGCTCGGTTATTGGGCCGATGATGACTGTGCACGGTGCACGAAGGGTTCAGTGACAGCAATAATGGCGGCGGCGCGGCTGACCAATGGGCGGTGCTGTCAGATTCTCGACGTTCTGTGGCGTGAAGGACGAAAGAAGATGCTTTGGGTTTCAAATGCAGGTGGGGGGGCAGGAGGGGGGGGACACCTGGGGAGGATATGCATGAGGCCTCTGGTTTAGTGCAGCAGTCAATTCATTAGCTTTTTTAACGAGACAGAAACAGAATGTACACTGCACTGCGTGAAATCACTAATCAAACAGCTAATTTCATTAGGGTCGCCCCAGGAATGTCATAATCATCCCTGTGAATTAGAAAATAATTAGATGAGATTTACTTTGCCCTAATGTGAGCCTTGGTGATAGTAAAGATGAATGGATTAGCCTAATTGTGCAAGGTGTTCAAAATACCTGGCTGGTAGAGAGGTTGTTTTTTTTTTCACGATGAAGGCCAGTGCTGATCAATATCCTCAATGCTTTCTTGATGCTCCTCATACATAATCATTTCCTGAGGGAAGATCAAAATATCCCAAAAAGATGCCCCCCCCACTACCACCACCACCTCCGGATGTTCGAATGCTGCAAAGGAGGAAAAACACAGCCGAAGTTTGGAGAAAACAGATGGATGTTGCGTACAATTTGCCCAAATGAGCCGTTTTAATCTCCTTACCTCCACCTGACTCTCACCAGACGCGATCCCTCGGGCCATAACAGAGAGACTTGTTAGTGTCATTACGCTGTGTTTAAAAGTACATCGCACTCGGTAAAGCATGCTTCTGGATTTTTGGAAACACAACAGATGGGGAGAGCTGAGAGATTTATGTGCTGGAAATTCTAAGCAAAGTTCAGCGTCAGGCAGGTGGTCAGCGGAGCCAAACAAATCTGCGACCGGCCAAATTGAGGAGGCACGAAACGAAGCCGCGTGGCGACGGGTGTGATGGCGGAGCAGTTGGAGGGCGAGTGATTGAAGGCCCGGTCCCGTGTATTTACTGGAGAGCCGGTGAGGGAATTGGAGCATCTGAGCAGGTGAAAGCGGGGACGAGTCGAGGAGAATAGCTCGAGACGGCAATCGACATAAAAAGGCAGAGTTGTCGGGTTCTGCAACAACTCGAGGCAGAGCAGCGTTTTCAATCATGTAGATCTAAGACCCTTAAAAATCTGATGTCACTCTGGAAGAAAGGGGGGAGGGAGGGGGGGGGGGAGAAAAATACAGAGGTACAACAGCGACTCTGATCTCCTGCAGGTGCTTTGATTTGGTGCCGCAGTCCAAAAAACATGCCAGCTGGGGCCGTTGGCAGCTCCGGCGTTGCCTCTGGGTGTGAGCGCCAATGGTTTCATGTCAGAATGTGTCACCCCTGTAATAGACTTGTAACCTGTCGAGGGTAAACGCCGTCTCCCACTCTGTGTACGCTGGACCGACTCCAACACCGGGGATGAATGAGAATAGAAAACGAATGGCTGAATGAATGAATGGATCAGTGCGATGGCTTATAGCCATCACTTATAGGGGGCTAATTTCCATATAATTGCTTGTACGGTTTTACATATCGTGTGAGACTCAGAGTGTTTCTTTCCACTTGAAGAGGCAAAAGAACCTGTTGTATCACCAGACTCCAAAATAGGATTGACAAATATGCAGAGGTATGCATTAACATGTTACATTCACATCATTACATGTACTTAAGTAACTTTTTGGCTCGAGTCTTGATAGAGTGCTTTGGAAGTTTTGAATTTAACATAACAAGAGAAAAAAACACACCAATACTTAGCTGATAAGACCAGACAATGAAGAGGAGCAGTGTAAAGTAATTTATTTCTTCATTTGTGTGTCTGAATTATGACATCAACTTGGTCTTTTTTATTATGCATATAAACCCCACATCCATGAGTTTATGGATAATTGTTTTCACAGTAAATCTATTGCTCTTGTTCTTTTTTTTTCATCCATTTGAAACATTGAGGACTCCTGCTGCTGAAGACAATAAACAACTGAAAGTCCATAAAACCAAATCACTGACTTAAAAGAGGCTAAAATATGGGACGTTATTAAGGTGTGCAAAGCAAACCACAACAGGATACTCAGGAACAGCCTGTGTTAATGAACCAATATCTAATTCCTAAATCTTAATTAATTGGCGCACTGACCACTTTCTTAATTAATCATTCCTAATTGGTGTTGAGTCAGCTGCTAAATGGCACATAAAGAATGATCAATCACGACATCCTTATTATGCATATGCAATTTCTATTTTGGTGCCTCCTTAAATAAAGTAATGCATCATGCTGGGCTTTTTTTAGGGACGCACCATTACTTACAACATTTTACAGCACCTCACTGCTGAAGCTCCCTCTGCTCACTAAATAGTTCATCATCCAACCAAACTGACAAATTACTTCGAGCATGTTTTTTTTTTGTGTTTTTTTTTTTGTTTTACATTTCACAAAGCAGTTGAAGGTTTTACGCGCTTTTTCCTTACGATGCTACCGTTCCTTTCTTTCCAAACTAACAGGCTCGCAATCAAGATGTATCGGTGGATTTGTCTGTGTCATTGTTATTTTTGGCTGCGTGCCTTTTCTTCTCCCGTGTTCATGATTTAATTTTAAACCACTCATTAATTTTCTTTTCATCCCTCCTCCTCCCTCCCTTCCTCCCTCCCTCCCCTCCCCTCCCCTCCCCGTCTCCTTCGTGCTTTATTGGTGTTCCGTCACTCAGTATGCCGATCACACCAGCACTCAGTGAGTCTGGGCTTCACCTGGAGCTGTCGTGCACTAAGACCGAAATAGTATTCAACCTCACAGGCCCTTTGAAATATATTGCTCACAGCAGACAAAGGAACTCAATGGCCGTCAGGGATGGGAGGAAAAAAAAAGAAATCAGCTTTTATGTTGACGCTTTAGATGCACTGATGATGGCATCCAGCCTCAGAGAGAGAGGGAGGAAGAAACGCTGGTATGTTCGCTTCATGTTGGAGAAGAGAACGGCGCTTCGGGGGCTGAGCAGCGATCAGAAGCTTTGGGATGTTCAGTGAAACACACGGATGAGTCTATCATAAAACTCACCTGGATATGTTCGATTCTCTGATCGCAGGTTAGCAGGAAATCAGCACGTAAGGCAGCCTCACGGCTTGCTGCAGCCGAATCACACAGATTGCCAAAGTGTGCGATGCATTTGTGGTGGAGTTGTAAACAAAAACACTATTTTTTTTTACAGGACTCAACCATCTATCTTCTATAGCGCTTATTTCAAAGGTTCGCAGGGGTGCTGGAGCGAATCCCAGCCGTTATTGGGTGAAGGCAGGTCACACCCTCCACAGGTCGCCGATCCATCACAGGTCAAACACACAGACAGACAAAAAAACACACCTATGGACAATTTGGAGACACCAATTGACCTTGTGCTGTGTTGTTTTGGACTGCGGGAGGAAACCGGAGTACCACACGCACACACAGGGAGTCTAACTGGGGGGCAGTTAGACCCTGACAGCAAGCTCAGACTCCCCCACAGTGGGCCTCCTTAAAAGTGAGAGACTACAAGAGTATTTTCTTCACTACTGCATTTTATGACTTTTTTTTTTTGCAGTTTTGTCCAGAATCACCACTTTAAATTGTGTGAGGAAACTAATTCAGGCAACACGCAAACCTCCCATACACTCAGCTTTTAATTTGAAACCTCTGCTCCCACAGGGGGGCGGAAGACTGACAGCTGATTGGCTCTAATCAGCTGTCACTCTGCGTTCAATTGCCCTTGAGTACACAGGTGTTTTTTTGATTTCCCCCTGCGGACGGCGCTTGGCAGTTTCAGTGGACACACTTTCGTAAACTATGGTACATACCTTGTGTGCAGGTTTATTTTTATTTTTTTCTTATCTCAGTCAGTGAGTAGCCGTCGCATCAGGTGTGAAAGCTGGTCGGATAGAGGAGAAACAAGGGGGCATAACTCGAGGCTGAAGGTGTTTGAGGGTCTTACGCATCCGTTGTTTTCACCTGAGCGGACCTGAGACGGCGGAGTATCACCGGGGAGGGTTGAATGTGCGCTCACTGAGCTCACTCTCCAAGAGCTGTTTTAGTGGGATATTCTCTGACACATTTGTTTTGATTAGGGGGCGGCGGGGGTGGGGGTGGGGGGGAAGGGGGGGGGGGAGTTAGGTGCTCTCCTGCTTACCGCCCAACATCCCCGCGAACCCACTTACTGGCGCTCCCAGACATCATTTGCAAGTATGATTTGGAGGAGGCCAATACAACCCGTGTCAATTGTAAATTGGTAGAAACAGAGAAACCCCTCCCGATTTTAGCTTCGTATTTAAAATGCGTTTAGCCGCCGCCGACAAGCGGCAGGATAGACTGTGCTGAGCTCAGATGCTGTGTTGTCCTAATGTTGAATACACATCAGGGGCTATAAGATGCGGAAGCAGCCGGCTGTATCCTGTGCTAAAATGTCTGTTTGTTTTACTTCTTATTCCAGGGCGCCGTGGCTCCGTCCCTCCACTCTCCCCCCTCAGATCCCGGGCTCCCAAAGTGAAAGCGGCACGGCAATCTCTGGGCTCATTGACTGCGGGGCCTGAGGGGCTTTGCGGTAAAAGTCTAGGCACGTATTAGTTCTGCAGCGCTGGCTGACCCAGGCTGGTCCCTGGCCATATCACCGCCGTCTCTTGCCTCCTCAAAGGGGGCCTCTGTGCTGGAACGGCTCGGCACGGAGCCCGGCCCCTCCGGATTATCATCCGTGGGATATGCAGAGCTGGCAACCCTGGCGGGCAGGTATGTAGTCGGAGGACGGCTGGAGCGCCGCTCACGCGAGGCCCGCCGATGTGAAGTGGTTTCCATCCGTCCCCCTTTATCATTGCCTCAATCCGGCGCCACTCTTGGTCCTTTTTTATGCGCTTCCATCCAATCCTTTTCTGTGCAAATTTCTCTCCATGAGTAAATCCCCATAGTGTCGAGCGTCCCTTCAGAGTGTCTGTCCTCCTCTGCTCCTGCTCCTATCACACTGGCCCTTTTCCCCGGCACATTTCTACGACTGTCTCTCGCTGCCGTTACGTCTATAATTAATAGATAAGTCCCCAGTCTTCCTGTCATCTTCCACTGTTCTTTCCCTTCCGTCTTCCCTCCTCCTCTCCCGTTACTTGCTTCCTCCCTCTTCATCCCCCCAATCATCCCTCTTCTCCACGCTTCCTGTAGTATCCTCGCCCTCATCCCGCCTTCCACTTTCAGAGTTGTGCCGTTTCCTCACCTAATTAGAAATCCCCCGCAGGTATTGGTTACAAAGCAGAGTGTTTCACTGTGAGCAGTTCAGTCATGGGTTTCTGGGTCATCTGAGGGGAGAAGGGAGAGCGGTCGGCCCGGAGACGGAGCCTTAGCATGACGAATCCATCGCCAAATGAAACCGTGGTTTAACCGAATTACTCCTCTTAACTTGACGTGAAGTGTTACACGTTGTCATAATAAAAGCCGCGTCACTTGTCTTACACAATTTAAACCGAACTCCTCCATACAAGTTGAATTTCATTTAGATTCATCTGCAATATAATGCGGGTTTGATTTAAACTTAATATGCGCGCACAGGCATGGGCCGTTGCCTGGCAACAGCTGGCGTTAAGTGAGATGATGAGTGCTGCAGACGACGCTGAGGGGACAGATGCTGGTGTTAGCAAATTCAAGAATGGCAGGGGGGGATTAGGTGCTTCCAGATCTGGAGAGTTGCTCATTATTTTGAATTGACTTCCCAGATTGACACGAGCTGCAGCTGTAACTAGTTGTTAGTAACTACTCAAACGCCCGAAACACACGGAAAGTTATTGCAGGACGTCATAAAGTTGACTTTTTAATGCTTGTCCTCCATAGATAGCTGGCTGGTCAAGTGCAGCAGTATATTATATTTATGTTATCTGACTTTCCACAGACTTTGCCATACTTCTCTAAAAAAGCTCAGAGAGGGTCGTTTTCATTCTGGTACATATTTCAGTGGTTTTTCTATAAACTTTTCTGTACCTCAGACACAACAGTGGATGAAACAGCCTCACCTCAAGGCCCTTTGAGTTTGCACAGTTTCTCTGAACTGTAAAAAAAAAAAAAAAAAAAAGAAAAAAAGTCTTTTTTTTTATCTAAAGGATTGTTCACTTAGAAAACTACTAGGATATCAATTGAAACTCACTTGGAAATGTTGGCTTTTTTTAATAGGTGTGTTTCTTGAAATCATCAGGTGGCCCTCTGTAATAAGAGGTTTCATACAGTCTTCATGCATCCCCCATCTTCCTAAATCCTGTGAGAGTCATGTTCCTGTTGTCCTTCCACAGCATTTGGGGGAGAAGTGCAGCCTGAACATCTGGACATCGCAGGCCGACAATCAGTAAGTGTCACTACTTTCATGCTGTGTTCGGACTGCAACAAATGTGGCTGAAGCTCAGTGCATGGACTCATATTATGGCGTGGATCTCATGTGAATGGGGGTCCCAAGTCCTGGCAGTCAGACCGCCCAGAACTCTCTCATGGTCTTTCCTTCCTACGGCCAGTCAGCGCGTGTCTTATCAAAATCGTAATCAGCTTTCTGGCTGCAAAACTTATGTGTATTCTTTAGAGACAAATTAGCAGCAAAATATAAGGTTGTTTTTTTCTTTCTCTTTGTCTTTAAATCTAGAAAATCTCTTGTCGGGCATTTTAAGGGTGGAGACTGTTGGATTACAAGGTGATTGGGACCTTGAGGTACTTTCCAGCCCAGATTACTGGCTGTCAGTGTGACACTTTAATTCACTTTTCATTGAGAAAACTTTCCCTGAACCTCATCTGAATCTCATTTTGGTTGCACAACTGCGAGTTGGATCTTTTCACACACCAATCAGTCGCAGATACTCCGCTCAGAATCATGCACTTGCTGATGAGCTCTCCTCACACATTTGCCAGCTGCATCTCTGGCTACACCTCTTCAACTACTCAATATAGCATACATCCAATGAGCCAATCAAATGTCGGAAAAGAAAAGCCAGACTGGTTGGGAGAGACGGAGCATCAGTCACTTGCGTAATCACTCGCCAGAGCCAGAATATCCAGAGAGCTTTGCATCTACAGGCGCTATCAAAACTTATGAAGACGCCGAAGGCCGTTTCCACTGGGATGACGCGTCGCCTCATAAAGACCAAGTGAGAAACTGGTTTCTGGAACATGACGACAAGCAATCTTCTGTATTAAAATCGCTGTTTTAGGCACACAGCAGAGGCTCCCAACGTGGGGTCCGGGCCCACCAGTGTTTGACTTCACTGCAGCGTTTTAGCAAATCAGAGAGCATAAAGACAGGACATGGTTTTTCAAACGGATCATTTTTTTGCAGGCTCTAGTGGGAAACAGTCAGGTGCCAGTGGTTTGGAGGAAGGTGAACAAGTGGCTAAACCTCTAATTGATTTTTCTCGCTGTCTTTATTTCTGCTAATGCCTGTTTCTTTTTGGAGTGTCTGTCCTGATTCCATGTTGCTCACTGCATGTATATAAAATAGACATGCAGCCATGCTCTTGATAATTTGATTGAGTGTGGGAGGAAAAATGGACGACGAGTGACGTGCAAGAAAACCACTTGCTTTCACAGCTACTGTTCATCAGCATGATGGTCTGCATGCTCACTCACAGGCATAACAGCAATATCTATACATTACATGTATGTAAAGTGAATACTTTGGTGCCAGAACGGCATGTACCACATGTTGCCATAGCAGCAGTGCTGGCAGTGTGAACAGGAGTTTTGGAAATGTCTGTGCATGTACAGAGCAGCTTGTAAAAGAACATATCACATGCACCAACTGGACTCGAAAGTAAGAAGTTTGACAGAATTTCTTCTGGAATATGCGTGTCGAGTGATGCAGACCTCATCGTCGGAGTTTCGATTGACAGAACTTCTTCAGTAATCATGTACGCGCCGGCTGTCTGCACGCTATCGGCACGTTGCGGTGGAACATATCAGATTTACTGCATCCATACTGATAGGAATGTAGTAAATAATTACAAATCTTTATTGGAAACTGTTGCACACAGCGACGGATCTGCAGACGGCATTCCTCATTACTCGCGGTGTTTAATCAGATGAGTGACAGGTGACAGAGGTTAAGCGCAGCAAATTTGATTGACGCAAATAGAGAGAAACGCGGATACTCCTGCGGGGATCAGAGTGTGTCATGATTGCCAAGTGATGCAATTAAAGAATTCCCAGTAAAGGACCGACTGCTGGGCTGGAGGCAATTTGCGATAGCTGCTTTAGGAGCTGCATTTAGCAGAAATGGCAGATTAAAGGCAGTTCATTTTCAAGTCCTGGGTGTTTTCTTCATGCCTGTCATACCTGTAGTCGCCCCAGGCATGCACACTGGCCATCATGACCTGAAATTAATCATATAACGGGCATTCCTGCTGCAACATGTTGGCAAGAAGTAGTTTGGCTCCCATGGTTGAAATTGACCGGCTGAATGTCTTCAACAAATTAACTTTTCTTTTCATTTTTTTTTAATGGAATATCAAATCCCCTCCCCAGAAGGTGGAAATGCAAATGCTTGACATTTTAGCGTTCATGCGTGTCAAATCTGTATGCTGAATTTTGACAGATCAAGCTGGATTTGTGGATGACGCAAGGTCTCAAACTGTGCACACAACCTTTTGTGTCAGAGAGAGACGAAACAACTATGAAATCATTGGGGAAGGTGAGAGTGAGCGGGCGAGCCTACAGAAGATGAGTGGAGCTCACGGTGTGTTGTGCTCTTTCACTGACAAGTGATTGAAGCGGCGAGCTCGCAGGGTTCCCACTTCTTAGTTTCTTACCTGCAGACATTTGTCGGGATTACTGTTGATTTTAAATGCTTTTTGCAACAAAGCACTCGTCGCATCGTCAGCGAGTGCAACTTAAACAGTCGAACTAATTCCAACATCCGGGGGGTGTCGACGGGGGAGCGTTTTAGGCCCAGTTTGATCATTTAGATGGTCGTGCTTTTGGCTTTTACTTGAAATTTCAGTGTTTGTCACTCTGTCGTTTGATTTCCCTGCCCCGCCTCCTCTTTTGAGGCATGACATTGAACCCCAGGCCAGTTCCTTTGATGGCTCTTCCACCATTGTACGGAGAGTGAGAGCATGTTGAACAATGAGTGAGAAGCAGAGAGTGTAAAGTGCTCTGTCTGTTCTTTTCAGGGATAAGTGCATTTTCAAGGTGCAGTCCATTAACCACCACTGTGGAGCTCTTTGGTTCTTCCTGTTGTAGAACGCGTGCGACAA
>JAUESE010000018.1:14701512-14712471 GCA_032274725.1 Malacoctenus triangulatus | reverse complement strand
CACACACACACACACACACACACACACACACACACACACACACACACACACACACACACACACACACACACTTGCACAAAGTAGCAGCCCCCTGCCACATGCACAGCAAATCAAACAATGGCAGAAAATGAACAGACAGTCTTCCAAGTTACGTGTACTTTGGGACCCATTCAGACGAGTGTTTTTTTTTCAGTTACACTTAATAGCTCCGCTCTCAGCAGGCTCCTGACTGACAGGAGTCGGTCCATTTTCTCTGCTGTTGTTGCAGCGCAGTTGGTATTTTTCTTTGTCATCAGAAATCAGACAAAGAGCTGTAATCGCTGTTCGATCTGGCTGTAAATCATTCAGCGCACTGATACACACCAGCTGTTGGAGTCGACCCGTGGCACGAATCGACTTCAGTCATTTAACAAGATTATTCATACACCGCTGATAAAAACTTTAGATGGATGAGACTTTGAAAAAATAATCTACTGAAGTCGTTTTAAATTTCAGCCAGAAGTTATGCAGTTTTTTTTGTGGTTGTGTGGTCAGTTCCATCTGCATTGGCTCCAAAGGAAACTGTGAAGAAGCAGCCACGTAGAGAAACTACCTGTGTGTCTTTTTGACATCGCATAACTTCAACCAATCACTATGTTGTACCCGTCCCACTGTTGTCGCCTCTCAAGAAGCCAGTTACAACTGTACACAACCGTGCCGTGTCCAAACATAGTTGCCCCCTAATCTTGCAATATAGTGAAGACATTAGAAACATGCGACCATTCCTCAGCAACAGTAGTAACAGCAACATCAGCTGATGCTGAAATATGCTCAGTTTTTAATTAAACAGAAGTTTTGGCAGATTTGTTTTCAACTTTGTCAAACTGGACTTTGCATCAGACACCGTTTGTCATCAATCGTCCCACCTCCTCTGCCAAAATTATCTTGACTTTGGTTGTTTTGGAGGTGGGGACCGTCCTCGTCTACGATGAGTCGTGGCTCGACTCAACCTAAACACGCACTCGGGCAACAAAAATGCTTACTCGTCGAATGTGGAAGGAAGCAAGAGAGCAGTCAGAGAATAACTCGTCATGCAGAAGGAGAACATGCAAAGTCGATGCGGCATTAAAAGTGCAGGTTCAGACCAGACTCCTACCAGCTGTGAAGTAACCGTGCACACCACTGAGCAACTGTGTCACCTGTAGTTGAAGGTAATGCATGAAAATACATTGTATGTAATATGTTCTCTCAGTAAGCGATTTGGTCGAGGATCATTCATATTTCAGTGTCATTTGGGGGTCTCAGTGCACGTGTGGCTTGCAACTAAAAACCACTGCAGTGCAAAAAACTCCACATTATTCCATTTCTCCTCTCAATTAGTCACGCGGGTGTTTGTGCTTGAATTTTTAAACTCGCCTGTTCAATAATACAGCCGAAAAAAAGCCGAGCATTGCATGAAATCCTGTTTTGACTGTTATTAAGATTCCACACATTCACCAGTGGCTCATTGACTATGATCATCACTGTAACCTTTCAGGCATTAAAATGCTGGCATATTGTCAATGGCAATGACAGTGAGACTCAGCTCTGTGAACTTCCAAGTGCTCGAAAAAGTAAGATAAAAAATGAAAAATATGCACGACAGTCACACTCATCTCCATTTTACCCTTGCGTGCAAACAAGACCCAAAGGTACTTGAAATCAGATTTTCATTTCCAGCTCGGAGAGAGAGAGAGATGGAGAGAGAGAGAGAGATCGACTGATTTTCAAGCGAGAATCAAGGCCTCAGACGTGAATGTGCTGACTCTCATCCTTCCTGCTTCACAGTCGTCTTCAAATTTCTCCTTTTGCATGCTGGATCTCATGGTGCGATGAAGCCAAAATAACCATATTTTTCAAAGGGCAGAGAAAGCAGGTCTGTGCTCTGCGGAGCGGACTCTCTCTCATCTCTGTGGCTGCGCCTTGAGATCTTGTTGATAAAGATCAGTAGCAGGATCAGAAAATTGGAGCAGCCCCGGAGGAGCCAAACCCCCACTGCTGGACTTCCTGCCAGGAATATGACAAAGGTTTGACTCCTGTTACATAATAACTAACCGGCTCGGAAGCAGCAGTCCCTGCACATTTTGTGAGGAGTCGCAAGGCTTCAATCCAAAACACGTTACCACAAAACGCAAGGAAAAGTACAGTGTTTTTTTTTCATAAAGTAAACTAATGTGGATGTTTTCAAAATTAACCAACTTGGCTGTTTTTTTTGTATATAAAACCTGTTAAACAATGTGTGTTTCTCTGTTTGAAGCTTTGAATGCACACAAGATTTTCAAGGAGAAAGAAACAGCTTTTGATGTTGTACCTTGACATTCATTACTGAGTCTATTTAATAGGATTTGAAAGACTTTGTGCCTTTCTGCTTTCATTGTTAATACTCTCCCCCACTGAGGAGTTGGCGCTCGTAGTCTTTCAACTGCAACATAAAAAATTACTGAAACCAGTCAGAAGTCAGATTTTCTTATACAACAATAATAAGGAACTTATCATCATGCGGCTGTCATCGCAGCACCTTTATCCATCAGTGTCCCAATTAAACGCAGCAAGAGTGTGAGTGTGTGTGTGTGTGTGTTCTGCCAGCAATTTACCTTGTTTGTATTATCGCCGCAGCTCGCTCTCGTTAGGATTCAGACTGCTCGGAGGGTGTGCATGTGTGGAGGTGCACACAAAGTTGTGTTTCCAGCTTTTTCGGAGGACGTTTCATTGACCCGCATCAATTACTTAAAGACTGACCTCAACTTGAGGTCGGTGTCCTCGTCCGAAAATTTAATGATTCGCAGGGTGGGGATTTGCGTTTGTGTCCTCAACGGGGAGGCGAGTCCTCGCAATGTGAGTGTGTGAACAGATTTATGTTCCCTCAGCGTGAGTAATACACACACAGAGCAAAAACACCGGAGGTGGTTCATCCCTTCCCAAGAAGGAAATTCAGAAGAGTTGGAGGTGTGGAGCATGACAGTGGCTCAACATCGGGCTGGTTAAAGATGCTACAACCTTCTCGTGCTCGCTCTCCCACACACAGACATTCATTACCATCTCAAAACAGCGGCGCAGGCGGAAGCCGTCTCTCAGCTCGCAAGAAAGGGTTAAAATTCAGCAGGTTGGGGAGAAAGGTGGCCCGTTCATATAATATCTTCTGCTGCTTAGCAACATTCTCACACGGTTTCTTTAAACTAAATAAATTACAGCAATACTGAAATCTGACCTGCTTCCTGGTCTTTGTCTGTCCTCCAACATACCTGTTTCTGTTAATCGAAACCCATTGGAGCGCTCAAGTTTATATTGAATACGATCTTAAATAATCGTGTTTTCAATCAGTTCTCAGCAGGAGCCTTCGGGTTAGGCTTAGGCTAATTTGGCCGCTTTCAATCCCATTGAATCCCCATTTAAGCCATCGATTACGTGCCACCACGTGGCTCAAACTACACTCATATTTTACCAAAGTATTTTCCAGAAAATGCCGATCAAACAGTTGTCACTGCTCTCCAGTTAAAGCGAGCTTTAAACAAATTTACAGCGCAGCGCTGAGGCCTTTATAATCGAATATTCCCCCCGGGCAAAGGTATAAATGAAAAAATACACAATCCCACACACAACGGCTCACACGTCCGCACCATCCTACGCTCCACACACACATACACACACAATTTGCCCGTCACAGTCATTGTGAATAAATGCTGTTATCATCTGTCAGCAAGAGGCAAGTTGCCTGCAGCTACAGCAGACATGGAGACAAAATAAAATATTATCCTTCCACAAAAGGCCCGGGGCAGGCCAAAAATACAAGACACCCATGGTCAATTACAGTGTTTAAATTGCTTTTATTAACAGCAAAGCTTTCGCTATCGTAACCACACCGCTGTTGCACCATCAGGACTCACAGCAGTAACCTGTGGCTTATAAAGGCTGGATCAAAAACAAGGATAAGCATTTTATCTGTCAAGACTTATGTTCCGTCCAAAATCAGTGACAAGAGAATTTTAATACTTTGGGCCAAGCAGGTCTTCCTGTTCTTGGTACTAGAGTCTTATCTTCTGCTTTAATGTTGTGGCTTGAAAGATATAAAGTTTGGGTAAAAAAAAGAGCTTTAATACATGTAAACTGGGCAGGTGAAGTGCAGCAGCTTCACACCTAAGTTCCTCCAATTCCTTCTGTTTTCCAAACACTTTCTGATTCACCAAAACAATACAGTGATGCAGGCATAAAAAACCGACTCTCACCAGCAAACAAACGGAGATACTTTCAAATAGAGGGACTGGGAAGTTTCCAGCTTCTGGTATTCGTCATGGAAGACGTCTTGTTGTAGTTGTATCCTAAACATGCAATTCTTTTTTGGACGACTTGAGGGCAACGTGTTGCTTCAGGCTTGTCTGTAATCTGTGGCGCCCCTCCAAGAGTGTCCTGGACCTCGGGCTGGGATTCAGTGGTGACGTGCACTTTATAGTGAAATCTTTTTCGTTTGGATTTGCCTGGTCGTCATGTTTCTACATGTTTGTCATCATGTTGTAGACTCTAACTTGCCTGTAGGCAACGTGTGTTGTTGCCTGCGTCTCTGTGTTGGACTGGCAACTTGTCCACGACGTCACTTCGCCTTTTGTCACGGTTGGCCAGGACTGGCTGCACCTCCTCGCGGCCTCGGGCTAAATGAAGTGGGTGAAGCAGATGAACGCGTGAATTTTATCAAATGCACCACAGGGGAGGTTCAACAATGACGCCGCTGTCTTGGCGGCGTGAGGATTTCATCCCACCTTTGCAGAGACGGAAGAAATGAAAGTCTGGCCTGGGAATCCATCAGAGTGAAGCTGCTGGAAGTTGGTCCGTGTGTCGGGATTCAAGCGTGGCTTAGTGGGAGAAATTAGTTTTCTCGTCGCCACCCTGTAGACCAGCACCAGTTCCAACCTAGGCTGGGCTGCGACAGGGACGACTGGGGTTTAACTGCTGCAACGTTTGCTGGGAGGATCAGCAGCGACGGCTCGGAGGAACTTCTCCCCCCTGAAGTCGCGTGAGCCCCAAATGCCACCTAACTTAGCGCAATTCAGTGCAAAGCCTTCAAAATGTATCCCCGAAACTCCATTTTTACCGACTGAAGGTGTGAAATTGGAAAAAAAGAACACATTGGCATTTACTCGGATTTTCAGACACTGTTAAAATGCATCGCAGGAAGAAGAAAATATATATTTTAAAGGATCATATACTCAGGATTACACAGTGAAGGATGCTTGAATGCTTTGTGCTTCGGCTTTATGTTGTGTGCAGAACGACCATGCAAGAGAGTAAAATTCCTCATGGCCACAGTGGCTCTCACATGAAGTTCTCTCATTTTCTGCTTCACGTGTGTTTGGTAAAGACGGGAAGGTAGAAGGTTAATTAAATGCAAATGACAGAGCGGTATGCAGAGCGACTGAGCCGCACCTATGTATTGAGGGACCCCCTTTCTTATTCCGAGTGACGGCTGCTTCAGGTCATTTACATTTATCAAAGTTTTCATGACTTAGTCATTACCGTGAACTCTTCACAACATGTATTTAACATGATCTAAGGCCTTTGCCAAGGGGATAATAACCTGCTCCAGTCATGTTTGTGTCACAGAATGGATCACTTGATGCCCCGTCATCAAATGTATGGAGGCAGTTAAAATGATAAGCCTGAAAAAGCACACTGTATCATCTGCCAATTAATTAATCCAATAGAGCCTTGCAAGGCCTATTAAATCCTATTCTAATTAATCAGATGCGACCAGGATACTCTGTCACTTACCCCAAATTTGAAGGATAATTACCCAAATGGGAGTCAGTCATATAAGTACAGAATTTTTTCCCTTTAATATCTGCATTTGAGTAAGGAAACGAGGCACATTAGTGCATTATTTCAGTATGAGAGTGACTGATTAACCAGAGTGCCGATTAATTCCAGTGTTAACTGGATGAAAGGGGACATCTGCACGGGAACTCGGGTAACTACCAAGTTAACTTTCACAAGTAATGGGGTGGGAAGCATCCGCTTGGAGCCTCTGCAAGGAAATCCAATTTGGACTCGTATCAAGTAATGCTCGTTGCGATACATTTTTTTCATTAGGCCTAAGGCTTTATCTTCTTTTAAGCGCCCTCGTGGGCCAAAATAAAGGGAGGAACCCCATGGAGTTAAAGGGAAGAGCAGAAACTGAGCGGAATACTAAGAATCCTGTCATCTGCACCTCGTACACGCAGTTTAAGGGGAGCGAGAAAGATCCCTGAGATACATCTGTGAAGACTTTGGTGGGACGACGAGGACTGAAGAACATGAGGGAAGAGAGTTTGCGGAGACGAGACCGACCGACCGAACGACCAACACTCTGTTAGTTCGCAACTCGACGCCAATTTGTGCCAAAATCCATCCTTGACAACATCATAAATAAAATAATCCTTATTGACCGGGCTGTGCTGTCGGTGCGACTTTCCTCTCCGACTCTCCGTCGCGCTTGTTGAAAGCCTGTTTTCCTACACAGTCACCGTGGCCACAAGCATGGGGTGTCGCCTGTGGAGGTGCTCCTACCGTCCTCTGTATGGTGCTAACTGGAGAACAGTGCATTGTGATGATGATTTATACATATGGATGCAGGACAACAGCCGGACGCTGCTGTCTCAATTTGCCCAACATTTTGGTGTCCTTTGCTTTGCATAATAGCCACAAAAATGGGAAAACATTTCAAAGCGTTTGTCCGTGAATGTTTTTTTTTTTTCTTTCTACTATTCCATGTGACACAAAATGTGGATAATTGGAATAATAGATGTTTGCTGGGCACCAGTGGAGCTTTTTACAAATTTGAGATGGAGCTCCTCAGTGGCTCACCTTTACGTGTGGTCTCTGGTTCCCTTTGGTAGTTCCTCTTGAATGCCACATTAAATAATGAAACCGATTTGACCTGCTCTTAAAAACTAAAATGCTCCAAAGATTTTTTTGTTTTTGCTCACTTGTGACGCACACCTCCTCACAGGTAGATTTCCTCCGCTAATTGGCTCCCCTTTAAATAACCCCCCTCCACTAATGACTCTCTCGCAGGCACAGCTGGAGTGAAATGTAGCTGACACAGGCACCGGGTTCAATAACACCGCTCAGGGCAGCCAAAACAAATGGCTGAACAGTCGCCATTAGGCGTATAAATGGTAAACATCTCTGCAGGCTGAATTGGTGTTTTGCAGATTCTGCTAATGCCTGATAATAAGGAGTCTGTTGGCCACAATAACAAGAATTTATTTCATTACGAATGCATGAGCAGATTTGCGGGGACATTCAAATCCTGCCGATCGCAGTCGGTTTCATTATTTCCACTTTTTGAGACACTGAGACATGTATGATAAACACAACATGTATTCAATTTGTTTGTTGTCCCTGCTGACCTACACACTGCAGTGGAGACAGCAATAACAGAAAACACCGACCACGTCCCTAATATATACCTTCCTTTCTATATTTTATACCGGGAGTTGCCATTATCTCCCTGCAGGTGTAAACTGACATGATGCAAAGGCATGTGGTCTGAAAACAGAACAGTAAAATGATATATTTTCTCTCTGTCTCTCGTAGTCATGAGCGGGCTTCACCACAACAAATTCAAGAAATTGATTTGCACTTTTCAGAGTGCAAGTAATCATCCACACAGTCTAATCCCGAGGATTCAAAATTGTTTGTGTGTGCTTTGTTTTTCTAAACCGTTTCTCGATCATTGTTTTCACATACGTTTTTTTTTGTGTTCCGTACTGGAAAGCATCTCTATCGCGTGAGCCGCGAAAACAAACAGTATCTCGGTTTGGGCTTTCTGAGTAATGCGAAACTGCAGATCAAATTCAAAACAGGAATAAGTCTTGACCTTGCATGTAACAAGTTTTAAATTCATGAGCGAGTCCGTGTCTGAAAGCGGGCTGTCTGACTAAGACTGAATTATTTTTCAGGTGGGAAAACTTTCAAACCCAGCCCATGGCAGCTGTCAAAGTTTTTGACTTGACAGTGACACAGATCGACTTTCTTTTCCCACCATTTCAGAACTTCAGTCTGCCGGCACATGTTTTTTTTTTCTTCTGCTCCATATCATCACTTATAAATTTATTCTATCTTACATATTTCACATGGGTTTAGTACAGTGTAATGTTAAAATCTTGCCCATAGTCAACAATTCTCTCATTGAAATTCTGAGTCTGTGATGGAGGTTGTGCTTATTCTCCCATAACATGATTAATCTATAATGTTACCTCAGGCTGTGTATTTGGAAGAGAGAGCCTTGCTTATTCACCTCTACTGCTGCAGACACTTATTACTATTCCCCGCACATTTCTGCTTGACATGAATGGATTTTCAACTTGTCTCGGATTTAACCCTCCTCCAAATTGGTGCAGGGGTTTCACATAACTACATCCAGGATCACAAAGGGACGGACAGAGCCGGCTGCCTGGCGACAGACCCTTCAGCCGGCTCGCAGTTTTCGAGTGTCATCTGGAGATATTTTGCGGTGGATGTGCCACAGCCGCATCATGCCGACATGCTTCTGTTGTTCTGGAGCTCTGACGCTGCACTCTGTGGATTCCTTATTGGCCATACTGTCATTTTAAACATGCTGTATGCAAGCCAGCAGCCAAAGTAACGAGTCTAATTATGTTGACGTGCAGCATATTTGATTGCATGCTCCCGTCGCTGTCCAGTCCTCTCTGCAGACTGCAGATATGTTGAGCTGGAGACTAATGAAGTGATTAAACTTGGAGTTGTTCAACAGCGCGTCATAATAATGGAATCGCTCCAAGTACAAGGATGAAGGAAAAATACCAATGCTTCAAATTAGCAGACCTTCTTTTACTGTTTTCAGATCAAATAATTAGAGTTCTGTTTCTGGATTCAGAAGTAAATGCAGTAAATTAACATTGCTACAGATGTTACAGATGTTCAAAACCAGCCTCCAATGCGTGCAGTACGTTCCTGTAAACAGCGGATCATTTCTCAGGCCACGTCGTGCACAACCTCCGAGCTGCTAATATGAAAATAATTTGAGATTAAACTCAAAGATGAGTTTCACAAGACGAAACTTGGGACCTTGAATGCAAAGACAGCGTTGGGTTTTTTTTTTTTTTTTTTTTTTAAAGAAAGTCACTAGAGAGCTGTGCTGCAGGGTTTTTGAATTGAAAGTGTATTAGTTTGGATAAATGAAAAACAAGTTATTCAAAGAGCAGCATTAGCGAGAGGTCACTGCGCGGCTGTGCTACTTATCTATTCATGTCTACCAGCCGTTTGTTTTTGGTTTTGATTCTCCTCAATGTGACAGTCTTTCTTCGTCTAAATTCACACGTTGGCGTCGTTCCAAAAAGGAGGAGGGAAAAGTCTGTCTTTCCTTTTCACTCCATTGCTCGGGGCCATAAACATTAATGACTCAGGTTTGTGTGACAATGAAATTCCACCTTCATTGCTGAGAGCAGGCGTGACCTACGCGCCAATGTCTTGGTGACTGTTTGCAGCACTTTTGAGGCTAACTTATGTTGACACCCGGGGAGGTGCACGAGGTGCGCTCGTGAACTGATGGAGGGACAAAAACACAGACAGAAAAACTGTTGTATTTTTGTTTTTACCGAACTCCTAATCGTTCGGGGGTGTTTGTCAAGACAAAACGGGGGTGATTCATCTGAATAATGAAGCCCCTAATAGGGTGCTTATCCACTGCGTGGCCTGCTTTCTATGGAAAAGCATTTCCATCCATCTCTCAAATCCACCGATGCAAAGAAACTCGCCTACCTGTGATATAGGAGACATTCAGCACCATTGTACTCTTCTTTATTCAAATATGTTTCTATTCTAAGGAATGAATATTAGGTAACGCACATTATTGAAACACCCCAGTCTCGTATGGTAATGCTTCACGTACAGACAACCCAACAGTAAGACTCCCCACCTACACACGCGTCTCCTCTGTAAATGTAGCCTTCGTTTGCTTCGCGACAGAAGCAAGACCGTCACTTGATGGAATATGTGTTTTGTTTTTTTACTTGCTGAAACTACTTGCTGGTCTGATCGGTCTCCCATCCTCGCTGCTTGTTCTGTCGTTAACTTAGAAAATCGCAATTTCTCAGTTGTTCATTGTTTTAAGCGTGAGCGTGCTGTGCACAGCGTCATTGCACCTTGTCAGGCAGTTTTCTTTTTTAAATTTTATTGCAGATTTTGCACAAGTTGCACAACATGAATTACTTTCACTGGGAAACAGATTTCCATCACAAGTAACCACGATAAACACAAGGGAACACAATGTGTGAAGCGTGCGTGAAACGCCGCTTGAACCACTATTGAAAATGAATAATTTATTGATGAAGTCTCCGCAACATATTGCTTCATAGATCAATGAAATTAAGAAATTTATTCCACTGCCGGGACGCGATGAATTTTTGATGGTGTTTTGGACGCCTGTCAGCCTAAAACCCCAATCTGCAGGTTAATCTTTCTGCTTTGATCGCCCCTCGAAATGAGACCAGATTGATCTGCGTGTTATGGGGACGATGGCTGGACAATGTTTCTTTCACACAGAGGGGTTTCCTGTTTGTTGTCAGATTTACTGGTCGATGTAAACTCCCATTGATGCCACTAATGTGTTGTGAGGCTTCGAATTAACTAAATATTCCGACATAAATATCTCATGGCACTCCCACATTTGGAACTGATTGCTATTTGGAGTGTAATTGGCACAGTTTGCTATCAAAGGCAAAAAAGCCTTTTCAGCTTTTCATCTCGAATGTTTTATGCAAATGATGCAGAAAATGATGGAGTAATTTAAACTCACTACCACGCATGAAACACAACATGAATCGTCATGAAAAAAGAGGATGTTTTTTTTTTTTGGGCTCTTCCAACAGCTGCAGTATCCACGAATGGCCAGAAGGGGTAGTGTGTGATTTCACAAAAACTTTGGTGGCATGTGAAGGTTTTCTCCCC
>JAUESE010000018.1:14691200-14701420 GCA_032274725.1 Malacoctenus triangulatus | reverse complement strand
TCTCCTGGAGGAAAACAACCAAATGAATATATAAAGTGGACAGTGGGGGTTTGCTGATTGCTGGCTCTACAGTTGTTCGCTGTGGAGGAGCTGTCCACTCCGGGTGGTGCTGAAAGTTAAGGCTCTGCGCCTCCGACAGACGTAACCAAACAATTAAGAGATATTTCCGTTTTTATTCCAGTCACGAGAAATATCCTTTAATTGTAAGATTATGCCCATCTAGAAACTCCGTCTTCTTCTTCTTCTTCTTTACAGCTCTGCACGACATTGCTGGAGCATTGCAAGTCATGTATTTGGTACCAATAAACATTTTACTGGCGACCTTTTTGGACACAAGCACCTCTTTTAGATTTGCCCACCCTTTATCAAAATCCCACGATGAAGGGAAAAAAAGAACCCGTGTAATTTGCTCAAGCGATCATCAATTGATCGAGTTCGTTAAAACCAGCTATCGCGACATAAATGCGTTTTCAGTGTTTCTTCCGCCGCGCCTCCGGTAACGGCGGCGGTAACTCCGTCCAGCTGTTTCCCCCCCGGTTCAGTCAGGCGTCGTGGCTCCCGTCACGTCTGTCCCTCATCCATCAGCCCTCCGCAGAGCAGCGCGGCGTGTAAATCCTTTTCCTCCGCCACATCAGCCGCGCTCCGTCGCCGCCGAAGTGCGCGGAAACGGCGCCGCTGTCGGTTCCGCTCCTTCGCGTCTCCGCCCGGGGAAAAAAAACAAAAAACGACCAAACTTCACCAAAAGTAGTCTGTCCGTCGACTTTTTTTTTCTCGCCTCGCGCAGCCAGAATCTGTACGTTGAGTTTTTACGCGTGAAGCGTTCGCCTCGTTGTCGCCCCGGTTCTCGGTGAGGATTGTTGCTTGCAGGAGTTTTTTTTTTTCTCTTTTTTTTTTCCTTCTTCCTCTTCTCATTTTCTCGCTCTTGCCAGCGAGAAGCTCCGTTCATGTGTTTTAATTATCGGCTCTCCACGCGTCTTTCCCCGGCTCGTCCAAATCATTTCTACCCGGCTTGTCGGGACAGCAGCCGAGTCGTGAAGTCTCTGCAATCACGTGATTGAGACAGGGCTGAAGAGTGCGTTTTTTTTTTTTTTTTTCTTCTGGAGTGTGTATGTGAGCGTCTCTCTGTGTGTAGTTAGAGGGGTGTCCCTCCTCCGCATTTTTTGCCGCTTGCCATGCTTTAGACGCCGGAGCGCAGGGAGAGAGGCGAGAGTGAGAGAGGTAACGCCGGTCTCTCTCACCGGGCTACCTGTCTTTCCAGTCTTACCTCGGGTCCCCGTCGGTTCTTCCTCGTCTTTTTGAGCCCACCTTCCTGCGGTTGGCTTGTGTTGTTGGTTTGAAGGAGGAAAAAAAAAAAAAAAAAAGCTCTGGTCATTTCTGTGGGGTTTTGCGTCTGCCAGGAGGAGGATCGTGGTTCTCTTTGGCTCTGGGTTTTGATCATCTTTTTTCCCTTCGCTTTTTTTTTTCTTTGGGTGCTCCATTTGGACAGTATAGGACAGTCGAGCAGAGCTTGGATGAGCCGCCTCACTGAAATCCCGAGATGGAGTTGCTGCTGATCTGCCTTTCCCTGTGGATATTGCAATCCAATTCGGCCAAAGCGGACTCAATCATTCATATCGGTAAGCGTCCGATGTACCAACATGCTGTTCGGGTTAGGCAGGTTTAAAGGGGTGCGGGGAAGAGAGCTCAGCCTGCTCATGCCGCCTTGATCACAGGATTTTTTGGTGAGAGGGCGGGATAAATAGTGTATTCAGCTTGCATCCTGTGTTTAAGTAACACTTTGACTCTCCAACGACTTGAAAAGTTGCTGTTTTGTCAAAGCCCGTGGCCCTGACCTTCTCTGCGGGAGCCGTTTGCTGATCATCCATCAGTGTTGTGTATTTTTTTTAATTTTTTTGCGTGACTCTCGCAGACATTTCATTCACTTTTCGACGGCGCATCGCTGCGTTCGTTCTGGCATCGGAAAACCTCGGCACTGCCGGCCTGTGTGCTGCGGTCTGCCATAAAACACACGGACGACAGCGAGCTAAAAAAAAAACAACAACCAAAAAACAGTTTGGTTGAAGCCTGGCGCGATTAAATGCGCCGATAGCGGAATGACTGAGGCTTTTTCAGACCAAGCTGCCTCTTGTGTACCCGACAAGCCTCAACTTTCACCGGAACGTGACCGCAATGTCAATACCAAGACAGAGGGAATGTCAGTGGAGTTTCGTGTTAGAGATGCAAAACGCATAGAGCCTCTTTGTACTCAAACTTCAAACCGGAGCGCTAGAAGTGAGGGGAATGCTTTAAAGCCACTCCGACGTTCAAACAATCTACTGTTTGTCCTTAAACGTCTCGTTGCGTTTATTTTTATTTTTTTGGGGTAGTTTTGAAATACAAGCACGAATCCCCCTCCGCCACCCCCCCTCCAACACCACCATCACCACCGCCCCCCCCCCTCCACCACCCCATCTTTCCGCACATCCTGAATAATTGCCTTGATTCGTGCCCCCACCTTTTCATTTCGCAGCCAGCCTCGCACAGTGACTGGCTCCGTAATCTCAGATAAAAATGTCAATGTCACAGTGAGCAAATTTCGTCTCGTTGCTGCTCCGCTGCTGCTGCTGCTGCTGCTGCTGCTGCTGTCGATGCCGCCACTGCTGCTGCTGCTGCTCACAGTTTACTGCAACAGTCTGGCAAGCAGCAGGTGCTCAGTCACTGGCTTAATACAGCGGTGGGACTCCTTCCAGATAATATTGGCTGATGCCCCGCATAGCGTCAGGGTACCCCAATTATACTTCGCGTTTCCGGTAACCCTTTTTTTCCCCCTCCCCAAGTGATATATGCGTTCTCCAGACAGCAGCTGATGTCGTTTAATAAAGGAAACAGAGAAGGAAGGAAGGGAGGGAGGGGGGAAGGAGGGAGGTGGGGGGGTGTTAAGTCCTCGGTACGTCTCTTATGTATGTAAGGCCCGCGAAGCTTAGCTGAGCGGGGTGCAGCTGATCCTCTCGACAGACATTCAGTTCCCACGTCTGGTGAAGGAGATTAAGCGACGAGGCCGGACGCACGTCGCTGTCCGTGGTGCTGAAATCTAAGAGCCTCGGCAACAACGCAGCGGGAAGGAAAAAACTCAACCAAAATGTTAAAAAAACAACAACTAGGCAACAAGTCTGAGCCTCACAGACATGATAAAGCGTCCGTACTCTGCATCTCTCAGGTGGAATCCATGAAGCACTCTGACCTCCAGCTACTTCCTCCTCTGACAAACAGCCACGCTTAACTTCCCCCAGTTTTTTTTTTTCTCTCCCCACCAAAAGCTGCTCTCCAGATGACTTCTCTGTATTATTCAACAGGTGCCATATTCGAGCAGAACGCTGAACGAGATGAGGAGATTTTCCAACTTGCCATCTCAGACCTGAGTCTCAACGACGACATTTTGCAGAGCGAGAAAATCACACACTCGGTGAAATTTATCGAGCCCAACAACCCTTTCCAGGCCGTGCAGGAAGGTAAGCGCCATCCTCGCTCCTACATCCGTCTCGATCTCTCCCTCTCTCTCTCTTTTTTCTAAAAAAAACTGTCAGTGCTATTTTATTTGGTCATTGCGCGTCCGCGGGACACATGAGAGAGGCGGTCTTTGATCAGTTTGTCACAATCAGCTGAGAGGTGCGACATTTGCTCCATGGAAGTTGTTTTTTTTTAGACAGATCTGATCTTTTAGGCCCCCCCCCCCCCAGAGAGAGCGTGTGGTTCATTCACACGTTGGTGCCCCGGCCGGCGCTGCAGCCAATGACGATGATTCACGTGTCTCCGAGTGAGCGTAAATGGCTGTGTGCAAGTAAAGGGGGGGGGGGAAGTGTGTGTATGCGTGCGTGTGCGCGCGGTGCCACCTGCAAAAGTGCCTCACCTCCGTATTAAAACAAGGTGTCTTCTGTGGTTGAAAAGCTAGGTGGAAGCATTGAGTTAGAGCTCGGCAGCTCCAGATAAGATGTTATGTGAAATAAAAATCACCGGGGACGATCAAATGTGGCTCTACCAGCGAGTCTCCACTTATGTAATGGCAGGAGAGAAGAAGTACTCCCAGACTCCTTTTTTTTTTATTTTATTGTCATTTCTCCGAATCATTTTGTTTTTGCAAATCCACCGTCCTCCAACTTGAAATGTTGCGTCTGCCTCATTTGGATTCCCCGCCGTCAGCGGAGACTTCTCTACGTCAGAAAGTCGCAATGAAATAATTTTAGCCAAGGTTGTCTCCATCAGACTTTTAAAGGTAGTCTCGTATACTATTGACTGCAAAAGTGATTAAAGAGTCTTCAGCTAAAACGAATCATTAAGACTTTAATAGGTTTCTGGAGACCTTCAAATGCTGTTTATGTCCCCTGCACTTAGTTACCAGCGTGTACTTTTGTCCCCTTTTGCACACAGGCCTTGATGACTCATTGCTATTCATAGTGCCCCTGACAGGCACAGAAAGATGATAATATGTCTTGCCTTTTGCTATAATTATCCCATGTCATTTAGCTGTGGTCCTCAACAATGTCACACTTATCCACTGTTCTATCTCGCGTTTTTTTTGCTTTTTGCAAACTTGAATCCTGACGACGCTCGTGTGAAGCCGAGCGGTCGCTCTGGCTCTCCCGAATAGATCCAGAGGCTGCTGCAGGGATTTCCACACACAAGTGTGTTTCAAGCATGCATGGTTTGGTGGACGTATCAGCCACCGATGCTTGAGATGCAGAAGTGGAGTAATTAAATCATCAACCAAATCATTCGTCGTTTGTGTTGGACCTCGTTCAGCGAATGAGGCGCGGACAATGATCACTCTTTTACACCTACACTTGTTGGTGAATGCACAACTCCAAATCAATAACCCAACAAAGAGTTGGATTTTTTATACAATGTCCTTGACAGGCTTTTTTCTGTACAAAAGCTTGTGGACGGAGGTCGCTGATGATGTGCTTTGTCACAGCAGAGCTTGTTATTTCTAATTGAAAATGATTGAGTTTTTTTTCCCCTCCCCCTCTAAATAAAACGTCTTTTGTTATCCCTGATTGAGTATCATTTAACATGCTTGATTATTGTTTACAGCTAAGCTCCAGATAATCAAATATTCACAGAAGTGGGTGATTAGGGGGCTCGCGGTGTGTGTGGAGAGTGGGGAATAATGTGCAGCCGATGACGCGGCGATCGATGGGTGGCCTCGGATTCTTGCTCTCGACACTAGGCGGGGTGGTAAGTGTTGAGTGACAACTGGGATAAGTTAACCTTTTGCTTTGCTCTTTTGTTCACTGCCATCCCACTGTGAGTGGCAGTCGGGACCTTGCCATGGCATGTCAAAGAGGGAGGAGAGGGTAGGCATAAACAGGGAGGGAACGGGAGGGTGAGTGAGGGGAATGAGGATGAGCTGCAGGAGGAGGAGGAGGAGGGGGGGGAGGGAGAAGGAGAAGGCTGCAGTGGTAAAGGAAAAAGGGGGAAGCGCGAGAGATTAAGGGTGAGAAGAGCAATGGGGAAAAGATTATCCATGAGTACCAAAAACAGGAGTGAGAAAAAAAAGCAAAGTATGATTAAGGCTTGAATAAACATGGGTGGACAAAAGAGGAGCGCGAGGAGCGTTAAGAAAGCCATGAGGTGATGAGGAGTAGTTGCAGTGTCATGTTTGTCCTTATTCAGCTCCCTTTGTCCTTGCGCTAGTGGAGTATATATTAACAAGGATGTCACACAGACGCGATGTGCGTGGAAACACTCAACTATTCAGCTCTCCCACGCGCTTATCGTTTAGAAATGACAGCTCAAGGCTGGCTAGATATACTGCCCGACCACACAACTGGCAGATGCTGTCCTATTTATAGGCCGGGGCACACTGGCGCGAACCAGCGCGACGGTTTCAACACCGGGAGCCAAAAACTTAGAAGAATGTCAGTCTCACCAGTATCGATGCCTGTCAGTTATGTTTTTTTGGTACACGCTTTCCGCCTGTGATACTGTCACGGGGGAAAAATAGCTGCTGTAATTTTAGAGATCAGGGCAAAGCAATGGGGAAGGAATGCTGAAATTGGCAAATTTATGTGCATTAGGTCGGACGTATTTATCTGCAACCCTGTGGCGAGTTGGAATCTGAATAAGCTGAGATAATTTCATGCAATTCATTGCTGAAACAATCATTTTTTTTTAATGCAAGGGCGAAACTTTATTCACTTCACTTCATCTCGGGCACTCGATGCTGGATATCTCATCTCTCTGGTGTTCCTGAGGAGTGATGAATATGAATCAGGCAATGACACTTGCCAAAACAAAATGATATGCTTTTTAACTGGCTTCTCACACATATTGAGATTTGCATCCTGAGATTTTTCCACCCCGATTTGAAAGTAAGAACTTGTCCTCAGATGATGTGTAGGTACACATAAGAAACGCAGTTTTCAAAGTTGTTGTTTTTTCCCCCCCGTCTTGCATTTATTTCAGACGAAGTGGCAGAAAGGGGACGGCAAAGTTGCCACCTTGCTGTGTCATTATGTAAATCCCAACATTTACATATTTCAGGAAAAGTTTTTTTTCTTGTAAGATAGATTTCCTCCCTGCTGTAGTTGCTGTGTGAGCATTGAGGGGATATGCAAAATAATGTAAACATCTCATAAAAAAAACAACGTGAAGTCCAAAATCACCGGAGCAGCAGATGTACAGGTCGAACTGCTTTAACACGGCTTCACAGCCGCGTTCGAGGCACGGCAACAATAACGACGTCGACCTCTTTATGTGGGAGATGAAATGGTGAGCACAACCGTAGAAGTTGTGACAACTTTCTGAAAATGTTGTGAAACATATGAAACCACAGCTTGGAGTCTGCTGGTGCATCAGAGCTGCTTTTTTTCCCCCTATATTGCATATAAAAGCAGCAGCCTTCAAAATAAAAGTCTGGCAGACCTGATGTCTCACGTTGTGGTTCCTGGCAGCCCCCCCCCCCCTGGGGGGGCCCGGACCCCGGGGTTGGAAACCACTGCATTGAAGGGAAACTTAAGAATTTGCAAAGCTGTAAATAAAATAAGTCTGGAGAAAACTTTCATGTCAGTTTGAAGTGTTGCACTGATGGGATTGTTTTGGCTAACGATGGAGCCTGAAAGTAGGACAACAGTCTGGGAAATAATGACACCCTGTGACAAACTAATCAAAATGAATGTCCTTAACCGAAGAGGTTGTTATTACTTCTCCACTGGCGTTTAATCCATAGCGCCCCACCTTTGACGCCGTAACTTTTAAGTGATTATTCGTGTGTTTTTTTGGTGCTATTTTCGTGGAGGCCCTGCAGCTTTGCGTTGCCTTTCACGGAGCACATCCAGAACAAAGTTGGTGGAAATGGTTGCCATCTGGCCGCAGTCAGGGGAAAAAAAGTTGCCCGCCCCTCTAATGCGCAGTCATTTGTTGAGTGTCCTTTCCCCACTGAGTCCTGGTCACTCGCCACACAACCAGTGACCTCCCATTTTCATCTCACCGCTGCCAAGGTAGCACCCAGGATTTAATTATCTGCCCTTTACATCCCCGTATGCCAAAATAGTAAAGAACTCACAGGGCACCTCGCTCCTCCCTTTACTCTTTTCCATCTCTGAAGACAAAAGTCAAAATTATGATCCGTTTGAAGGATTTGGCATGGGTAATATAATATCCCCCATCTGATTCTGTATGTATGACAACTAATTACTGGCTGTGCTCTAAACATGATCTAATGCTGCCCTTTCTCTATTATTGTCCCGGTGAATTTAATAATGCAGTGTAAATCTCTGTAATGGATTTGTTTGTGTTTTTATGTCTTTTTTTGCCAGCCTCACACAGAGGGAGGATGATCAGAAGACCATTTTACTGGCCCCTCTTAATTACCCAACAGTTATTTTAATCCGTCATAAGCTCTTCATTGGGCTGTAGAACGACTGCCGGTCCCTTAATCAGCTAAGTGATGTTGTGGCAGAGGTATACCTTTCACTTAATCCCCTCACAATGTGAGGGTCACTTCTCTGCATCCATGTAAGGCCGACCTCTAATTGATTGCTTGTGTTTGCATGAAATCTACACAACGGCTCCAGTGTGTGGTGCAGCACGTAACCAACCAGGCGGAGGCATTTTTTTTGTGCGCGTTTCAGCTGCTCAGTTTTTAATGATGAAAACCAGGTATATTTGTCAACTGGCTCCTCCACTCTTAAATGTCACATAGACCAACCAGAAACTCAAGTGAATCGCACAAATATGAGTCAGTGGATCTTTCAATTACAAGCTCGGGTGACACAAATGGAGCGAAGCTTCGGTCTGATGAATTTCATACTCGAGAAAGATTTAAACGATACCAACAAGGCAATTTAAATTGTTCTTTCTAAATGACTCTTCACAGAGGTGCAGTAAGATCTTATTAGCCATTAAATCTTAAATGAAATCTGGGCAAATCAAAATAAATTTCTCTCAAAGGGTAATTTTGGTTTCATTTTCGAGGAGAGGAGTTGAGCAAAGTTGGACTGATGATCCAGATAGAAAACATTCAGATTTGTTGTTGATTTTTGCTCAAGAAAAACATCAATGGGTTTACCCGAAAAGAGTTTTTTTAACTTGAAAATTACAAGGAAGAATTGTTGTCGACGGCACTTTACATTTCTCTCTTCTGGTCCTTGCTGGTGCAGCAAACCAGCATGTTTCAGTGCCTGAGCAACATATGCTGTCAGACCAGCATATGTTGTGTTATGATGCTGGTCTGTCGGTGGCCCACCAGCTCAACCAGCATATCAGCGTTAAACAAGCATTAGATCAGCATCAGACCTGCAACTCAGCAGGAAATGAACCACTTTTTCTTGAGCTGAGTGAACATCTGCCAGATGTTTTTTCTGTCCTGGTTTGTATTGCACAGATCTTATCCACTATCCACTGCTTAAGGTTGTGTAGGAAGCGCACAATACTGCAGCAGATGTGACATGCTTTCACCTGTCAGCTCATCCTGCTACGTTGTTGTATTTCACAGGTTTACAAATTACAGTTGTGTGTCCCAGCACTTGCTATCAGTGACACAAAGTGATGGTTATAAGAGAGACTCTAAAATCGCTGTTCACAGCTGGAGTCCTGCAACAAGCCTGTGTTACATAGCGAGCGGCGAATGAATGGATGAGCCGAAGCGGACGATATATTGTGCCACCGCTCGGCTCCGGTCGAAGTCATGGTTGCTGGTAGAGACCACTGCTGGCAGAGATCCATCGCAGCTTAACTGACATCTTTCCGTCCACCATTTTGTCCGTGGTGAGACAGACATTGACCGGCACCCACAGAGGTGCTGATTTTTAGATTTGAAGCACTTTGGTGTTTAGGATTAGCGGCTAAATGCTAACTGAGCTGCCACCACTAGTGAGTAAATGTGAAAGCGACGGATTATTTTAGTTTTCTAGTTCGCCTTTTTTTTTCATTGTGAGATAACTGTCTTAAAGTTTTACTTTGTCACACCACTACATTTTGATAACGTTTAATTATTTTGCTTTTCTCATCGAGTTGCTCCTATTGATTTTATTTTGGAAGCTTTACAGCTGGTAAACGTTTCTTATGAAATGAATGTGATGTCATATTCTGTGCATGCAGTCAAAACAGAAGCTCTGTGCTGATGCAGACCTGAGGACTTTTATTTTGAACTCTTGCCACCCGGTTTCGTTTCGACCTTCAGATCATCCAGAAAGAGACGCATACGTTGCTGTTGGGTTGTTATGGATTCACACAGCTGAGGGCAGAGCATGAAAGGACGTGCAGTGAACAGTTCATCACAGAGTTTGGATGTGGTGATGTTTGTTGTGGACCTGTGTGTACTTTGACTCCCGGCTCTCTCATTTTTTCCCTATTTTTGTGGCCTTTCTGCTGCTTGACAACTTACTTTTGCTCTCCCGAAAGAGATTTCAAAGGTAAAATACTTCTTTTCTGGCACAGGTCATCTTTTGGTGACATTACACCTGTTATGTAAGTGACCGCACAGCCCCGTGGATTATGCACCTTTGTACCTCTATAGCGAGTCCATTCATGCCGCAGAGTGTGGATGGCTCAGCGTCGGCCCTGTGGGACTTGTGGGCTGACAGTCACGCTGAAGAATATGCATTCCCCAAGCTTTTCTTTTAGAACGACCAGAGTCAGCAATGTCTGGCAACTGCTGAGCAGCACCTGCCAGAGAGAGAGAGAGAGAGAGAGAGAGAGAGAGAGAGAGAGAGAGAGAGAGAGAGAGAGAGAGAGAGAGAGAG
>JAUESE010000018.1:14674888-14691100 GCA_032274725.1 Malacoctenus triangulatus | reverse complement strand
GAGAGAGAGAGAGAGAGAGAGAGAGAGAGAGAGAGAGAGAGAGAGAGAGAGAGAGAGAGAGAGAGAGAGAGCAGAATACAGAAGAGGAGAGACACGGAGAGGTCAAGGCTGTTAAATGCTGGATCTGCTCGCTGGTCCTGGAGGTTTTGTCCTCTGTGGTGCTCCGGGAACAGCTGGTCAGTACAGTGCTGTCCAGCTGTAGGTTACTCCTACGTCACATCTGTAACTGGGGCCTCGAATGGCGGTTCACTGAATCCTCCCGAAAGGCGCTCTGAGACCTTCACAAGTACCCAATTATACACATGTGTGTGTGTGTAAGGCTTTGAGTAATTGGGGCATTATTTTGGCTTTACATTCAAAATACACAGTTCAATAATTAACTCCAGAAAAAGTGTCAATTCACTCAAATGCCACATCTTATCTGTATTCAAAGAACTCATCTGCAGCACTCTAAATGTCACCATGAGCGGGGATTTCAGTAATCTTTTAATTTGAGTAAACAGAAACACATTTTTCGCACCGTCACACAATAAATAACGACACTGAGAGAGCTCGAGAGCAACGCGCTGCAGACTTTGTGCGGTTTCTTCTTAAAACAGGGAGGGGGGGGAGTTATATTTCGTCTGCAGCGCAATCAAAATTACTGTATTGCTCTAATTAGAGAGAGTGGCGCTCGCGTCGGGTCTTTGTTCGTTTTTCTTTTGCATTCATCAACACTCCCCGTGTTGCCTCCACTGGCAGACAGCTGAGGGCTGACTTCAAAGCATCCTCGATGCTTTTCACACTGCCATGTTTGATTGAGGATGTTCTCGGGGGTCATTGTGTATCAGGCTGACTAATGGCTTCTGGGTGGTACGATGTCTGTCGGTCTCTGAAGGACAAGTGCGAGGGAGAGCACGTTTCGGATAGGAGATATTTTACGGGAAAAGTACATAAAAAATCACCATGAAGGTTCGACAGCTCGATCCACTTGAGTATTACTGAATTCGGCCACTGGGGTGACTGCAGACTCGCAGGTGACATTTATCCAGGCGAGTTTGTGTGATCGTTCCAAAAGACATTTAGCAGCTGCATTTTTTTTTCTTTCTCCGGCGTGACAACAGCATCTGAAGTATGATGAATGGCAGAGAGAGACTAAAATGTATGTCCGTCAAAACACCTGTACATCTGCCGCGCATAACTCTCCGAGCTGCCTGCTATGCATGCACATTTACACACAACATATGTTTTCCCTATCACAGGCCTCCCAGCCCCATTTCTTATTCATGTTCCTACCTTCTCTGGTGTGACAGATTTATAACAAGCTGTAGAGAACACAGTGACAGATGTTAGTGCTTTGCCACGACCCCAAACAGCCCCCCAACCACCACTGGGGATTTGCCATCAATAATACTCTACCTGTTAGAATGAGAGAGAATGAGCGAGAGTTAGACACGGAGGGAGAGATAGAGGGAGGGGCGGGGTGGCCCACAGGAGATGTCCTGTCCAATCAGATTGATGCTGATGAGGCTCTCGGCCTCCGTCCGTTGTAATACATCTCAGTCCCGCATGTTACCGGCGTCATTTCTCTTTGTACACACTGTTATATTTTGACGCTGCTGAGCTGCCTAAAGTACGCCGAGATGACAGAGATGGGATGGATGTGTGGGGTGGGGTGGGGTGCGAGTGGGAGTATAAATGCTGGGGGTGGATTTGTTTGTTTGTGCTTCGTGGCATGAATATGTGCCTTTATGTGGTGCTGCAATGTGCGAGTGTCTGTCCCGGTCTCACAGATGCCAATTTGTGTTTGTGGATGTGTTTGAAATGTGGTTTTTGTGGTTTGGTGAGAGCGACGGTTGGTGGTGGAAACGATTTTGTGATGGGAGCTTGCAGCTCCCCCCTCTTCACTCACTTCTGATGCTGACTCGCTCTGAGGGAAGTGTGTATAATTTACTACCCACCACCTGCACCATTGGCTGCAAGAAGACTTCATTCCAGGATGGAAGACAAAGAGCAGAAAATCAGTCGCAGAGTAAATCCTATTAGAGGCTAAACAGGAGTCAGCCAGAGAAATGTTACGCGGCTATCTGCGACGCTGCACTCTTTGCAGACGGAAGGAGAAAAAGACGGGGGTGGGCGGCGGCGAGGGGTTGGGATCGGAGTCGTGGTGCGAGTGGGAAAGAGTGGCGCAGGGTGAACTGGTGAGCCGGCGTGACGAGGAGAGGAGGAAAGCGGGGCCGATGGAGACGGCTGAAGGCGGGGGAGAGAGAGATGCCGCTGGGGAAAAATACAAAACAACAAAAAAAAAAACAAGGAGCAGAGGCTGCGAAATCTCCGGCCATATGGAAGACAAGAGGAGCGAAGTCATTTGAAACTGCAGCCTCGGCTCACTGGCCTCATTGATGAATACAAGCCAAAATGTATTTGGGAGCCATTGTTTGCATTACTGCCCACAGACACGAATACCAAGTGGGACCATCTGTCACCAACAAAAAAAAAACCCTCCTCAGTCTTTCTCTCTGACTCCCCGTCTCCCTCTCTCACATTGCCATGGGTCCTCTCCCCATGCCCAGGCAACATGGATTTTATCCAAAGATGAGGCTAAGCTAGTGTGTAAGCTCTCCCTGAGTGAAAGAAAAACCCAGCTTAAACCTCATGAGTGGAAGCCTGAAAGAGTTTTGAAGGCAAAACATTCAGACATCACTCAAAAGTGTGTCAGATGTGCAGCCCAGTACAAGTGTACAACGGCCAGTTGTACTCTGAATAACTTTACTTTGTACAATTGTAGTGACACAGGAACTCTTCTTTTGGAGTCTCTCTGACTTTCAGATTTACTAGTAATTCCTTGTGATGATTTATTTGTCACAGTAATGATGCAACGTGTCATAATTTAAAATAGTTACATGTGATAGTTAACCAGTGATTCGTAGAAAGAATAAACAAGGTTCTTTAGCTAACTGACATGATCGCAAGCAGGACAGAGAAAATTCAAGGTCGTCTGAAGTCAATACAAGTTGTACAATCACAAAATTCTTGGAGCTCTTATACACAGTATGATGCCTAAATGCTGTTGCACAGTCTCATTCATCAGCAAGCAGGAACTTACATTTTATGTGGGTGGAATCAAAGCAAGGTTTCATTGTCAGGGTTTAATCGCATTTTGAACAAGCCAGTAAAAGCTGCTGCCAGAGAATTTATCAATTTAATTGTTGTTTTTTTTTTCCATTCAGTTTCTTCAATGTAAAAACTCATCTGAATAGATGGCGTCCTTCCACGGAAACACCGCAGCAACACGATCAGCGCGTCACATCCAAGAGCAGCTATACGAAGCTGTTTGTTGATCGTTGTAAAGCTCTCATGCTGCAATGCAAACGCACCAGAATGTTGGTGTTGCTCCAGGAGACGACAAGCGTCTTTCTTTACATCGGCAGTTTTTGAAGTTTGCCATCAGAGTAACATTTATAACAGTGAAGAAACATTTACAGCTTTACGATTTCATCCCCTGCGAAGGCAACTTGCCAAAATACACAATGGAATATCAGAGTGTCTTTATTTATCTTTTTCTGCCTGATCTACAGAATGCAGTATCAATTTATATGCATTCAGTCGCAAAAAATTACAATAAATCAGCTAAACTTCACTACACAGTACTGTAGTGTGACTTAAACTCGTTATATTTTCACTGATAATTAACTTTTAGTCTGGAAATTTAGAGGTAAATCTGTGTTTAAGCACCAAATTGAATCAAATTCTCCTCTATCAAAGTATTTACTCTATTATATCAGGTTTATGTGGTTCATTTTTGAGGTCAAGCTACATTTTGGCTAGATTTTAAGGAGAGAAAGGTGTCCTCATGAGGCCACATAAAAACCCATTTTGGTGATTTCCCAAAACTTGAATAAGTGGCTGCGGCAAAGGTTAAGATTTTTTAAAGCGTTCACAAATGCATGTGACTTTCTTCCTCCTCCTACGTGATGGTTCAGCAGGTTAAGGAGGATCACTTTTACGGAGGGAAAGTGGTGCAAAAGAGCAGCGTTAATGTGCTGTTTGTGTGTTTCAGCCCTTTTTTGAAGCCAAGGCGAGGCGCATGATTCATTCTTTTACCTGATGGTGACAGAGAAGCTTTATCTCCCCACATTATCATGTCACCTGGAGAAACAGAGTCAATTTGCTTTCAAAGCATTTTGCTTTTTTCTGCCATTTTCCAAGCACAACTTGAATCTCTTGGTGTTTACTGTCCCCGTAAGGAAAGACAAACACCTTTTGGACAGTGTAAACA
This sequence comes from Malacoctenus triangulatus, assembly GCA_032274725.1. Classification (NCBI taxonomy): domain Eukaryota; kingdom Metazoa; phylum Chordata; class Actinopteri; order Blenniiformes; family Labrisomidae; genus Malacoctenus; species Malacoctenus triangulatus. The sequence goes on along the minus strand of JAUESE010000018.1, from coordinate 14,686,842 downwards.
ATCACGCTGCGCACACCATTCAAGGATTACAGACTTTGCAACTGTATGTTTGAGTGTGTCTCGTCCGTGTGTCCTGCAGCCTTTCGGGACATCATGAAGTACCTGGGCTTAGAGCCTGACATGTTTGTTTTTGGGTGTCATTATGTGGATCAAAACCCACAGCAGCACTTCTGTGACCCTGCTTTCAGACCCAGACAGTCATGCCTCCAACTCGGCCCTGTGCTTGAATAAACACAACCTCCAAAAGGTCAGAGAGTTCAGGCCGAGGCACAGAGAGAGCGAGAGGGAGAGCGAGCGAGTGAGAGAGAGAGAGAGAGAGGCAGAGTGCAGCTGGAAAAAACCCCACCTATTACTGTGGGAGAGGTTGTGGTTTCAGGGTCAACAGCAGCATTGTGAGCTCAAATAGGGCATCTGACCAGCAGGAAGAATGCACGGCGGAGGTGCTTAGCATTTGGCTGGGCTGTGTAGTGGCGCGGAGGGCAGCACTGCCTGCCCATCTGTCCACAACACGGGTCCAAACTGAAATAACAATGATGCATGATGGCGGCGCTTTGTACAGATGCACACGACGCCCAGAGGACGCGGCGCGCCGACAACGGTGGTCCGTGGAAATGTGTCGTTTTTAAGATGACGGGATTCGTTAATGTGATTCTGACGATGCGCTCAGCTCTTCAGTTGTTCATCTGTGCCACATTTCATCACGTGGATGATCACCAAACACGACAGCCACCTATACGCACAGTTTACCGACCAGATTACGACCTCACTCCTGAAAGTAAAGCTTGGAATAATGACTTAAAAGAAAAAAAACAAAACACCGAACGCGATGATTCTGCATTTAACACTTCCAAAGCCTCTCTGTTCCACATTGGCGCCGCACTTCTTCAGCTCTGCTGGAGCCGCTCTCGACGCGCGAGCTGCCCACACCATAGGCACTAATGCAACCTCCAACCATCAGAGATTGCTTTTGAACTGCGCACTGAGAACAAGTTGGACGGCCCCTCTCTTCTTCCCGGGACACGACCTCTGTGGCTTCCAAAAAGAGTCGCAGATCTTTTTTCATTCATCCCAACTACAGAACGGTTTCCCAGTTTTGGCTCGAACCTTTCAAATGATTCGTGGCCCAGCGAAGACTGTGGCACTTTTGAATTGTGTTCAGATGCGTGTCTTCCTTTGTGTCACACAGCCTCAATTTGCCATCGTGGGTTTCACAGCCAGCTGTGTTGGTTAACAATGTTTTGTGAAAATGTTTTCATTTTGAGGATGATTTGTTTTTGCTTTGAAACGTGGCTTGTTGCACCTGTTTTTGATCTCATGCAGGTGTTTCCAGTAAAGAATACGGCAATCTGGCATGAAAAAACCCATTTCCAATATTTGTCCAATTTTTTCAGGAGCAGTTTTTTATGTTGTTGGTTTTTTTGTGCATCTTAGATCAGAGAAACTTTGTCCTTAAGTATTTTTAAACCCGGACATTTCACCAGCTTATTACAATTTATTCCATTTGGTCTTTCAAATCAGGGACACTTTTTCAACATCATGTTTGCTCTTTTTTTTTACATTTTCTTGAGATTTGCTGGTAACATATTCAAAATGAATCGATATGTTTTTTGCGATTTCAATATTCCGTGTAGCTCTTTCATCTCGAATCAAATCCTGCTTTATAAGAATTCAAATTCAACACTCATGTTTTATTTACGTTATACAAGTCATGCCAACATCTTTGGAGTTTGGGTGGTGGAAATACCCGATTAAATTTCTTTCTTTCACCACCTTATGTGTGAATTTTAAATGACGTTAAACCTTTATCTATTACCAGCAGTCGTACAATCCTTTGTTATTTGTGCTGGCCCAAATTGCCTCCACGATGAATATTAGCACGAAGACTAAGAGATGGCTGCTTCCAGAGACGAGTCAGTCGCTGTGATAATGTCCTCCGGAAACCTGCAAACATTTCATTTATGAATTCAGAATGCGAAGACACGAGAAAATTGGCTTTACATATTTTAAGTGCATTCCTAAACTCCCACATAAAGGGGGCCGCGTAATGTATTACCCAACACACGGTATGAATTTCATGTATATAATGATACCTTCACACTGTTCCCATCCCCTGTAGAGGGTTCTTGGGAAAAAAAATGATGTAGCGAGCATCGCAGCCGGGGACCATTTATTGATTTTAAGTAAGTCGTGATGCAACTGCAAGTCTGGTTTTTATTGCAATCATAATGTAACATTTTCAAAAGGAAACCACATCAGAACGATGCAACCAAATTGTTGAATATTCAGCTTTAACAACAGTTTTTTTTTTTTTTCGGATCGCGTCCATTTTGATTATTTTGCACAGACAAGTGAAGATCGGAAAACTGGTTGAACTGACAGATTTATTGATTTCAAATCCTCCCACTAACTTCCAAACGGGGATGTGGTTGCATTCAGTGGCTAAATGCAGGTACGCACATGCAATGCTCTGCAGAACAAATGACTAACCCACCTTTGGGCGAAAGCAGGACTGGTGCAGTTGATTTTGAGACATTAATGCCTTTTTCCCCCCTCCTGCACCTTTAACCACTGGCCACAACAGGAAGCACCGACTCTGACACGGCAAGCAAAATAACTCAAATGAAATGCTTGGAAGGGCTGCATTTTCAAAAGGTCACGTAAGGGGAAGGAGGGAATAAGTTTCAGTGTGTTGAAGCCTGCCTTTCACATAAAAAAAGCTGTGTTACAATCAGAGCGCGATGCCTCGAAGGCAATATATAAATATGAAGGAAGAGAGTAGGAAGAGAAGAGAAGCAGATCGCCTCGAGGGGAAAAACGGGCGAGGAAGACTGGTGGAGGAGGTGGCAACATTTCAGATCATGTCTCTATTTTTTCCCTTTTCTCTTGGACAGCAGGAGGATGTCTATCAAGGCGATGTCATAATTTCTGGCATGGCGAGTTTCCTCTTAGCAACGCCGTGGCAGCTCGTACAACCAGGAAGAGATGCTGGAAAAATGAGGCCTCTCCCCCCGTTGAATAGTCGTCCCTCACTGACTCACCGCATGCCCACTCGCTGTCATGACAAAGCCGTCTTTAAACTGCGCAAAAAATTGGAGAGTCTTGGCCACAGTCGCGTCTATTCCGGCACACACAGAGTGCGAGCTTTTGTCCACGAGCTCCGTGAGAGTTCAATACCGTGTGTGTGTGTTCGTGGGTTTGTGTACCACAAACAAGCCTGCTCCTCCTTTCCTCCTTCGGCATGTTAATGAGCTTCAATTCTTCAAAACCCTATAACAAGATGTCAAGAAAGGTCTCCTGTAAACTGTGCACGCGTCTTTTTTATATCCTAAGTTTACATTCCGTTTGACTGTGCCACCTAATGCAAAGATGCGATATATCGGTTGATATAGCAACTGCTCCCTCCTTTACAAAACAAACTGTCACCGTCTGCTTGTTGACAAGAGAATAATGGACTGGAATGGCACACTGTGAGTGCAGGTTTGATAGTGAAGATGTTATAGGTATATTCTCTGGCAGGAGAGAGTAATTACTTAATTTTCGCCCCCCCCCAATGGTGTTACAAGGGAAAGAGATCTTCCAATAAAGAAATCAGTCAGGGAACAGCTGTCAGACCACTGGGCAACCTGACCACCCTGCAGTCTCTGCAGATGCTGAAGTATGCTGTTGTTGTGATACTACTTTTACACTATCCCAGAAAGAAAGCTGCATCCCTTTGAGGCAAATTGGTTTCATATACATACTTGTGTCTTTCAATAAAAAACCTCGCTCTGCTACTGAAGTTAGTTCATGATACCGTGCAAAGATGCAAGCACATCTTTTATAGTTTGAGTTTAATATCTCTGAGATGAATGACTGGGCTGCGTGTGGCGTCTGCATTTTACGTGTACCAGAAGTAATCTGATTTGATGCAGATCAGATCATGTCATGGAAACGCTTCAATCTGATTAGATTGGCCCTTTCTGATTGAAAAGGAGAGGGTGTAATCCTGTTTATGATCCAATCGGAGGCCATGTAAAAGGCAAATCGGATCGATTAGCAGTGTCGGAGCTTTGTGTGCACGTTCGTTATGCCACCACGTCAGGCTATGTTACAGGATGACTTCATGTGGTGTGAGTGTGTGTTTGGGAGAAATGGCGCTGGTTGAGCACTAACAACAAATCCAGGAGTCAATCATGCTCTCTGGAATTTCTGAGGACTTTTCAGATCTAATTGCAAGCAAGAAAAAAGTTTCTCAACTGCTGCAGAAAGAAATGCAACAAGTTTAATTCGTCACGATAACAAATCAAGCCTCAGATCTGTCAGACTGACTGAAAAGTTGACCATGTGAACTCAGCGAGAGTCATTTGCCTCTCAGTGTTATTACGCTTGCAAAAGGATTATTTAAAACTTCTGCCACAGGAGCAACGATATTTTTTTCTCCCCTCTTAAGTAACTCGACAACCTCAAGATAAACACCGGCCTGTTGAAGTGAAGGCTGGGAACATAGTTTTTAAGTGCTGTTGCAGAATCCCAGGGAATTAACATTGTGTCTGTCAAAACGGCAGCGTCGTGAGCAGCAGTCCTTCACATTATTAGCAAGTCTCTTTTCACAAAGGCTTGACATGGCTGAATGCTGCTCTGTGGTGGTGTGCTCGACAGAGGGGATTGGAGGAGTGGTGGAAGAAATATTCACTTTAAATCTGTGTCACAAAAAAGCAAGGGAGCGAGCACTAATGACCACGCTCAGTTCTCTCCCCTCGGAGCCCAGAGGAGAGAAAATGCATCAGCCTGAAAGTCAAAGTTGCTGCGTAGTTGTGGGCTGCTGGGATTTTCTTTGTTTTTGCCGGCTCTCCCGGGACGGCTGGTGATGGAATCGCTTCAGTGCGGGGTTGTGTGCCGTCTTCTCATTTCACTCTGTCAGTTCGCTCTCATTGGTCTGGTTTCCCATTAATTTTTGAAGAAGCTTGCATTACATGTCACTTAAGATGGCAAAGCTGTTTTGGTTTTCTAGTTAGTTCGGGGCAACTGGGGGCTTATTGCCCCTGCTGAGGAGGTGATGTTTCAGCAGCGCTGTTTTTTTTTTGGTTTTTTTCGTTGATTGGATGTGTTGGCATGGTAACCGAAAGATTTAGATGATGGGTGTGAACTTTATGCTGTGAGCAGAGTTGTCTCAGATGTTGAGACAGTTGTTAGTCTCAGTTAACTGCTTTGTGTAGATGTTTGTTGACAAAATACAAACATTAAAGGTATTTTCTTTTTGATTATAGTTCAAGTAATTTTTCTAGATGTGCAATACATTTTATTTCTTGGGGTGAAATGTTTCTTTATTTCAATTTATGTTTATTTCTTTATTTCATTTTTATGTTATTTCCAAAGTGGTGAAAACTGACATTTTTGTAGTGTAACAAGAGTGTGTGGCCCTTTAAGAGAGTTTGTGTGCAAGAGTTTGAAGCAGGAGCAGCAAACAGACACTGTGGCGGAGGTATGCGCTCTCTGAGTGCTTCTAATGTATCTGTTTTTATTGCTGGTGGCCTGTTTCTGTATTTCAAACAAACAATGATGACATGATTTCAACAGGATGAGCGCTAACTTGACACGACGTGCCAAAAGATTTTTTTTTCTCCTTTCTGAAGCCACTTCTCAAAATCAAAAACATTATCCACGTTTAATAGTTCTCAGGGCAGATTGTGATAGTTTATTGTTTGGCTCCGGTTTCCTTCAGAGAGCATTGACACAAGCAGCTCCTGCTGGTTTAGGAACATTTGGAAGGGATTGTTTTTATTTTATTTTATTTTTTCTAAAGATCAGTAATCTGTGTTTGTCACCGAGCCAATTGTTTAGGGCTCATAGCAACTTTACTGAGGGGCCAAATCAGGATTGTGCCACTGTTGGTAATCATTGATGTGTGCACACAAATGTTAATACGTTTGTCTGGTGGTGCATGGGTGCTTTGCAGAGGCTCAGTGTCATCCCCTGAGCGAGGAACGGGCTCATGGCTTTTAGGATTTTGCTTTAAACTGTGTAAATCTCTGATTAAGTGTTCCTCTATCAGAGCACAAGGTCTCAATAGGACGGGATCTTGGAATGTGTCATCAATAATCTCAGCAGTCCTGTAATACCTTTCAATCCGCAATTTTCAGAGCTGTCAATGCCAATTTTGGCTTTGCTCCCCCTCCTTTGAACTAACCGATACCACTGCTCTTATTACCATGTCTCATCCAGCAGCCTATCTCAGTTTTATTTATCGCTCCCTCTCTGCAGCGCCGCTCCCTTCGCAGTCTTTCTGTGTCGTATGAATGGAGTGTGCTGCCGGAGGGGGAGAGGCTGGGGCCTAATAGGTGCTGCTATCAGCAGTAATGAGCTCCACCTCGCCCAGGTTTCGGTGCCAATCAATGTTGGACTTGAAGCCGAGCGAGCGAGAGTGCGGTTCCAGGGTGCGCCGGTGTCACTCGATGTTTCGTGACCCTGGATAAAGCCGGGGCAGTGTCCGCTATTGATCAAGGCGGATTATTGCTTAACCACACACCTTGGTTTTAACACGGGCATTTAATATAAAGTATTAAAGCCTCTATAAATGTGGTGCTACTGGTAAAATACGACCCAATAACCAAAGCAGAATGTGCAATGTTTGCTTTGGATACACGCCACATTTCACACAATCCTCTTTGTGGTCAGAGGACTTTATTTCCATCAGGGTGGAGCAATCTTTTGTTTTTATCACCAGCTGAGTTTCATTGGCGTCACCTGAAACCTTGTAGCAGTTTTTTGTTTGCTTTGCGTGTACATTTTTTGGTCCGAATGAGTCATTCCAAAGAAGTTAGCAACATTATTTTCTAGCTCAGCGATAACATACAACAGAATATGGAGGTGGTTCATCGATCGAGTCCAGAAGGGACACTGAAGCTGTGTCTGAAACGCTCTGAGGCTTATCGGTGCTTTGAGGGGCCGGTCGTTTTGAAAGCAGCTCGATTGTAACCCTAAAGACAAAACACCGTCTCACTTCTTTCTGATCCGTCTTCTTCTTCGCCCAACTGATGGGAGCCACAACACGGCCGGCAGGAACAATCTTTTTCCATTTGTGCTTTATATACGACACTCTGTTGTTTAGGCCACAAATTTAGTTTAGCTTGATTGTAGGTGCAGCAGCGAACGGGGCTCATTTAGTTTGTCCGCACCACCTGCTATCTGAGACCACTTTCAATCTCTCGGCAGTGGGGAGCCGGCTTAAAGTGGCCGCGCTGCAACATCTTTAATTTCCCTCCCAAAAAGGCAACATGAAAATGGGAGAAACCTGTGCCTGCTCGCCCGCGTTGCACTCGGCTACACTCATTCATGCTGCCTTGCGGAAAAGACCTTTTTGCTTTTTTCCCTGTTGCAGAACGTTTCCATATATTCCTGCGAGGATCCGATATCCAGCAGATAATTCTGCCCTCAATGTTCCCCAGACTTTTTACTTCACAAAACACTCACTTTCTAGACCTCGGTGCTAAAAGTCATATCAGCAGCCGCCTCTGCGTGAAGGAGATCCTCTTTCATCCACTTTCTGTGCCTGAGGATTTCATCTCGAGAGCTCAATTCTTGAACCTTAAGGCTACCACTGACTCTCTAATGATGTGTGCATTCGCTCTTTGTACACAGACTAGGTTAAGGCCTACAGGTCTCTGTTCACAGAGCCCCGAGAGAAGTTGGGAATAAACTTCTGCTCGTCTTTTCCTTGACTCGTCTCACCCCCGTCAGGATGTGCGGTGTCAATTCTGGGGCTCATTCTCGGGGCCCATCGCGCGCTCCCTCCGCAACAATCCCGTGATTAGCTCTTATCGGCCGTGTTTGAGCAGCAGGATTTGGCCCGGGCCGTCTGAATTGATGATTCGTCCGGTTTGTTCGCCCCATCGGGATCCAGCTTCTAAACGACCTCACCTCCCTCCCCCAGGAGCGGTAATGATCAAAGGAGGCGATGTATTTCTATCCACTCAGCAGAAACCGCTGGAGTCCAGAGTTCAGGCCACACAATTAACAAAGATCCTTTGAAGCTCCCTTTTATTACATATATGGTATTTGAGGGAAAGATTATCATCATCCATGAGCATGAATTAGCTCCTACAGTGCCGGGCGCAGAAAACATTCAGAAACTGTGCAATAATAAGCTTCTTTTATTGGTGATAAAGTAACATTTAATGCTTTTACTTTTCCCCAGAAAGAAAAAGGCTGCATGGGGATCCATTATCTTTAGATACTATTGTGTTTTATTCCAGTGGTGGTGGAAAAGTCTTGCTTTATGGTACATTTGAAAATAGTTCTTTTATTCACCTAAATTTTTAATACAAGTTTTGTAAAGGCCTAATTAGCACCTACTCCGCTCTTCCCCATGCAATTTGGGCCGTCTCTTCAAAAACAAATCAAGTCCCTTTTCTGCTGATGCGATGTGGCGTTGTCATGGCAACACGCACCATGTCATTTGTACGCAACGCAGACGCGCTCTGCTCGGTCTAACGGGGTAGAGCAACACCTCAGTATACCTGTCGCTCGTGTCGCTCAGGTCCTGAAACGGTGTGTGGAAACAGATACGATCGCCTAATAGAAAAACACCTCCGAACTGAGTAGAGTCGAGCCGAGTGGAGCTGAGTAGTGAGGTGTGTGGGAAGGGGCCGTAAGAGAGAGGGGGCAGCATCGGAAAGCTTTCAGTCTTCATCAACTTCTTTGGCAATCTCGGCCTCTCTGATGCTTCAGTCCCTGACCTGCATTCAGATAGTTGTCTGCTACTGTCACAACAGTCATCTTGAACGGGTTTTACTGCTTTTCCCTTTGCACGATGGGAGTGCGCAGTGTGTGTGGTTACATTAAAGGCCATCCTTCAGGAGCAGTAAAACACAGAGGTAAATAAGAAATCTCACACACACACTTCTGTACACACGAAGGCAGAGTATCACGGTACTTCAGACTTTAACCTAATGAAAGGCCAGAAATTCCCTTCAAACATAATTATTGATGATTTCTGCAAGAAATCACAGCTTTTTTCCATATTATGAAGAAGTTACAAGTCATAGCCTGATAGGTCAAAATTAATTTTATGAATTAGTTTTGATTTTTCAAGAAAGCATTAATTGACATTCTTGTTTCTCTCAATCAAAGTCTAAATGTGAAGCTTCGTATGCCCGAAAACGCTCAAAATTTTAACTTTCCACCCAGATTTTAATGCAAGAAGAAAAGCAGCTTCAACATCCTCCTCATTAGGATCCATTCACATTTAGTCGATGGAGATACAGCCCTTTTGGTATTTACCTCACATGCTTCATTACAAAGGACAAGATATAACCTGATGAGTGTGACCTTTCCATCACGCGCGGTAATTGTGCCAAAAAGGGGAGAATGACTTTTACCTTCATCATCAGGAGGGCGAATTTGTTGCCTGGGAGCCCCCTCTGGTTTTCACACGTACAGCACAAACTCAGTAATAGCAACCCTGGTGAGGCTCCAACCTCCAATTTGCGATTCTTCATCATTGCTGCTGAACACTGCCGACGCCGTCAGGAACAGAGGGATACGGCGCCATGCTCCTTCTGCTGCTGATGCGCTCGCGATTGTTTCACATTTTCCTCTCGTTTGTCCGCGTTCTGTCTCAAGAGGCAATCTCACGATAGAGCAAATGTTAAGATTCTCTCGCTCTTGTTTTCTCATTACTTTTGTTTTTATCTCTCTGGCTTGCAGTGGGTGTTTCTCAGTTTTGTTTTTTATGTCGAATAATGTGTGTTTTTTTTTTCTTCTTCTTCTTTCTTCCTCTTTCTGCATTTTCTCTCATCGCACACAGCCTCACTGGTATGGATTAGTGCGAGGGTCGATTTCCCCGAGGGTTGTGGCTAATGTTAAAGCCCGTCAGAGGTCCGACCCTGATGATAGCTCTGCCGGTATCGCATGTATCAGAAAATGGATTGATAGTAATTAATTTAACCGTGTGCTACTTTGTGCATGGACTCCTTTCAAAACCACAATGCTGCCAGTTTTTTTTTCTCAGTCTGGGGCGTGAATGCAGCCTGAGCAAGAAACAAACAAAAAACACACCCAACTTAAAGCCCTTTTCTGCTTACAGAGGGAAATAAAGCACTGGTGTTGTGCCATAAGCTTTTCCAATGTGATTAAGGCCTTCATTAAGGGATATACACACTCAGAATTATACAGCTTTCGTCCAACAAATCTGTTCACTTTCCCACTTCCAGCTTGTGTGTTGGGCACACGGACAAACACACTGACATCAACTTAAATGTCCACGCTTTTACACACTTTTGCTGGCTTTTATAGCTCTGTACTCAGTGTAAGGGGGGGTTCATAAAGCCCTTTTACAGCATTTCGCCCCTCAGACTCAACCCCTCTCGTCTCGTCATTATTGTGCTGTTTGAAGCCGTGCTAATATTTGCCCTGGGTTATTAACCTCGGTGTAACATTCATGAGGTCTCGACCTTGCTGTGTGTGCTCCAGTTTGCAGCCCTTTAGCTGACATTGAAGGCGTGTTATCTCTGGTGATGAGAATGATGCGTAATTACAGAAAACATAGAGAAAATAAAAAAAATAAGCAATACGCTGTTGTTTTAACTCTTAGCGGCTCAGATTTATCGGAGGTGCGTTTTTATATCGGAAATTGGTGGCGGAATAATCTGATCCGGGTCACGTAGGGGTTAAAAAAATCAGATTGTTCTTGCGTAAATCCTGCCAAAGGGTAAAACCGTGTCCTTTAGGGTGGGAAATGGGTAGTGATTTATGTACAGATCATGCAGCCATTTGGTATGGGCTATTATCCTGCATATGATTATCATTATTCTCTTTTGCCTGTTAATCATTGCAATCTCCCAGGGTATGTTGGCAAGGTGATCACATTTAATCTGGCTGTGTAAAGACCACTCCACAGAGGTTGTTTTATCACTTAGAAGAGGAGGCTTGCATTATCCAAATGAAAAACAAGCTGGAGAGGAGGCTGATTTGTCACAGGCTGATTAGACCCCTCTCTGGCGCTCCTCTTTGCTCCTAAAGGAGCTCTTCAAGGGCACGGCGAGACACACGGGGGCCCCTGTATACACAACACTGCTGTTTATTCCCACTTTTAAGCGGACAAAGCCGAGCGTCTCCCACCCACTGACGGCTGCACGTCCTCTATCATCGCATGCAACCTCTGCTGCGACGAATGCGCCTCCCTGCTTCTATTCTGAGCACACAGAATTGTGTTTTCAAAGTATTATCATGTCACCATGAACTGAGGTGTTCATTTTGAGATGAATAATACTTTCATAGATGCTTTTAAATGAAGGAGCTTGAGGCAGCAGACAGGAAGATATCAAATAAACAACACAGTGGGTGTCAGACATCAAAATTCAAAACAACAGGCACAGAACAAATGGCGAACAAGCGCGTAAGGAAACATCCATTCCTTTTGACTTATTTATGAATAGCACAGAGCTGTCAACGCGCTCATGCTGTTCTGTTTTTTTCTCGGACGCTGTGTTGTGAGAACTCTTGTCATGGCGCACACTTTTATGTAAGCTCCATGGAAAACATGACCCCGAAGATTGCCGTTGTCTTTCATAGATGCGAAGATGTGTGGCCACATATGACTCACCGCCACTGTTTGTATGTCCACGTGTGCGTTTTCAGATGAGCTCACCCAGTAGGATGAGGACATGATCCCACAGTAAAAACAGGACAAATTACCAGGTTGCATTCTGCATGAAGGGGCATCTCTTTCCTCACTCCCAGAGGGCTCGATGCTTGCATAATCCATGAAATATATTATGTTAGAGGGGCTCATTTTTCTCCCCCGAGCAATCACAAGCTCAGCTGCACTAATTACTCCTCACTCCTCACCCTTCTCCCTCAATGCGAGCCAACAGGTTGTGGAAACGAAGCTGCTACTTGCCCCCCGCCATTCTTCCCAGTCTCCTCTGTAAAATGACTCACTGGAGACCGGGGGGGGGGGGGGGGGGGGGGGGGGG
>JAUESE010000018.1:14594843-14610497 GCA_032274725.1 Malacoctenus triangulatus | reverse complement strand
TTCTGGATCATCGCTGCCATTACTTCGCACCAGGTAAGACAAGTTTTAAACTTACACACACACACAAACACACACACGCGCGCACACACACACACGCTTTGAGGCTGCCCCTGCATGCAGTCTATAAAGGAAAGAAGCCATCAGTTGTCCTGCTCTGCAGCAGAAGAAGACATCACTTCTGCTCCTGGACCTTTTGTTTTGCCGTCTTCCTGCAAAAAGTCCACACACTCACCAAGACAGGGCTGCTGTTTTCCCTGCTGATATGGTTTTCAATGGTGAATGGAATCACATTGGCCCACTTTGTCATAATCCCACACTAAGCCACAACACAGGGAGGGAAGGAGGGGGGGGCAGCGGGGGCCCTCATGGCTCTGCCCATATGCGCACATAATTACATTTTTCGAATGTTCAAAAAGTAGCGTCGGTTGTTTCCCGGTGCATAATGAGATGCACAGCTTTGGAAGCAGGTGGGGATTGGAAAACAGATGCGTGTGTACATTATGGACGTCGGAAACACACCAGCACGAGTGAGCGTTGGTGAGCTACTTTACTTTTTTACCCCCTGCGGTTGAGCGAGCAGCTGCCTATCCGCTTCTGGTGCAGAGAGTGTAAGTCATGTGGTTCAGCAGAGAATCAAACGCATAAGAGAAGAAAAAAAAACGTAGGATCCATCGGAGATCTGATCAAGTGCGCGGGGACTGTTTGCGCTGGAATTGATGTTTTTCACTCGAGCACACAGTCACTTCCCACTCGAGTGGGGACAGAGTTTGAGCCCATCTTAGGATGAGCATATTCTGGGGGAAATATGTGCATGTTGCTTCTCACTACGAATTAAGGGCTCACTGGATGAGCCGTGGACTCCTAATTGAGACGCCAAAGCTGGAGGGACTGTAAAGTCTTGCTTAAGCTAACAGGCATTTAGAGATAGAGAGCAAGAAGGAAATGAGGTGAGTTATGGAGATGGACAGTCAGACACGGTAATATGACAGGCCCGGGAATCTGAAAGGGAAGCGATAAAGAGGTATTTACTCGAGGGAATGCTGACCGGAAAAAAAAGGGAAAACAGCAATACTTGGAGGTGGGCATTATGAGGGGTGCATGAATCAAAGTGCCCCGGAATGAGGAAGAGTAGATCAGGGCTGGAGCATAGACTGAGACAGTGATGTGGAGGGGAGGTTTTGGGGTTGCAGATAGAGAGATAGGAGCCACTGGGGTGTGAAGGCTCTGGATTTCTCTATCAGTATTCTGTCTCTGTGACTGAGCTCCAGGGGCTCCAGGCACCCATGCTCTCCGTTCTACTCAGCCACTTTCATACATACACATGTGCACATAAGTATGCCTGCAAACACATCACAAGGACACAAATGCAAATAGAATCACACACACACACACACACACACACCTACACACATCGTCACACACTTTGGTGTCTTCTCCCTTTACACCTCAAAGCAAACCGGTGAAGGTTTTGTAGATTCTGCTCGCTTCCCTCAGTGTATATAAACCCTGAACTACACTGAGACGATGTTTCCCGTCCTCAGGATCAAGCCAAAGGCTGCTAGCTAAAAGCACACATAGTCCTTCCGGTGAAGATCTAGTGCTGACAGTTTGAGCCTAATGGAAATCAGCTTTTGTGTTTTATGTGGACGATTAATCCCAAAGTATTCGCCATTTGGCCGCGCCGCGCCTCGCTTTTAAAAGTCCCCAGATGCAGGAAATCATGTCGAAGCTCCCCCAGAGGGTCCAAAATATGATGCAAGTTACTTTGAAACTCTTCAAGGTGACAACTCAGATGCTTCAACGTCACCCCGGAATAACTTATTGCCGCACATTTCCAATCAGCGTAGCATAAATTAGTTTTTAAGTGGTAGAGTTTCCTTTTTTGCAGCAAAAAAACGTAAAAGATTAAGTGTTTGGCCACGGCATCTTAATCACTTGTCTTTGTTTTGTTTTTTCCTATTTTGATTAATGTGCCAGCGCCATATTATTAAACTGATAAAACTGTTCAGTGTTCCCCAGTGGTTTTGATCTTTGGATTTTGAGTTTATCACAGTGAAAAAGTCTCTTCAGAGCTTTAAGATGATGTAATGATGTGAGAAAAACTCAATTAGAGCTATTTTTTTCAGTTTTGGTGGAAAAAAAATCTTTTTTGGGACCCTTTTCCTTTGATATTTCCTGTTTTCCTCTTGATCTTGCGTAACACGCCCACTCACTTACTCTTGTCTCAAATCTAAACACCTAAAACTTATGTTCTCCAAACTCAAAACGCCCAATCTGACGGGAAAGTTTAACGTTGAAGACATTGTCAGCAGGGATGCACCTGATATAGAGCTGAACTGTATTTGAGAACCGCAGCAGGATTGTTGTTGTACAAGGCCGTTGGGGCTCCTGTGGTTCCTTTGAATCGCCGGTGCATCGCCCGAATCCTCTGGCAGGTAGCAAACTGTGATGTCTCAGTGGTTATGTTGTTTACTTTGTTTTTGTGAAGCTATGTACTTGGTGTGAGACCGGGCACATCCAGTGAGCCGCCTCGGCTTTTAATAGACCGAGTGGAATTGCGAGTCAGGCCAGGTGCTGCCTGAAAACTTGCACTTGTCAGCAGTAGACGGTGGACAATATCATTCAACATAGGTGAGCGAGACGGATTTGTTTTCGTTATATAATCTCCGTTTTTCTTGCTGCTATCTCTTTTTCGTGTGATGTGTGGCTTTGATTTGGATGTTGTGCCTCTCAGATATATTGGCTCCTTTTGTTTTGTCTGGGATGAACTCTCAGAGATTGCCCGCTCGATCGGAATGAAAGCTGAAGAGAACTTCTTTTTTTCGGACTTCTCCTTTAAGCATCATTGAGACCCGCTGATACACATCTGAACAAGAGAAACGAGAGACTCGGTTCACATAGATCGACTGATTTCAGGACAACAATGAGCTGCAGAACCGGTCTTTCATCAGAGTTGAGGTTACTGCTTCTCTATTTAACATCACTATCTTTTGACGGTTCAAATAAACAAATAGATGCTTCAGAAAGCATAAAACTACTGTAAATGTTTGAGACTCAAGCTTTACACTGATTGCTTAAAGAAAAGAAACAAAGATGCAACCCTGATAGACCTGAAAATTTGAGAATGCTCTTTTACTTTAGTTAGCTACTATTGTTAGCTGTCAGTGTTGAGTCTGGAGAAGCACTTTGGCAGGATGTACATGCCACCTTTTCAGAGTGATATGAAGGCGTGTAGCAGCAGCAGCCCGTGCCTGTCTGAGAGAAGTGTGAACGGTGTGGCCACAGAGGAATAGGAAGAGTCGAAGACACCGCCGAGGAAGTCCAACCAATCCCCAATGCGGCTTCACCCGCGGTTACACCGGTGGCACCTAAATTGCTGCATGCTCGCGCTGTGTGTCCCTGTTTAGTGCACGTTTACACTGAGAGTGACAGAGTGATGTGGAGTCTTCAGCAGTTTGACAGTGAACTCTGCGCATTTCTATCTTCTCAAAGCGCAATCGAAAAATCAACAAAGATGAACAAGAATGAAATCTTTTTCTCTTTTTTCTCCTTCTGTGCTTTAATATTTTTCCGTTCCAAAGTAACCCGAGACCTGTTTCACCTGGATTTGTAAGAACCGGGCTGCTATAAATACGCGTTCCCGCTGATCCACTTTTTAACCTAAGACCCTGTGATTGACATATCTCTCGCTCTCAGCTTCTAATACGCGCTAATTGGAGTGTGAAATGCTCTCAGCGCATCCGCGGCTATTTACATGATTGTTACTCTGACAGATCAGCGTGCATTGATAAATCAGGTGTGTTTTCGCGGTGACCTACCATGATGTTCGCTTTATCTCTTGGGTGCATGAGATGGAAGAAAAGCATTTAAATTGAGCCATTTTTATTCGGCACACCATGCGTGTAATTGACCTCCTCTTCACTGTTTCTGTCCCTCTCTTGCACTTGCTTCATTCTTTACTTTATACTTTGTCACATATAATGAAAACACCCAGCTTCACTGGGTGGAATTCAATATATTTAAAATCCTGCACAGTCACTGAAGTCTTTGGACATGTAAATTTATATAGTTTGATATTGATTGAAATGGGCCAAGAAAGCC
Source organism: Malacoctenus triangulatus (assembly GCA_032274725.1). Classification (NCBI taxonomy): domain Eukaryota; kingdom Metazoa; phylum Chordata; class Actinopteri; order Blenniiformes; family Labrisomidae; genus Malacoctenus; species Malacoctenus triangulatus. Next base: position 14,606,396 of record JAUESE010000018.1, on the reverse strand, counting down.
TGGACTTTTACATGAACTCAAATTATTTCTTTGTATCTTGCTTCAGAGTGTAAGGGCAGAACCAAGGTTGTCTCTTTTTTTCATGAAACTTGCATTACATTTTGGAGTGCCACATTGATTTGATTCCTATTTTCTCACAACCTTCGTGTCATTTCCTTCTTGTCGCAGCAGATTTCACCTCTCTCCTCGGCGCGCCACATTTTTCCCTCCCCGACATGTTTCTTGCCTCCCCTTTTTTCTCCGAGATAGCTTGTAGGATGAGAGCCGCGGCGTCTCGTATCCTTGTCGCGGTTCCCTGGTCACGGGAGTCGGAGGTCACTCGGCTCTTCCTCGCCGGGCTCGGCTCCGTCTAACTGCAGTCCCTTCGCGGTGACAGCTTCCCGTGGCAGAGGTTGTCACGCGTTTTAATGATTCATTTTCCTTTCACAAACCTCCTCTCGAATAAAAAAAAAACTAAACAAAAGCAAACGGTTTTCACAGGTCAGAGGACAGGCTTGGCAAATGGTCTCGCACTATCACTGACATGACAAATACAGTGAGGAGGTGATGGAACAGAGAATCGGCTGCAATACTGTTAGGCTTTTCTTTTGTTGCTATTGACATGAAAGTCATCGGAATTTTTGGTTTTCTTTAAAAAGAGGATTTTCTTCATTTATTTGATGAGCGCAAACTCCTCTCTGATGATCCGTTCAGCCCTCTGCACGGCAATAAATAAATGAATAAATCAATCAATCCGATTTACTGACACATAGGCTGCGATTCTCTTCTGCAGCGCTGGCTTGCATCTTAGTATTCATGGTGCCTATTTTGCCGGTGACACCCGTCCTGTCGGGGTAAATGAGGCATTGAAAAACAGGGTGCTGCTGACTAGCTGCCATCTCATCCACCAGATGAGTTGACTTCAGGAGGTGCTGATGGAGTAATGAGCGTTTGGCAACTTCCTCCAGCGTGTACATCGGTGGGTTTTTTTTATTTTCATGTTTACCAAAACCACCGAGGGACTGTTTTTTTTCTTTTTTCTTTTTTCTTTCTCTTCTTAAAGCACACCAACTCCCTCTGTGCACATCCTTTGCAGAGAGCTCAATCTCATTTGAGGAAAAAGTGCGAAGGGTCCATTAGCACAGTGGGATGTGGGGCTGCAGGCACCAGGCCAGACAGACACAACCGACGGTTTGATGTGGAGTTCTGCAGATGTTTGAGAGTGCAGGTACAGACTCGAGGGATCATTTTACCTTTTGAGCGAGTGCTCGTTACGCTCGTGGTGTTGGCCGGATGTAGGTCTGACTCTTCAGGCAACTTTTTTTGGGGGCTTTGTGAGACGGCGCAGGATGCAGAAATAACTGTTGACCTGACAAGACGGGGTCTCACCACCCTGCCCCACAAAGGACGTGTGTGTGTGTGTGCTTGTGTGTGTGTGTGTGCATGTGCGTGCGTGACCGTTTGTCTGCCCTGCAGCTTGTTATCCGCTCTGCTTGGTTGCATACCTCGTTAATACTGGTATACATAGTTTGTAGCTAATGGAGGGCTTCTTTGCAGGACCAGACTACAAGTCTGTGGTGGCTGCAAGGTAGACGCACTGTGGTGAACGTCTCCTGAACTCTGAATAAAACGTAACGCATTCATCGTAGCCTTTTGCCTTTGCTGACATGATGGCGACCTTCCTCCATATCTTTAAATGAATCAAACAGTTTATGCACTCAACCCACAGAGCGGGATTAGTTTGTCCAACAGGAACATCAGAATATTCTGCAGTACAGCAAAGTAACACAGCTTTTGAACCACCGATTTGACAGTTTGATATCGATCAATCAGCCTCGTCATGAGGTGATTTTTGGGTTGATGTCTGGTATTGCAAGTTGTGGTGGTTTTGAGCTGGGAGTGTTTACTTATGAGGGGGAAAAAAGCACAATGTCGTTAAAAAAACACAGTGTCATCTTTATCATGTGTTGAAAAGTGGCTGAGTTTCAAATGAGGGCAGCCACACAAAGGAGTTCCTTCACTAAAGAGGAAACAAAGCAAAGAAGAGTAAAGCTAACTAACTTGACACCAACCAATCACAGTGTCGTTTCTTTGAATCTTATCAAAAGCAGATTTGTGTTTCTTATGCGAGTTTGTAACGCGCATCGAAATGAGCGAACGTAATGAGTTGTTTAGATCACAACATCCCCTCTGAAATTGCTTTTAGTTTACATATTTTTTCTACATGTTTAGCTAAGATTCAGGCAATCGAGGCTATGAGGTGTTTGATATTGAAAAGATGAACAACTTTGTCGAACACAGAAAAATTGTGGATGTTTTCAGCTTAAATGCAACAGAATTGTGTGTGAATGTGACACTGGATCGAAGCAGCAATCAGCCTTTTTATTTCCTCTTCCTGTTGTATCGTCTTTTGCACACACCACCGTGTGTGTGTGTGTTTAAATTGAGGTTATGGTCAGTTTCTGCTGTGTTGCGTCACAGCGTCTTACCCAGCATTGCCGTTTAATGGGGGAGTGATCAGGAGCGGCTTGTTTGAATGCTGCTGATGTTCTGAACATAAATGTGTCAGAATTTGTGTCAATAAGTGAAGTCCGATGGAGCGATGAATCATGTTTGCATTGTTGTAGTCATCAACTGTGCACCTTGTGCTCCATAAGTCATCTCTGCATGACGACCTGTCAAATCAGTGTGACGGGCTTTTCCGATTGGTCCGTACGTCTTTTCCAGCCGTTCGTCGTGAATCTCATCTCCTCACAGTGACCTGATATCACATTTCTCACTGCTGGAGATCGGCTGCATCACGCTCCCATAAAGGCACAGCTCGCTTTGTTCTGGCCTTTTTAATCCAAACTCATTTAGATTAGTTAAATTGTGTTTTCTATGTCCTCAGCGGCCCTATTTTTATTTTGTCTAATAAAAAGCAAGAACAACTGCTGTATGCAAATGCTGGTCGAAAAATCCCATCATTTGAAAGAGCTTCTGTCTGAAACAATCGGGGGGGTTTCGCAGAGGGTGATTTTGGTTACTGAGGCTGGATCATTGGCAGAAAATAACTGCAGCCGTGTTTCAATATGGGCTCATTTTCTTTTGCCACAGTTTCACAATAACCAGCGAGGGAACAATTCAGTTTCAATCTTCAATGACCAAAACAGCACAAACAGAGATTAAAGTCTTTTTATGTACTTTAGGGGGTTCGTATCAGGGTCATTATTTGCCTGCTCGGATATTTTTTTTCCTCGTTGGTCTTTGGCCTCTTTGCCAATTTCAGAAAAACACAGAGCTCAACACAATCATGTGTTACCACTGATGATACACCGAGTACAGTCTGTGTTCTTTTGCAGCCGTTGTGTTTGTAATTTGTTTTGATTGCGTGGAAATGTGATCCAACAATTAGGAGAGGCAAAAATACTGTGTGAGTTCTGTGGTCCCTCATCAGACCATCACACTTTACCTAGTTTCCAGGCATGCGATTTTTGTCTGCCGCCTCCCTGAAAGTTGATCTCAAACTCATTTAAAAGTCATCTGCCAACTGAACACATTACGATTAAACCAGCAAGGCCACTGGCACCTCTCTGCAGGTTACATTTTCCCAAACAACCCGGCTCAGAGAGCCTCCCCCGTCAACTTTACGGTCTCTCTCACCAACAGCTCCAAACAACAGGTGGTTCCTGATTCGCTTGCCATCGAATTTGAAGCACCAAACTCCACGAGGCAGCGAGGCGGATCGCCGCACCTGCAGGGATGAAAGATTTTCCCCACTAGATCTTTGTTTTTTTGAAGTGCCAGACGAGTTGGATTGAACACAACTCAACAGTGATCATTTGACAGTTCAGACTGGCTTATGGCCACTGATCTAATCCAACGGTGTGAGAATGAGTCACTGATCTCCAGCCTGAAGTGTTGAAATGTCATTTACTCACTTATTAGAATCAGAAAGTTTTTTAACTGCTTTTGAGTGAAGTACATTCACCTGAGCAGTCTAGAGTTTCGTTAATGAAGCGTTGTCGCCAACTGGAAAGTACATTTTCTTAACCTCTTAAAGCTTTTATCTTTGACCCACCTTTATGCAGCAAAAAAACACCAATTCGAAAAACTTTTCTTTTTTTTGACTTTGTTACTGTGGTGAGTTTCACTCTCCGGGTTCAAAAACGGCAGGATCATCTCCTCATTTCGCTGAAGCACACTTGACCCCAGCCTTACCTGCAGCTTAAAGGCCGTTAGCCCACATAAGATTCACTCTGAGCCACAGGTCACGGCTGCTTGGGCGCAGAGATCCCCGTTTCTTTTGCGAGGTTGATCTCCCCTGTTGGATCGGCGATAGATCTTTCTGAAACACAGGTCTGTATCAGGAGCGCAAAGCTCTCGCTGCAGAAAACCTGCGAGGTGTAAAGGTGGGCTGTACCCATTAAAAAACACAGACATTCAGCAAAACTGATTCCATTCATTGCACTTTCATTGTCATAAAGTCGATTCACGAGGCAATCATCTCGGGTCACTTTACATAGTGAGGTCAAAACTTTACAGTAAGATAAAAAACAATTCGATATTTCATGAGAGACGTTTGTGGGCTGCGGCTTCCTATTGAGCAGAGGAAACCTGTAAAAGGACCTGTCGTGGCGGTGGGCGGGTGTGTGCCTGAGCTGGCTGAGAGGAGGGGAGCGCGACAAGGGAACGGAGCCACACGGAGCAACAACAAACAAAAACGAATCAAAAGACAACAACGGTGCCTGCCGATGGCTGACACCGCAAGAGCTCATTATTAACCGCAGCCTGTCCTGGTTGCCTTTGATTTCTGTTGTGTTTATTTCCAAACCTGGCCCTGCGCTGGCGTTGATATACCTGCACCTATTACACTGCTATTTAGGATAAAAGAGCAGGGGCAGCTTTTCCAACAGTGAGTCAAAGGTCTGTTTTGAAATTAAACCACGAGAGAAAAACATTAATTTCTTTAAAAACTAGATTAATTCAGGTGAAAGAAGTCATCCGATGGAGATGGGAGGCGATGCTCGGCCTTTACAACGTCACCCAGAGTATGAAAATAGAAAAAAAACATTTGTCACATGACATTGTTTGGATTATTTTCGGCGTGGCCGCGATGAGTGATTCATGTTGCAGCAGCTTTTCCCTCCGTTGCTTTTACACTTAACTGGAGTGGGCTGCTTAGGAGAGAGTGTCAAAGGTCACCTAAAAAAAGTGATTCCACTTAGCTGCCACTTTGCTGTGAAAACAGTCGCTGTTTTCTTTTTCTTTTTTTCTCCTACTATGAGTCAACATAACAACCGGCGTCTGTGGTGAAATATCACCACTTAACTCTGCCAAAACTCAGATTTTTTTTTTATTCATGGGGTTTGGTGTTCTGCCACTTTTAAAATGACGGAGGACTACGGAGTTATGTAATCTTCTGCTTCTTCAGTGTAGCAAACGGGCACTTTTTCTTTGGGATATAAACAAATTAATGGAGTTGCACCAAAAAAAGGCGACTGAAACCTGGAGGAACATCAAGGTGACTGCGGATGCAACTTCCACTCACAGTGATCCCGAATATAAACTTCCACTTCCGCAGGTCCTTAATGCACTGAATAGCTTAACTTTGTCTTGCCTTTCACACTGTGCTGCGAACGCTAACCCGCGCTGGCAAGGTGCTGTGGTTTTACTCTTGGCTGCGTCTGATGGGCAGTCCTCCACATGCAGCTTCCTGTTTTTTTCCTCCTTTTTCACAAACAAGGCTGACACCGCCTCAACACGCGGCTATTCATCTTTGCTAATTAAGTCGGACAACACGTTAGTCACAGTTATGCTGACTATCAATCACACCGGAAGCCCATGAAACTGGGGGGCGGGTGGAGAGACACATGATTAATGTTATGTCCTGGGTGTCTCTCGGTTGGTCAAGATGTTTGCGCCTTTATCTGGTCCTTGTTCTGCATGCAGGGTTGGTTGCATGTTTGAAAGCTGTAAAATAAGCTGTTTTGGGGGGCTTTTCTTTGGTAGTATACATTTACTTTTACACATTTACTGAAGAGGTTGTTAAGCAGGTACTGTGTAGTCAGAGTCACATGAAGCACCATCATATTCAATTCATTTTTATCTTCTTTTCTAGCAATAAACAAGCTAACTTTCACTTAATCTGCCCGACAGTACAGCTGCCATCTGCTGGTCAGTTGTAGGTCTTTCTGTTGAGTTTTGTCTCCGTCTCTGATTTCAAAACTGTGTCGAATTGTCAGTTGTACAGGTCTCCCTTTGTTTATTGTCCTTTTTATTTATTTTGTTCTCATCTCTCTTGGCCATCCTTTCTGTTTCCAGCTTTTTCAGCTTCTTTTTCTCGTTTGTCAGCTAGTTTCATTAAGAACTGGTTTTATCGTGTTCAGTGGCGAGTCTTTGTGGACCAACAGACCTCGCTCGAAGCGCACACTCTCGTCTCGAGCAGTTATCGGCCCGCTTATTATTAATGCCACGTAGCCTAGAATTTACCTGGATTCAGGTAATTAATGATTTAACGTTGGGGTTGTCTATATTTTGTGTTGATGCTGGGTTGCACGAGTCTGTGGAGGTTTCCGCATTCCTTTTTGGGTTTTTTTTTTTTCACCGAATGTAGAAAACTCAACTGCATGGTTTTCATCTTCAGGATTCATCTCCTGTGTTGCTCAGTCCCGTTGCACAATGTTTTTCTCCCTTTTGTCAGTAGAGACGTGTGATGTGTTGTCTGTTTGGCCTGTAAACACGGGCTCAAAGAACAGCGCAGCCCTAATGGCTCAGTTGGCTCAAAGCCTCTACAGTGTGGAGGAGCGGCGCTCTGATGTGGAGGCACAGAACTTATGCATTTTCCATAAAACATCACATACGAGCCTCAGGTGTTTTCTCTCTCAACTGCTGCGCACCGTCTCATCACAACTGTTGTGCTTCTTCCAGCAGAGAGACCTTGTAGCGGAGCTTGCATTAAGTGTACCTGTCAACAGTTGTGTTTCTGTCGAGATGTCTTTTAGAGGCATGGAGGAGTTCCCAAGGATGTACGATGGTAGTATCAACGTACAATCAATGAGGTGCACAAGCAAACAACTTGCTTCTTTGGAGCATTAACTTCCATCTGAGGGAACTTCCCCCATGCCTGCATGGATTTTTTTCCCCTCAAAGTCGTTAAGCACTCAGCAACGTTTGTCATGTCGGCACGTCTTGCTGTAGATGTGCCTTTAAAAAGGTTTCACATTCACCGCCCACCACCACCTATATAATTAGTCAAGACTGTACACTCGATGTAACAGCATCAGTCTGCATCAGTGCCTCTGCTGAAGGGAAGATAATAAGGGGCTGCTCTTGTTAGACACCCCACCGAACTCAGTCCGGATGGGGGCGGTTCAGGTGAAGTCGGTGGGTAAAGTGAAGGGGCCAGAGACGGCTGTTGCCCACTCACCTTTCTGCAACCTGCAACGACCTGCAAAAACACCCTCTGGACAGAACGAGTCTGTTCTTGTGTTTTCCAGTAAAATGTCCGAGTCTGCATTTTATTTTTCATCCACACCGATCTCGTTCGAAGCTCAATGAGTTCACAACTGTTGTATGAGATTTGCCGTATGTACAGACTTGGCTCGACAGATTGAAAAGTTCAACTGGCTCGCACTGCATTATGACTTGTTTTGAAAATAGACCCTGACTTCAAGGTGTTACCGTGGTGACATTTTGTGTCGACCAAGATTTTATTTCTGTAGGTCCAACAGAAACGTGTGCAATTTCTTCTTGCTGAACTGATCACAAACTGTGTGGGAATTCAGATCCTTTCATCACGGCTGCCAACATGTTCTTGTGCTGACATTTTAAAGACTGATATTACTGGTCAAGACCAGATTTACATTTTTTTCAAAGCTAATTTGGTGCAATTTTGTTGTGCTGAATCCAAAAATCACATCGGTGAAGTAATATTTTTATACGATGGCAACATATTTTCAACTGTTTTCATTTATAAATTTGGGTATTTCCACTTTCTATCATGCAGTATGAAGAGGGTTGGGTTTGTGTGGAAAAAAAAGCTCATGCAACAGTATCTACATTACTGGTAATTGTAACTCTTAACGCAGTAATTTATTTGTAACATTTACTTAAAGATAACAATGTTAGTCAGTTTTTCCCCTTAATTAGTTAATTTGTTCACAAATATGAACAGAAATGACACAATAATGTCACAAAATTTAATTGATTTAGTCACAAGATCAGATTGTTTAAAAGTCAAACAAGCACAAATCTGTTTTTGGGACTAATTCTTTTGAATTTAAAGTTGGTCCCAAATCGGTAAAAAACACACAGACAATGTTAAAACAAACAATTAAAAAAAAACCTCAGCAACTCGGCACCATTAATAAAATATACTTACATGTGGAAATAATGTCAAAACATGTCCAAAAATTTTCATTCATATTATTTTCCAATGAAAAGAGCAGCGTTATGTTGTAATTATCGTTGAAAACACAGAAGCGTTGTCCGAGGTGTAATTGTGGTGAATACAAGGTGAAGCCATTTTGGATTATGAATGAAAGGTTTCATGAAGATTAAAATTGGTCTGAGGGCAGAAAAAGAGAGCAATAACGACATCAGTACACTGGGAGGCATCGCCATGGATATATGGCGCACGGTTAAAGGCTTCACAATGCACTTGAGTTGCACTGAGAGAGGAGATAATTACCACTGTCCAGCAGCACTGAGACGACCTGTCATCACCGGAGTCACAGAAAGTGGTTGTATGGGAAGTGGGAAGTCAAGCGTCCTCTTACTTTGAATGTGGGGTTCGCAGGTCTCGCTGTCGTTTATATCTCTTCCTCCCTTCCCATTTGAGCAGCAATCCATCTTGCCCAATCAGCCCAAGGTCAGTCCAGTAACACAGCACGGAGAGGCAAAAAATGGAAAATGAGATTGAAGTGAGAGGAAATAAAAAGCAAAAAAAGAAAAGCAAAAAAAAAAAAAAGTGGACCCATTGAGGTGAGTGTAGCGAGGTCAGGAGAAAGTGAAACTTATAAAAGGACAAAACGGGGACGTGGGGTCAGACGATGATGTCACTTGTTTCTCCTTGTCCTTGGAGAGCGGGCTCAGCACGGTGACAGATTGATGCCTCCCTGTTGGTCTAATAGGTGGGAGAGGAACCTTCACTTATGTTGAATCACCTCTCGGATCCGACCACAGGCCATGTGATCCGCACCCCCACCCCACCCCACCCCCCTTCGTTTCTGCTCTCAGTGTGTCGGCCGGGGCAGGTCAGCGTCGTGACATCACAGTAGGAGCAACCGCTCCACATCATCCATCACAGCTAAAGTGCCTATGAGAGGCCTTTAATATTTTACTAATTAAGATTGCTGAGTGCTCAACTATCATTTACACTCGCTAAAGTAGCCAAGGTTCGCCAGAAAGTGTTAAGTGACATTGATTGCCCCGCCGCGGTGTACCTTCAGTAATGGGTTTCAGGTGATTTGCCCTCCTTCCAGGCTGCTTTTCTGCGGTTGATGAGGAAATACATAGAGCGGTCGGCTACTGAATATGTAATGAATGTTTCGATCCTCCTCCTGTTTGACTCTGACCTTTGGCCTCGCTGCGTGGCGAGGATGGATCGCGTCCTCTGAAGCAGCATTCCTCCTCACATTATCTATTGGGTAATTGATTTTAAATAGCCTCAGGTGGCCCAAACCCTCCGTCCATCTCGGGGGGGGGTGGGGGGGGGGTGCTGCTGCTAACAAGCTCTCTGTTTTGACATCACAGGAGAGTCCAGCCGCCTCCGTGATGACGAAGCAGTTTTCTGATGCGCAGGCCTCCCTCTTGGAAAGAGTCAAAATGCGATCACCCACTGAAAGCACTAAGCCAGCTTGGCTCGGCTAAGCATGGCATTTTTTTTCAGAGGATCTACAGTTCATACGCCCTCCGTTTTTTACACTCAAATCCTCGGCTTAGTTTTCACCTCTCAGCCTTGACACAAATAACAGAACAAGCCAAGATAATGCAGCTCTCTAGCGAAAGGGGGGGAGAGGCAATTGCTTGGCAAACCGGCAAATGCATAATAACAAATTTTGTCTTATTTGAAGGGGAAACAAAGGATTTCTTGGGTGACCGGCTCCTTGCTGTTTCTCTCTGTTTGATTCCTTCAAGTTAAGCAGGCCTGAATGTAAAAGGTCTGCTCGAAAAGTCTCCGTGTGATCAATCACAGCTCCGAACATTTCATGTGTTCAATCATTAGGACTTCATTTAGGATAGATGTGAGTGATTTCTGATGCCTCGTTCAGCATTTCTGATGACTGCAGTGACTGATTGAATATTTAGCCAATAATAATTACAGATGTCTGCTCTCGATAACCTGTTTGAGTTGGAATGGAAGTGAGTGAAACATTCATGCCCACCTTTAATGTAAATGCAGTTTTGCAATCATTTAAAAGCCGAGAAGAAAGTTAAAGTGTCACATTACAGGATAGAAAAAGTAAGAAAAATGCATTTCCATAAGAATTCCTTTAGGGACGCTTCTTATGCTTTCCACTTTATGCTCCTTAAACTGCTTATTTGTGAAAAAGGTCTCGATACGTATAGGAAAAAAACTGCATGTTGTGGTTAATAGGGGACTCTTGTATTGACTGTTTCGTCGTGGCTGCATGAAAAGGGGATTTTCCAGGCAGCCTGTGCAGCGAGGCCAATGGATTCACTTCATATCTGTGAGCACAGTTGCATTGGTTTTCTACCAGGGAAGTACTGTAGGCCCGTCAGCGTATCTCCGCAGTTTGGGAGGAAAAAAAATAAAAATCTTTCTCCCACCTCAACAATTAAAAGCACATATGGATCACTCACGAACTGTGCATCACATTTTCAAAGCACTGATTACTAATTAAAACAGAATCAATGCAAGAAGCTAATTTCTGTTGTAATTGCGAGACCTCTGATTCTCCTCTAATTATCTCGTCTTTGAAACTCAAAGTACAGATAACCGCCAGCTCCTGTTTTTTTTCTTATTAGCCTGGATAAGTTGGTGTGGAAGGTGCAGAGGAGTGACGGAGAGAAAGTGGAGAATGAGAGAACGGAGATTAAAATGGAAAAGGCGGATTAATCGTCCGTCCTGCTAAGATTGGCTTTTCAGCTACCAGATCCTTGTTGCACAACTTTGCGACATGGAGATGAAAAGGAACTTGTCCTACATTACCATGCTGACGAAAATGAACACCCCCCCGCCCCCCGCCTCTAAAAGAAGAGATATGGGGAGTCACAGCGAAAGAGATGAAAAACAAAAATTAGGATAGAAGCTCACAGTAGAAAACTTTAAAGAAGTGAAGGACTTGGAAAAAGAAAAGCAAAAAGAATTACGATTTGGACAAGAAAGATATAGTTTAGTTCGATTTCTTTACATTCATGGAGTCCCCACTTGACCTGCCCAATGAGCAAGCGATAACATTCATGAATCATACCGTCAGGTTTGTATATATAGTTTGGAAAGGTAGCTACTAATCCGTTTTACCCATTGAAAGAGTTGCACATTCAAATAGTCTTTTTTATGTACTGTTTTCAATTATTGTAATCCGACTCATAAGGGTGTATCTTGGGATAATACAATGTGTGATATTT
>JAUESE010000018.1:14560554-14590276 GCA_032274725.1 Malacoctenus triangulatus | reverse complement strand
ACGATTCTCTGTCTTTGAGTAAAGTAGTTTTCACGTTCATTATCAATGTTCACACTTATATTTCTGGCAGAGCGGGGGTGACAGAAAGCTGCTGCTTTGCTCGGGAAAGAAAAGAAAAAAAAGACTTGTCACAGCCACATAACCACAGTGTCCTCAGTTCAGCTCTGGCCTTGGGGGCTTTGTTACATGTCATACCTCTCCTCTTTCGCTCTGTATTTCCCGTCAGGCTTTTCAACATCCACTGTCAAGTAAAAAAAAAAGAAAAAAAGAAAGAAACCTCTGAAGAAACGCTCCTTCTTTCCCCAAAAAAATAATATACTGTAGATACAACCTAATGAGATTGTGTGCAAAGCTTCCCCTGGGCAACTCTCTTTTGTTGTTATTCTCGGAGAACATTAGTTCATCCTATCAGTTCATTCATCCAGCCATCAGTGCAGTGCTGGAACCACTGGTTGAGCAAACATTGGTGTGTATATTGCCTGTCTTGTGTGTGTGACTGGATGGATAAATAGAGCAGATGGAGCTTGTTTTTTGGCGTGGCTTTGATTCATCACTCCAGAAGAGCCGCTGCCTTCCAAATAAACTCCTCCAGAACATGGCAAATCTTGTTCGCTGTAAAAGATGTTGTTCGTCCTCAAGTTGATCTAATCGTTGCGTCATATGCGCCTTCGTATTTTGTGCGGAAACAGAACCAGCAGGTTTTTAGGTCAGTGGTAGTTTTATCTTACAGAAAATATGAGCATGATTTAGGGTTCAGCTGCTGATTTTATTCTGTCTCACAGAGTCAAAGATATTTCCACTTGGAGGGTGTAAACACACAAAATATGGAGGCAAGCATACTGTGCATGCCGAAGCACACAAACAAACGGAGCATGGCAATGCTGGATTCGACGTGTGTCTTGTCAATCAAGCCATAAACACACACTGATGACAAACACTGTTTGGCTGGAAGCTTTGTGGATTTTGTGTCCATCTGAAATTGTTTGGGACAAACAGGAGCGTTATCAACAGCGTTGTCAATACCCTGTTAATTGAAACCACTTGAAATGGCTCGGTAATTGGATTTTGAAGATATTAGGATGTCCCCGGATCAATTGTTACCTCGGTGTTATATTCTGCTGGGCACAGATCAATGGTTGTTAGCAGTTTAAAGGTTGAATGAGGATCAATTCGCAAAACTATTTCAAACGCTCATGACGACCAAGTATTGCAACAGCTGATGTCAAAAAAGAAGTGTGAAGACGTGAAAATCAGGCAAAACTAAGTGGTTGCTGTAACCTTCTGCTCTTGTTTTGGCAGTTTGTGTTTGGGTCCTATCAGGTTCAGCATGTAGTTTAAATCCTTTTGCAGAGAGAAAGAAGTTTTTTTTGTATATCTATATATATCTCCTGTCAGTCTTGCTATTTTCCGACAATGAGAGGCGAGTCCTCACCTTTCTCTGCTCCTCCACGATGTGCCAGCCTGAGCCAAGCGAGGTTTCCACGCTCACTGATGAGAGGATGAAAAAACCTTGAACCTGCTCATTACTGAAGAACTTCACCGACCAGAGCAGCGTTCAAAGAATGATCCGGATTGACTCCCTAATACCACCAAATCGTCACCGCCATGTCTCACTGGTCTGACTTTTGCCAGTGACATATTTGCGTCACTTTACACCGATGCCTTCACATGTCTTCGTGATCATTTGGTGAACTGATAAAGATGTGTCATTGTCTGATATATTTCATTCTTTTGGTCTTGGAGGGAATCATTTATATTCCTGATTTTTTTTTTGACAATAACTGTTTGATCTTCTTGGATCTTGTTTGTGGGTGTTCCTGTTATTTAGACTTTTTCTCCAAAATTTCCCAAAAGAGCCACTTATATCAGAGGAACTGTAGAGTTGAAAGAAAATCCAACACTTTTCTCACAAAACTTCCCCCCAAATTATTATTTTTTGGTCAAAATGCACTAAAATCAGGGCCAGCTAGAGTAAAGTAGCCCCCTTTTCTTCTGTGTGAAAGTCATATCAAAGTAGCTGTGTGGGTCAGATCTCTCACAAACAACCCATATGTTTGCCTCTGAGTGTTTTGTCTTGTTAACAGCGAGTGGGTTTTATAACAGCGCCTCATTGATTTTGTTTGCTGTTTGCAGATTTGCTTCTTCACTATATATTGCCTTGGCAGTTGTGTTTAGGTCCACTCGGGAGTTCAACGAATCCATTTCTTCTGACTTCACATGCTGTCTCTGCTGGTGTCTCGCGGACCATGTGATGCAGTTTCGGAATCGGCTCATGCTGTAAAAATACGTTATAAGAAACTAAAGGGGTAATAACCCTATAAACGCTTCACGCGGAGCACATATTTTTACTTGGCGTAGGGGGAATGAACCCCGCTGGGAGCATGATGTGGAAATCCACTGCTGTTGTTGTGTACTTTGGTACTCCGAGCACTTCCCTGATCAATAGAAGAGCTATTTCCAGAACAGTTCCTCCTAATGAGTTTTAAAATAACTCAATTTGTCAACAAGAAGACAATTAGCATCACAGCAAAGCACATGGTGGGAACATACTTTAAGGCGCCGACCCTAATGTGTTCTTTCACATGCAAATCCATAACAATAATTGATTCCCTTTGCAATCAAAGGGTCTCGGTGAGACAAACCGATGTTTGGGAGGCTGATTATGGAAAACACTTGGTACGACTGTCAGAGGACGCTGGGTTAAGACACAGCTGTTCTGTTTCTATACAGATCAGATCAGGGACACTTGTGAATAAACCTTCCAGCCCCATCAGTGGAGTCAGAAACGCAGCTTAATGAAAGCAACACATCAGTGGTCTTAAAAGCAACTTTCACGTACATTTTGTTTCCCTGCTGATTCCAATCACAACCCAGTCGCTCCCATGAGATATATATGGATGTGTACTCGGCATCAAAGCCATAATTACTAGTGTGGTGGTCCCCACCTTTGGGTCAGGGACCCTCTTTGGATGGCGCCAGATATCATCATGGCAGCTCAAGCTGTTAAAATAAATCCTTAAGACACTCTCCACAATCCAGACAAATGGAAATAGGATGCTGCCTTTATTTTGAAGGCACCTGCCTTTTTATGTTAGTGAGGGTTTTCAGTTAGTGTTTGTCTTCACTCTGATATTTATGTAAAATAAATTCAAAGAGAGGGTCCACAGCCTTCATGAGAGGTTATTTTTGGGGACGACTGGAAAAAAAAGCTTGTGCATTGATGTTTTTTGTTTTTTCCAATACAGCCACATAAGTCACTTTACTGTCCAGTTAGTGGTGGAGCTGCAGAGAGCGGCTTTAAGAGGAGCGAGGCAACTAAAGAGAAAAAAAAAAGCTTTTGGTACTCACAGCCACAAAGAAAAAACAAGAAAACATAAGAAAAATGCAAAATATGGGAAATGTTGTGGCTTCGCAGCTTGATATTCAAAGCTTGTTTCCATAATAAGGGGATTTTTTTCAGCTTTTTGGAGTACTTGCTTTTTCACTGGTGGTTTGTAGACACGATCAATGAAGCTCACCATTCATCCTGATAAAACTTCTTCGATAAATCCCGACAAACAGAAAGCGCCAGGCGAAAAACATAACCGCATTTCCCAAAATATCAATCTGTTACCATGAACTGTAATTCCATCAGGCCTCTGTAAATTGTGCACTTTATCTTCTGATACACTAATTACATGGTACATTCTCTGTTTTAGTTCATTACATTTTTTGGCTGAGGACCCAGTAGAAAATGATGACCACAAGAAACTGCAGTAGATTAATGTACTCTGGACGCGTTTGCGCATGTTTTCTGCCGGTGCGCCGGTCCTCGGGAGCCCATTAGGTTTTTCCTGGGCCTGCCAGCAGAGTCTTGAAGCATTTGTTTTGACCCGGCAAATTAAAATGTCTGCTCTTATCAATGCCCTCAGGGCGAGAGGGAAGGGAGACAGAGATGTCGTTGTCTGTCCTTGTCAGGTCGCCGGTCTGTCTTCCATCACTCCGCTCACCGTAAACCTGCTGTCAGACAAGAGAGCGTTTTCGGCCCTTAATGTGTGTTTGCTGTATTGTGCCTGTGTGTGTGCGAGGTGACAGAGAGGACAGTGTTTATGTTTGAAAATCAGTTTTCTATGCAAATCAGAGCTCAGCGTTCCTCTATGAAATTATCATTCCTGACTGACGGATGAAAGGAGGTTCAATTCACAACAACATGTTCACGTTCTGTTCCCTTTGCATCTTGAGATCGTGGTTGGAAGAGTCCTTACTGGCTGCAGGAGTTTCCCCTTCATGTTCCTTCCCTGGCGTGGGACTTGTCTCTGGGCAGTGTTGGACGACAATCTGAGACGGTGACTTCTGCGAGCTATTTTGGTTTCAACGTATTCTGGCAAACGCCGTGTTATTTTTAGATTTATTCTGGTTTCTGCCTACTTGCATGCACTTCTCACTGCCAGCAAACTGGCATGCCACAGCGAATCTAAACTCCTCCCAACATTTTGTGTGCGTTTGTTTGTGTGTGGTTCCTGCTGATGTATGTTTGGGGGCGGCAGCAGGGCTCCTAATGAGGATGTATGGCCCTCGGTGCAGAGTGCCATCCGGCTGCCCTGCTGCAGAACTGCATACGATTTCACTCACAGTTCTCCCTCTCTCTCGCTCACTTGCTCTCTCTCTCTCTCTCTCTCTCTCTCTCTCTCTCTTTTTCTCATTATCCCTTCTTCCATCTGCCACTCCTCTAACGCTCTCTCTCTCTCTCGTTTGCTATCCATTCTTCCCTTCGTGGGGGGAAAGTTTCTTTGATTATCTCCACTCGTCCCACCCTTCTCTCCCTGTTGGACACACAATCGTCCCATTGTTAGCACGCACCTTGGTAGTCTCTACATGTGGGTGGAAGACTGTTAGGGGTCGGTCAAAGGTGAGGGGCACATGCTACATATTAATGGACTGGCTGCTGGTAGCCTGTCTGCCTCTGTCTGGGGGGACAAAAAAAACAAACAAAAAAATACGAGTTATTTTTCTCATTTTCCATTCATCTTCTTCCATCTTTTTTTCTTTTTAATTTAACTCCTCATTCATCGCAGGATTTCATGTTTTTCTTTCACCTCACAGCCATACATGCTGAAAAATAACTCTTTTGTTGCCTTTGTCTGATTTCCACCATCCATCAAGCTTTTATTTTTTTATTTTTTTCACTTGAAGCTCTGTCAGGTCAGATCCGTCTGCTTGGTCCTCAGCGCCACCCTGTAACACTCTTCCTGGTGGGATTATTATTGCCCCCCTCCCCCTCTCTCATCCTTTGCTCTCTTAGTTTAGTTCTTTCTTTATGCGTCTCCCAGGATCGATTTAACAAAATGCGGAGCTCTGCTATTACCCCACAGGGACGGCCATTTGACAGATCCAGTTCCTGGCAGCGTGAGCCAGCCAACACAATGGAGCAGGGATGAAGGTAGATAGTCACTGACAGCTAACAAATAGGCCCAGGGGACTCAACAGGATAAGATGGCCACATTCTACACGCATTAGGCGCCTGATCTCGTCACTGATAGTGAATGAACAGAAGTGGCAGTGAATGAAACAGATATGAGCCTGATAAAGGTGCTCAATGTGTTGCAATAAATGGAGACCAGCGGATGTGAGCGGAGCCCTTCGCCACAGTGTTCAAGTCAAAAGTTTTTTTGTCCCCCTTGTTTTTTTTTTCTGAGTATATTTATCACTTCGTTTTCTTTATCTCAACAAAAGATCTGATTAAAACTCCCCAGAAGAACGCCTGGAGCGATCGATGTTTCGTGCAGGTAGGCAAAATACAACTTAAGAAGATGTAAAAACAAAACCCCAGGCAATAGATGAGAGGGAATCTGGAGAAATGGTAAAGGTAATTCTCCGAAGGCCTTCAGCTGCAACACAGAGGAGTTGGAAAATGATGTGAAAACACTTGAAAAGCACTAAAAAAAGAAGATGTAAAGGGAGAAAAAGTGAGATTATAACTTTGTTTCACTTTCACGTTAAGTTACATTTGAATTTTTTTGCTTTTTTTAAAGGATATGAGGCACTGCATGCATTAGCAGAAAGAATTAGAAGGAAAACAAATAGATACTTACGAGAATACAACAAAAGGGACAAAACTGATGTCGAGCACTCCAAAGAAAGTGGAAAAAAATCTGAGTAAATGTTCTTTTTGTTCAACCGTTCACAGTTTTGCTTTAAACTTGAGTTGAAACCTGTCATAATAAGACAGTATTCATTCAAAGCCTCGTAAATGATCTAATTCAGCCACATATGTAGCTCGCGTTGCAATAACCCACTACGTTAACAGTGTTATCGGCTGGATTACATCGGACTCGGTCCTACAATTGCCCAGATAAATTAACCTTGTGTGGGGGAAAAAAAATCTGATCCAAATTGAATTGTTACAGCGCTGCTGCAGAAACAAGGCTCCCCCAATTGAACAATGATAGACTGCAGGACTCTCTATTGCAGCAGTCAATCACTGAATTAAATGTGCCACTCAAACCCAGATCAAGTGTCCAGTGTGAGAAGAACTTGTCACAATCCATATCGTGTCTGACAATCACGCGACTTCCTTTTCACCACCTGCTCTTTTCACAGGTTGGCGATTAATGCATTTTGAATTGGTCTCAGCCCGAAAAAACTTAATGTAAATCAAGAAAATTAAAGTAAAGGTGCGATTACAATTTTTTTTGATAGACGACAGGCATCGATGGGTTGATATTTGCATGTTTTGGCTGCTCACAGTGTATTAAAACCTCAGGTGGTGGCAGACCACATTGCTGTTTTCTCCCTGTTGTTCTTTAAACCAGATGGCCTCTGGTGAGAATATAAGAAAGCTGTCCTCCCCTCGAGGGGGGAGCTTTAATTTTCACCTATTAGTCTCGGCTGAGCTCTGCACCAACAGGTGCCCGGTAAGCGCGCCGGATGGAGGCGCTCAGTTTCGGGCGAGCCGGCCTCATCCAAGCCAATCATTCCTCCTCGCTTTAATGGTGCCGATGGAGCACGGATCTTGCTCAGTGTGTCGTCAGCAGGTTTCTAATCCACTCCGCCATCTCACATTGCATCAAGGCCTAATGCATTGTTTTATCTACTTTAGAATAGAAGAGAGGACGAGTTCAAAGATAAGCATCAGTATTCTGTTCGTATATTAGGTGCAATTTTAACACCAACATTTTTACAGAAGTCATATTGTGCCGGGAAAAAAAAGAAGGAAATGTCCTCGGGATTTGTACTCAGTTGTCAGCTGAGAATTGGGTGATAAGATAAGATATTCTCTGCATCAGATGTACAGTGCATCACTGGGAGCTTAGGGCTACTGTGTGGCAGAAAGAAAAAGGTATTTTCTTTCTGCATTAAGAGTTTACCGCGAGAGACAGGATTCTTGCCAGTGTCTGATCGCTACCTGTAAAAGGGTCTTGGTAGAGGAGAGTGTAGGATTAGAAAATCAGTAACACAAAGCCTGTGTAATGACCATTAGAGGCCTGTAAATTTAATAGCATGACTAAATAAGTGGGAGTGGGTAGGAGAGCAGCTGTTTGAAGAGGAGGGTTTTTTTTGCTAATGGTCGGAACGTTTACGCTCTGAAAATGTGCGTGTATAATATATTTCTACTCAGTAAGTAGAGGTAGTGTATAGCGTCCAACGTTCTTGCGGATCTAAACTTTAAAACCAGCGCCTGAAAAATTACAATTTGCCAGTTAAATTCACAACAGTTTTGTAAAGGAAATTGGGAATTGACATCTTTCCAAAGTGACATCTTTGAAAAATGAGACAACATATGAACCCAGTTAGCTTCAGAAAAGAAGGCTTCCAGGTTCGTTACCTTCGGACCAAACCAGGTTGTCTTTTCCTCAGCGCGTCCCTTATGTGAGCCAGGCTGAGCTGTTTTCTGGCCGTTGCTCCCCCCCCCAATCTTCTTATATCCCTGAAAGGAAGCAAATCCCTCCCTGAAATTGTGGCGCTCTTCCTTTTTATAATGAAGCTTTGTCTTCATCTGATCATGTTGGGAGAGAGCCTGAGGAACTATGGTTTCAAAAAAGAGAAGAAGAAAAAATCCTCTGAGCCGTGAGTTCCCAGAAGAATTGGCAGATTCAGCTGATCTCAGACTCTTCGGGTCCCCCTGGTCTCCCTCTGCTTTCACTTTGAATTCAGGGCTAAACAACTACAAAGCCGGTGGGAAATTGAGTGTACTCTCCCTTGTTGCACTTATTTGCAATACACAGAGAGTGAGAGACCGAGAGTGAAGGCAGGAGAGATAGCATGGAGCAAAAGGGACTTGGAGATGAGTCCAAGAATTGTAAAGTACACTCACAGAAAGTACAAGTTTGAAATCTGGTGGGTGAAACAGTGTTTCCCAGGCCCGAGCCCCTGGGATTCCTGGTCTGCACGTCCCGGGTGCCTCGCCGCTTTAACTCGGGCTGATTCAAATGAATGGCTTGTCATTAAGCTCTGCAGAACCCTGATAATGACGCATTCGGCTGGGTTTGATGATGGCCCATTCATTTGAATCAAGCCAGTTGGCACGGGGAGACATCGGGGGAGCGTAATGATCAAGGATTTCCCTCAGACTCGGGTTGGGAAACACTCGATTCGGGAAAAACTGAGAAAAATAAGAGTTTCAGGACAACTGCAGGAGCTCGTCTCATTTGGTGTCGTGAAGCTGTGAAGGTAAACCTTGAGAAACGCTGAATAAAAACCTCCTGCAGCTGCTTCTAATCTCAGCCTCACTACCCCTGTCGGTTTTAAGTGTCTCTCCACCATCTGCATATGTTTAATTATTCGCACAAGCAGAATTATAAAGACGATGAAAGACCTTGATTGAGTGAAACTTTGAATATTGTGATGTTAATACACCAAGCAGATAAACCCTCCTTTATTAAAGGTGGTACATGCAGCAGTAGATGTCATTCTGCTGTGAATTATTGCACACATTTTACAGTGGAAGTCTGTTTGCAGGCTTAATAGGCAATGATTTATTTGGTGCATTGCATTGTGGGTGGAAACTATTGAAGCACTGGCTGTTGAGAGATCAAACTGTTATAAATGAGGGTAAAGATGCACACCAGCTCGGGAACGATGGTGGGGAGCCCGAGCCGGAAGAATTAAAGGAGCGGGGTTTAGAAAACAACACATGGAGAACATTTGAAGATCTGATCTGAGACCACGACGAGGCAGCAGGCGTCTTCAAGCAGATGGCAGCTCGGGTCTTCTGGGTCATTCTGTGATCACTGAAGCACAGTACAAAAGTGTGAATCAGCAATAAGCCACCTGTGTCCCGCACCTAAAAAAAAAGTATGCACGTTGAGTGTGCAATGAGCTGGTAATCAAAAACATGACTTGTACTTGTACTGCTCATTTATCATCAGTAAAACATGCAGCAAAACAAACATTATCACTTGTGCAGACACATCACAGGTCCATCGGTTGTTCTTGAAACACTGGATTTTATTTCTCATCTTCAAGTATCAGGAGATAAACTGGTTGACCAACAATAGTATATTCACTTTCTATTATTATTGCACCACTGGATGGTGCCAAAGTTTAATGTGATCAATTTATATTTAACATGTTAGCACCAAAACGTTCAAACAAAAGTGACCTGTTAAACCTCTCAACGCACTTTTCCCCCCACATCCAGCACAGCTACAGAGGGGCCGTGACCTTAAACCAGCCGGTCCGTCTGAAGGGGGAAACAGCCGCCATAAGCTCCATTTGTGATGTTCCTCCCAGCTGCCGCAGCACCCTGAGGCAAAAGTGAAATGCCCAGGGGGCATTAAATGAGTCTTATCACCACTGGAGGTAGTGGGCTGAAAGGGGCCTTGGAAGAATGGCCTGTGTTATGATTTTAATCAAGGCGCAGCCCCTGTGGCTGGGGAGACGGGAGAGCAGCCTAGCAGGACCGGTGGTATTAGTTCGCCCCATACTGACACTTCAAATTGATGTTATCAACATGGTAATAGACCTACTTTTGCCAGCTCCCTTCATGCATTATGGGGGATGACAGCTTACTTAGGGACAACATAAACTAAATCATATTTCCACTATATTCTCTGTCTGCTCACATTTACCTCACTACCTCCAAGCAGATGGCCTGGCCTGTGTGCCTCAGATACCACCCGCGGGATTGGCACGCTGAGAATTTTGTGGCATTGTGTTCTTTGAGCAGTACCTGGGGAAACATGGAGGACATTAAGGTTAATCTTGGATTAGATTAAACTCCACTGATACCTTTGGAGATTATGACAACGTGGTGGTCGCATAACAGGAAGGTCAAATGCTCGGCGATTAAAGAAGAAAGATATACAGTGAGATTGCTCGCTTGTGCTGCAGTTTGGCGCAGATGTTTCACCAGACCAATGACACGACTATACCAGAACCCAATCGAAGTGGCTTCATCTTCTGACCAGTACCAGTGTGCATGTGTAATATCAAAAGGAACGGTTAAGAAATACAGTCGGCGTTCACAAGTGTGTTTCTACCATTTTGCAGGAAAACAATCCTCAATAGCTCATTCATCGCTTGATTATTTATGTAAATTGGCCAAAAATAGGCACCACCCTCTAACCAGTAATGATGTGGGTGAGAAATATAAAGAAAATCAGTGATGGGATCACAAGAAAATCTCAATGGAAGTGATGACGGATGGACCCAGAGAGCCAAAGTTCACTCAGAAAAAGGACACAATGTTTCCTGCTCATTTTAGAGTCAGATGTCAGTTGTTCCTGGAGTGAGAAGGATGTTTTGAGCTCTTCATCTGTCTTGCTTTATATTTCAGCACTTTACAGAACACATTTTTTATCATGACTTGAGCAAACACATTCCCAACTTGTACAGTGATAATGCACACTGAAGGATTGCTGGTTGTTCAGCACAGTGGCCTCACAGCAAGAAGGTCTGAGGATGGGCACCAAGCTGGGGATTTCTGTGTTGAGGCTGCATGTTCTGCCTTGGTTGTTATCATCTCTCCTGCAGTTTCTTCCCATTCTCGTAAAACATGTTCGGATGTCCTCCTCGTTGTCAGCCGGGACAATGTCCTTTCTCTGTGTCCCCCCCTGTGTCTGGATGTCGGAGGTACAGAAGGTTGGTGAACAGGAGCAGTGAAAGAGAATCCCTGCCAGAGTGTATCTCGATTAAATCATGAGAAGTTAGTGGTGGGGGGGCTGTCAGCCACTTCCCCCACGTTACCGGTTCTTGAAAGAAACAGATTTACGGAGTAATTATAATGAGAAGCAGCAGCAACAAAACAGCTCGAGACAAACGACAAAACTATGCGGCTGCTGCGTACGTAAGCTTAACGTTAATTTTCATAATGGTTGGACGTTTTTCATGGCGCTGTCTGCAGAGGTGGATAAACTCCGAGATTAATAATAGTCCTCATTCCCTCGGTTTTCAGTGAACTGCTCACAGAGCTGCTCTTCAGCAGAGCGAACAGGTTCAGCAGAGAAGAGGCTGTAGCAGCGTTTGACAATTATAGGTACAAACACAGTAACAATACTGAACTCAATCATATACTGGCGATTACAACTGCATTAAAGGGCTACCACTTATTGTTATATCTCTTTTTTTTCTCCATTGCTTTAAGCTGTGTGCTGACTGTCACACAATGACTCGCAGGGCATCAGTTTAAAAATTAGACAAGTGGAAATTTTGTTGAATTACGAGCAAAAGAACAGAGAACTGACATGCAGATGCCTGTTTTTTCTTTATGGCGAATCATAAAAAGTGCGAAATGTGTGTTCCCAGCCTTTGAAGTGATGCAACGTGTCGCACATTCAGTCGTATGCACAATTAGCACTGTTTTGCATTCGAAACAGTTTGCAGGGCGACGGTACATCTGTTTGTGGCACCTGCTTGTGTACTATCCACTGCAGGAGTATAATGTGGTACCATGTCAGCTTTGCTGTTAAAATATTCCAACAATGTGTTGTGAGATCTGTTCGAATATGCTGCAATGCTTGTAGTTTCGCAATTAGTTCATTATATCGATCATGCAGCAAAAACACATCTGATCATTCGGGTGTGGTGAAGAATTTGATGAGGAGAATTTGTTGCTGATCTTATGTTGCTCGGAGAGGGCGGTCGCGCCACCCTGCATCTTCCTGGCGAATTTAATGCACCTGGCCGTATGCGGCTCCCAAACCAGTGCGCTTGTAGACAAACACACTCACACAGCTCCATGCAAAAAAAAAATATGGCTAACATTGTGAATGGGCCTGTTACCAGGGAAACCGTTTTCAAGTGGTTGCCAGGGGAGCTCCCACATGTTATAGGGTGACATCATGCTCGTTCGTGTCAAGTGGAAGAGGACAAATGTAGAGGAAAGGGAATTTTGGAAGCCGTCTTCAGACACAGAACGCAGGAAAGGGAAACGACAGTAGACGCAATCTTTTACCTTTAGAGAATCAGTCCTTGTCAGTCCCCACCGGAGGGTTAAGCTCGCTTTCATTTCATGCATGAGGGACCTCCCTTCCGCATTTTGTTGTTCCTCCACTCACTACTCATTTCCCAATAGAGGAAATTAATGAAAAAAAACACAGAGTGCAGAACACAACGGAACAAAAAGAAAGGCTGACAATTAGGAAATTAGATCCTAATTCAAGAAATGATTAGAGGTCTGTTATTTACGATATGAGGACAATAACAACTCCGGGATGTGAACAAACGGTTTGCTGGAGCTACTTCAGAAGTCACAGTTTCTGGTGAAGAAAGTTTTGGCCGCATATTTTTCGATGACCAAAGAAGACGACTCCAGAAACTCCTGCAGATTCTCAGACGCTCCTCGAAACGATCCATTCCTGTTCAACCTCCAACGCCCGCGGAAAGCCGCATTAGCCACGCTGACGAGTTCTGGCTGATCAAAAAATAGCTGTCGGACTCCATGCGACGCACACAAAAAAAAAAGGTTCATCTCAGACGATGTGTCGGGAACAAGCTGTGAGAAAAAATGATGTCATTTAAGTCATGCAGACCTGAGCAGGACTAGAAATGTCGGTTTGTGCACAGTAGAATATATGTAGACCTTTACTTTGCAGTTTTTGTTTCTTAAGCCTGAGACAAATATGTCACATTTAGAGCTGGATTTGTAAGCATTTAGAGATACGGGTTGCGCCGTGATTGCAGCACAGATGGGCGAGACTGAAAAGAGCGACACCTGTGAATTCTCAATGGGAAATTAAAATCACGGTTCCAAACATACGGCGTCCTTCACCATGATAGACCATGAAAATGAGTCACACACATGCAAATGCATGCACAAAAAACACACGGCACTAGAATTATTGTGTTTAACACGCAGGTCTGCTCGATTTAGTCCAAATTTGATGAACTCAGGAATACATTTTGGTGGCAGCGTGACGCACGACGTGTCACCTTGGCATTTATCTACAGATGTTCATTCTGAACTTTAAAATCCCGTGTGTGTGCGTGTGTGTGTGTGTGCGTGTGTGTGTGTGTGTGTTTTCTTTTTTTTGTTATCTTTTCATCGGGAAAAAGTAGGGTGCCGTAATGGACTTGATAATGGGGATCAGTCTTGTGACAGCCATTACGGCCTGAGTTTAATGCGCACTCTCAAGGTAGTATGTTGACATTTCCAGCTTGGCACAACCAGAGGTTTGGCTCGTCACACGTGCTGCTCCTGTGTGCGCAGCCTTTCAAGGATAATGAGCTAATTTGTTGTTTTTTTTTGTCAACGGGACAGTGCTAATGTTAAAAAGGGAGCCGATTTCTGGGGAAAAGTCTGCGTGTGCTCACAAAGAGAAACCGTCTCCTTGATGTGACAGGGAAGCGCTCTGAATTTTAAGTGTCCAGCCTTTAGACCTAAGGTGTGCCCACTTGTTCAGTTCCCAGCACTTGTTGGGGGAGTCCACATTATTCAGTGAGGTGATGCAGAACACGTGACACAAAAGCCCAACATGTTTATGCAAATCACACACTTGAAGCACCATTGAAACATGCATCAAAAAAAGGGATCAATGTATCAATGTAAAGTGATTGGTTCTGATCGATAAACACTCGCTGACACAGACCACAAAGAGATTAAACTGTAAGAGGCCGTTGCCTAAAGGGGCTCGCTCGTCTATGAAATCATGTTCACTGGAAGGAGGAAAATGTGCTCGGGAAAAGGTGTTCGAGCAGCAGCGGCGGCCACAGCCTTGACAAGCACAGCTGATTGGAGAACATCCTCACAGGGACTAGTCAAAGGCTGGAATCAGTGCATCAAGAGCCGCCACACGCAGAAGTCTCCAGGAAATGGACCACGAGTGGTCTCGTTCTTCATGTCAAGCCACTAGAGTACCAGAGGGGAGCACCTTATCGGTTCAAGAATAAGAGAGGTGGGGGGAGGGGGAGGGGGAGGGGGGGGGGGCTCTAGGCTGGACAGTGTTGGGGTAGTTCAAAGTCCCCTTTTCACATGGAAGTGAATGTTGAATTTTCATTCAGAAATCAAGAACCCAGAGTGTGCAGGGGCTCAGAATCCAGCACACTCAGAGTCCACCGTGAAGTGTCCACAGACAGTAATGATTCTGGGCGCCTTGTCGTCTGCTGCTGCTGGGCCACGGTGGATATAAAGCTGGCACTGAAAATGTACTCTCTGCAAGCTGCAAACAAAGATTTCTGAGCTTCTATTGAGGGGAAATATGTCACATCTTCTGCATTTATGAACTGGTGTATGCACAATTTACTTATATCGTTCCAAGATGCTTATTGTTGCAGAGCCTTTTCAGAGAGCAACATTGTTCAAAATACAGAGAAGGTTCATATGTTTTTGTTTTTTCAATGTGCTTTATTTGTTGTTTGTATACTTCTTCCTCAAGTCATTAACCTCGTCTGAAGACCTCACTTGTTCTAATGGCGAGTTCATGATTATTCACTTGTGTTCGAACGTCATTAGTGGCCGTGGAGTTTTTAAGAAACACAGAAGTAATGATAAACACTGCGCGCGTTCTACTCATGAAGGAAACTCTTGAACTCAGTGGACGTGATAGTCAACATCATCAGCAGGACAGTCTCAAAGCAAGCAGCTAACAACACCCCTTCAGGTCTTTGGTTTAATGTCAAAATACCCGACATTAATTCTGTGATTTGCATCTTGAGCGTTGAGGTGGCTGCAAGGAGCCCTGTACTGTCCACTTCCTGTGCCAAAAGCTACATTACTCAGGTCTCGTGTCTTTTAACAGCCCGACAATTCATCTGTTTTGCTCAGCTCAGCAGAATGAATCAGCAACATACGGCCATCCAGCTGATTTGACACTTAAGGAGAAGGCTGTGAGTCAGGGCTCGGTTAAATGATGGTTGTGCGACTCAAAGTGGGTTTACTTTGCAAAGTAAGTGGACGCCCATCTGCCACCAGGCTTTGATAAGAGCACATGTCCTGCTTTGTTCAAGCTGTGGGAACAGGTGGCTCTGATCCTGTGTGCCAATGTGAGCTCGAGTAGATCCGGTGGGGTTGTGAAGGCTCCAATCTTTATACTTTATACTGTACTACTGACATAATTCTACTGTCATTTAAACAATAAAAAAATCAGTAAATATAGGTTTAGTGACATTGCCACTTAGGTGGGAAGTAGTCCTTGTGCACTTGAAGTGTGTTTTTCCTCTGTAATCAAGCTGAAGCCTTCAGGTAGCATTTGTGCTCAGGCTGATTGAGTTTCGCTGTTTTTACACAGGCATACTCCGACAGCGCCACAACAAAAGTCCCCGTTTGCCGGCTTGTTTGCAGAATCAAGCAAAGGTAGCACGATGACCCCGGTGTGTAATCTTACACAGCAAGCTCTCCATCTCTGAGGAGAAAGGATTCACACGGGGAAATTGGCATGTTGTCACGGCCGGCGTCGAGCCGTCCCGGGCTTTGGTCCCGCCATGCTGTTTTATGCTTTTACACAGACATTGCACAGACATCTGTTAACGCCACAGTTGCTGGCTCAAAAGTAATCCTTGAAATTTAAAATTCAGAGAAACTTTTTGAATTTGAAGTGTAATTATTTACCAGAATTGTTATCATTACTTTTATTTTGAAATAATATTCATGTTAGAGTATGGTTAACACTTGCCCTCACATACATTTTAATTACCTCAATCACATATTCACATTTTCTATTTGAAAAATTAATCAAATAAACAGGAATGCCTCCAAATGTTTAGCGACTTTGACATGTGTGACGCTAAAGACATAAATTGATCTATTTATCGAGCAAGGCTTGTGTGCTCTTATGATGTTAGGAGTGAAAAAAAAAACACTCTCTGGAACTCCAAGTGCATTTACACCCATTCCCCATCTGTGTAGAAACATTTCACTTATGAAAATCACTAGACTCAAATCGAGTCACTGTTGTGCTCAATCACGGCCGAGTGGTGCAGCTGCTAATTATCAGTGAGGCATTAGCTGCTTTTGGCCGTCTGAGGCAACGTAGTTAAGAGGACTGGTATGAAAATATGAAGTCAAAGGAAAAACTTGTATCAGCGAGATGTTGGGTGGGGAAACTTTAAATCACTTGGTTTATACTCCAAAGCCCTTAACTACCCCTTAACATTGCTACCACATAAATCCAGTGCCAGCCTGGAGTTTTAACAAGGCTGGAATTTAGGCCGGCTGTAAAGTACCACTTCCGTTTGGTTCTCTTTTTATAGAAAAGTTATTTGCTTGCTCTTTAAGTTTCAACCCAACCTTTGTTGTAAATTGCTCACTTCTTTTTTTTCATTCCTCCCTAAAGAGCTGCCACATATTTGACCACTGCTGCTGATTCTGTGCATTTAAAAATCTGATCTCGTGGCAAATGGAAGACCTCGTGAAATATTATTATAATTATCGTTATTTAAACCTTGAACTTTGTTCGCTCATTTTCAACTCGTGGCACAGAGTAGGGCAGCGTTCCTGAATAAATTTATGGTAACTCAATCTTTAATCTGGCTTGTCGGAGGCACTGCTTTAGATGCAGATGGGTAGAGAGAGACATGAGCAGGCTGCGATAAGCAACGTGTGGGGTGACATTACCGGGACAAGTGACAGAGCAAACACAGAGGAATCAGACGAGGAATAAAAGCCAGAGTGAGGTGTCTGCAGGGTGATAGAAAGAAAGAGCAAAACGAGGAGACACGACGGCAGAGATTATATCTGAGCAAATGACACATTACCAAGAGAGAGCGTGAAATGTTTCCTAAACCCACACAGTCTGTGCCTGTCCCAGTGGTGAACGAGTTGTGATTATCCTCTGAAAATGCTAGCCAGTCTTTCTCGATAACACCATCCAAATCAATCACCTCAAAACCCAAACACATGTTTGCGGTGTAAAAACCCGGCTCCCCGATTCACCTGTTTCAACACTCGGCGTACCACTGCCAGCCGAGCACCTCGTCCCAACATGGCTGCATGGTAATTGTAAGACGACTAATCAGCCTGGCATACAAGTGAAAAGAAGCAAAAAGAAAAACCAAACACATCGCTGCACAATACACAATAGACGATGTTGTGCACATCACACTGGCCACATTAGCCTCGAGAGGAACAGTGGCTACGCTAAATTGATGAGAAAACAAGCGACAAAGAATCGAAGTCACTCCTGAAAGGAGAGAGAAAAGAGGCGCTACAACAAGGGGGAGGAAAGAGGCAGGGATTCATTCAGAGGGGCTTAATATAAATGCAGTTTTAGAAGGGCGTTTGTCTTCTGGTTCTAAAAAAACATCAAGATAATGTTACAAGTAGAATCAGATTCTTTTATGTTACAGACTGAGACTCCCCACACACGTCCGCTCTGTGAAGTACATCAAAAGCTCAGTGCTTCAGGGAAAAGGGTTAAGTCACTACCAATTGTTCAGCAGTTGAAGCTGATGCCGCAAGACATGGCAGCTCGTTGTCTCACATTTTGGTGTTGTTTTTATCATTGTCTGGTGGCATCTGATTCACTGCCAGAACAGCAGCGAGTGAGTCAGCACTTTCCCAGCGCTGTGTATTGGGTCTGCTTACCCAGTGTTGTGTTTGCTTTCTGTTTTTCTGTTTTTTGTCTGGAATTTTCTGTTTGCTTGTTTACATTGTTTACTGAATGTATAAGTAGTGAGGTGCATGAGGTCAAGCTCCTCTCCCAGGCGGCGGCAGACTACACTACCAGCCCTTTTCCCCCTCGTATCCCTCAGGTACCAGCTGCTGCAAAATATCCTCGAGCATAAATTTCACAGGGTCCAACAGATGTCTTGTTTTTTTCCAGCTCTGATGCCATAAATACATAGAAGGGCTTAGCCAGCATCTGCCAAGTGGCCACACACTGTTCTTACATGACACAGAAATGTCTTTTTTCACCATTTTGAATCACTGGATGTTCGATTCACTGCCAGAGTTTATTCGGTTGTTTCTTCGCTCAATTCGCTCATCCTGCAAATTTCATCCAAATCCATCACAGACTTATTAGTCATCTGGCAAATAAACAGACAAACCAACACCATTGAACGAATAACCTTCAATTGACGGAGGTAACACAAGCTCTCCAAAGTATATTTAACCTGGAGACACAGATGAGGGAACACGAAAGCCCTGCAGAACACAGTGTCAATCCAAAAACCACTCAGAGTTTTTATAAACTGACTTCAGATGAGTTGTTTTTTTTTCTCAGCAGAAAGCAGCCACTGTTGCAGAAAATCTTAGATGGACAAACAGAAAGTATCACAAACCACAATGAGGCTTGTGTACCTTCTCAAAAACCAAAGACTTGGGAGGGGTGGGAGGGGGTTGAGGGGGGAGTCCGTCTACTTCTTGCAGTCGCTATTTTCTTCATCGGAAGACCAGATAACACGAACTTGAAGTCCGAACCCAAGTAGAACAGACCCTCCCTTAACACACACAGAAAGTTAATGTTCAAATTATCATCCGTCAAAATCAATTCATATGAAAACTGATCATACGGAGGATTAAGACGTTGTGCCTCTCAGACATGTTGTGTGACAGAAAACATTGAAGCAGTTGTGGAAAGTAAACATAAAAAGTAGTTAATTTTGTATGACGTTGGATTTCCACATGTTTCTCCTTTCCTATGTGTAAGGTCAAAGGCCAATGCTACGTGCGTTCTCGTTAGATGTTGGAATTTGCTGTGTTTTGCTCCATTTTTGATCATCAGAATAGAAACACTGACAACATGATCAGAAAGAAAAGAAGCCTTTCAAGCACTCATATTACACGGACACTTAATCTGTGCGGCACAGGTGTCCATCATTATCCGTTTGGCCTTGAGAGATGTATCAACTACAGATGGACTGTATATATCATACAGGCGCAGCAGTGGGCACACTGACATAAAAGGGTGCACTGTGATGTCATTGCTCTTTTTTCTGTCCGTGGGGATTTGACAGATGACGGTTGCCAGTTGAAAGGGAATGATGGCAGTCAAACGGTATGTCAGGGGCACTGCGATCACACGGACAATTTTGGAGGCTGCAGGTTGCGATGGTATTGCGCATCCATTTTGTCGAGGTCGCACCGAACAGGCCCCACCTCTGTTGTCCCCCCCCAACCCTGAATATAAACAGCATCCACCGTGCGAGGCCTGTTTCTGCCACCTGTCAGTTGTCTGGAGGGTATAATTTACTGCAGCAAAAAATACTCCGTCGCAGCTCAAGTGACATGGGCAGTCTTGGCATCAATAGTATTGACTTGGATATGTACCCCTTATCGTAGTCCGACAGCAGCAGCGCAGGTACTGGGGAAGGGGCCACGGATGTTTATCTTCCCAAAAGAGTGCACAAGACGGTATCGAGCGAGTGAAGGAGAGGGAGCGATGCAGAGGCGATTCATACCGGAGGTGCAACGCTGCTGAACACTTAAAAGTTTGAAGTAAGCTCAGGTCCGACTGCCAGACAATACTGATCTCTCCCGTTCCTTCCTTTCTGTGAGGCGAAGAGCGATTATGTTGTGGGAAGCTGCCAAAAGTGCAGTGTTAAGAGCCAGTTCATAAGGAAACGATGTCTTGCCTTTGCTGATACGGATCTTTCATAGCTCTTATGAATCTTCGACTGGCTGGAACATTAAAAGGGCACTCTGGGCCAGTTTTCTCTGCTGAATGTTTAAAAACCATCAGTGACTCATTTCGGGGATGGGTATTTCAGCACTTCCCACTTCACTCGCCACTTGAGAAGTTTCATTCAATAGCATTTACAGAAGCATTCGGAAGATCCTAATTTTCTTTGTCATTTCCTCCTCTTCACTCGTTGGAATATAGTACGTCAAACATGCCGTGATTAATAAAACACAGACGGCGTTTCATTCCGAATCACATAGTACAAGTTGTCTCAATTAGATTGGAGTTACACCATTGTCACTGCAGGGTAGAGCAGTGTTGACAGTATTGCAGCATTTATCTCTGTGGTGACTCTCTCCTTTGAATCCGAGGACTGCGCTCTCAGTCAGAGCGAACTAAATGAGACTGTCTTATTTAGACTGTGAAATCATTGAGACAGACCCAA
Source organism: Malacoctenus triangulatus (assembly GCA_032274725.1). Taxonomy (NCBI): domain Eukaryota; kingdom Metazoa; phylum Chordata; class Actinopteri; order Blenniiformes; family Labrisomidae; genus Malacoctenus; species Malacoctenus triangulatus. The sequence goes on along the minus strand of JAUESE010000018.1, from coordinate 14,569,855 downwards.
TTTATGCAATATTCACTCCAGCAGTGGTGGTGTGGTTTGTTTCATCCCTTCAGATTACATCGGTAAAAATGAGGGCAAGGCACTGATGACATCCCGTTCTCATGGGAAAACAGATTGTGTGGCAAAATGCTGTAATGTCTTTCTCTCTTTTCTCTTTTTTTTCTGCCTGGTGTCTTGACAATAATTTTGCTGCTCCCTCGCCCATCTGCGCATAACTTAACTGGTCTGATGAGGCGAGGACTTGAGCAGAAAAATGCCATGTGCTTGTGTTGATCAGCCCTAATCCACGTGCCAGATGTCCTTTTAAAACAGTTTCAGTTGTGGGCACAGGAACATGAAAGACACTTCTTGCAGTCTCGCAGCCTCCTGCCTGGATCGGCCGCCGCTCCGGCTGCTAGTTTGTGGGAAAATGCATGATCTCTGCGTGCCGTTTAACTGTGCCGGGGCTTTAAAGATACGCAGTGTTGATTAGAAGCGTTCACACGCCTCCTCTGGATTCTTCATCCATTGATCAACCGTAACATTACCGAGAAGGGAAAACGAGCGCTTCACTGGAGTTGGCTCGATCGAATACTCGAGCGCTCTTTCCATAGGAAGCAGCTGTTGTTTGCTTTGCTGGGTTATAACTTCCTTACTCCGTAGATCATTTCGCAAAAGCTTTTATCCTCCGGTGTTTTAATGCATGCATTCATTCATTAATTCAAATAAATATTAAGTCATAGCACAGGTTAAGCATATATTGCATGCATTATCCCAGCAGAGACCTCTGTACATTTATGATGCATGTGTAAGAGCAGTCCTATATAGGGATGTGTCAGATAGCTTGCAAGAAGTGAATGATGGCCCCTGTCCACTTCAGGGGGAACATTTAAGAATCATTATTCCACCATTATCATCCTTGCCAATGACTGTAGAGCACTCCTCCCCTCTGTCAGTTGGCTGTCTGCAGTATAATGGGCCCGGGGTGTCCATTATGGAGCTAAAATGGCTGCAGATGCACTTTAGCCACAGTCTGCTAAAAGTAGCTGAGGGACAGGCGGTAGGGGCCATCGCTCTTAAAAGAATTAAAAAAAAAGAAAAGTTTCTGTTTCGGTCTTGGAGAACAAATGGAGGCAAAGAGCTCGGTCTGAGCTGGCTGGCAGTTGTGCACGTGAAATAAATGATACGTATGATATCGCACAAGCATTAAAGAAACATTAGCATGACTACAGGCACATAATGCAGGGTGTCAATCACCCTGAATACAGTCCCATTTAATTACAGTAACTATACCATGGTTTCACTTCACTGCACTTTGGCCAACCATCACTGATTGTTATAGCAATCAATTCCTCCATAGATCTATATCTGCATATCCAACTCTCTCTCTCTCTCTCTCTCTATCTCTGTCTCTCGCTCTCTCTCTCCCTCTTTTCCCTTGGTTTGTCTTGCCACTTTAAGTTTGAATGGAGCTTTTTTTCTCATTGAGTTTGCATGTCCTCCCTGTGCCTCTGTTGCTGTGTTATTCGCCATCCATATCGGCTCCCTGCTTCAGCTCAAGACAGAGTCTATAAGGGATAAAAGTAGCCATCATCACCAGAGCTTATTAAAAGTGAGACTCACTGAAATTACGGCAAACTCATTTGGACTGATGTGCTTGCACAGAGGCACAGAGAGCGGGTTATTACGGCTCTCCGCCCGTGTGACAGGTGCAGTGCCGACTCATAGAAAGTCGCAAACAAAACCAGTTAAAGTCCATTTAATGTCCAAGTCGATCAAGTTCCCGTGACTGTTATTCAAGATTCGACTGAGTCATTCTTTTCCAGCCATCAATCACTTGTTTGAAACCACTGTGTTAATGATGTGCTCAGCTTGAGTCGATATTACACTAATACATCCTCCAGGTACTTTTTGTTTAATGGCTTTGCAGCTCACTGTGGTTACCCTGGTAGAGCAATGTTTGGTTGATAATAGAACCACATCATGCATGTGCTCGATACGGGAAAAACACAATGTTTTTGTTGCTGCACTTTTGGTTTTGTTTGTTAGCACATTTTTCTCCGAAGTCACCATGACCCCGTGTGAAAACCCAGGGCTTTCAGGTTGGGATCCTGTTGTTCTCGGTTACTTAGTAACATAAAATGATCTGGCTCTGACCGAATGCTTCGTGTGACCGCGTTCACTAATTTGTTTTGTTGGACCAAAAAAATTTAGGGCCGAAATATTAAATTCAAAAAATGTTGAGAAAGGCAGCAAATAATCACATCGATGAAAATCGAGAAAATCTTTTAAATTGTTCACTTCTTTAGTAGCTTGTAAATCGTAAAATACATGTTGAAAAAAGTACTTCTGGAACATGCAAATGCAGAACGACAGAGTGTTTTAGTTTACAGCCTTCGGTGAGTGACTTGTGTTGTTGATACATTTAGTCGTGTTGTTGTCGTCAGACGGATGCTCTGGATTTGTAATACTGTCAGTCAGGCAGTTTGAAGTTCCTTTTTTTTCTTGGTGTTGCACACAATATTCACCTTGTGGCCTGTTGCACATGTCGGCGTGCATGTATGTCTCTGTAGCTCCCACACACACACACTGACAGGAACACAGTTTCTGCCCTGAAGAAGAATGTCATTCTACCACTCTCCTGAGCATCGGTGCAAAAGAAGCTCCAGAGCATCTCTCGCTTTCTCTCGCATGCCTCCTTACTTTCCCTTGCTCTCCTTTTTCTGACTTTTCATCCACTACAACAACCTCAGTGCATCTCCGTCTACTTTTTGATGTCTCCTATTCCTATTTTCCCTCCTCTCCTCCTCTGCATGTTATTTAGTCTCTCTGCACTCTCTCCACTCATGATTTACAGTGGCTTAATGTAGTCCTGCGCTTGCAGTCAGCAGATGAAATCGTCATTTGTCACATTAATAGTCCTTCCACTCCGCCATACATTGAAGAGACACACACTCACACACACGCGCACACGCACACACATGCACAGATCTCTCTCTCTCTCCCAGTATGGCTCCATTTAGAAGCCACCTTCATCCTACAGTATCTTCCATTTCCTTCTCCTCTCCACTCTCAGGCCTTTGCACTTATCCCTGATGCCTTGTTTCCTCAGCCACTTTCCCTTTTTGTCACTTTGCCCCTCTCATCTTGCACAATGGAGGATTTACCATCACAGCATCCCACATGTCTGTTAATGTTCACTGCTTCCTTGCAACTCTCCTTCTCAAAGGTCTGCAGTAAAGACTGTGGCATACACTGCAGCAGTGCTGCTGCTTTGTGCTAAATTTCACAGATACTGAAGGAGACTATCTAATTAGGCCGTATTATAAAATGCAGGGAGAGCACATTTAATTGCTGTTTTGTACAATACGCTCAGCTGTTTATGCTGAAATAATAAGAACCCCGCTGTGTGAGAAACAGTGAGTTGAATTTCCAATGCAGCGTTTGCTGTAGTCTTTCCAGTGTCACACGCAAACTGAGACAATCTCTGTGGTAAATGATTCTGCAGCTCATGACAAAGACGGAGTTTAAAATTCAATGCAAATTCAATATTCTTCAACCAATTTGCTTTGAATTTAAGCACTTTAGAGATAAATGCATTTTTTCTTGTTTTGCATTATGAGAGTGTACATATACTTTTCAATGTGGCTTTTATAATCTCTGCAATGAGTGGGCAAGATTGTGGGACTACAGAAAATATTATTCTTAGTCGATGAAACACGATTGTTTGGGATCAACATTGATCTTTTGTCTTGCAAGACTCGTGCAATGTGTTTCAAATTGCATTTTCTTCCCATAACAGACCATCAGAAATGATCGTATTGTGCCTAATAAACCAAAAAATTTTAGTATTGGAGGGAGATTTCTCTCTTTTTAAAGAAAATGCCACTGTACATGTGTCATTGTTGGTTGGGTGAGTCACCGTTCGAGGCGACGATGTTGCTGTCTTCCAGAAGAGCATTTTACAAATGTTCACATGCCAAAATCACTGCAACCTCCCCTCTGTCATCAAACATTCATTTACTCAGGAGAGTTTTTCTTGTCAGTTTACAGCTTATTAGTGATGTCGACGTTGACATTTTCCTCTCCCAGTGATATTCGACATTCCAGTCCAGCAGACGTGGTGGCCCGCCCCTAAGAGGATCTAAAAACGATTACGCCCAAATTACACGTGTAAATAAAAAATGTCGCGACGTTAACACCCACCGCACACGTTCCCAGGATGTGTCCACAGCCTTAATCCCTGCTTGTTGACAGGATTTCACCCTCTCCATACATGAAAGTGAAAGAGCCAGAATGGAGGCTATGTGGGGCACTGTTTAGATCAGATCAGTATGGGGCACGAGCTTTTCATCGAGCCTTCTGTCCAGCTGAAACGCTCCTTTATTTCTTTTATTTCTGGCTGATTTAGCCCACTCATTTGCCACTTCGACTCTTTTCTTTTCACTCCAAGAACCGCACGCTCCCCTGCAGCTCTTTGAATTCGCTTGCTGTTTTAAAGTGGCTGTTACCTTTTAGCGAGCATTTCCCTCCTTAATCAGCTGTCTCATTTTTGTTCATGCACACGGATTAGACGCTGTCCCCCCCAACCGGATTGCTCATCTGCACACTACACTTCAGTGCCCCCCCAACCCCCCCACCCCACTCTGTGATCTTCTCTCAACTCCTGAGATTTACACATAATCTTAAATACGATACACAAAGAACCTTCTTACACTGCTAAGCCTGCTTGAGTGCACTTTAATGCGTAATATGCAATGGTCGCAAAATGCCTCAAAATGCTTCTGGAAATTGAATTCATCTTGGAACTGATTATGTTTCGAAAAGACTCTCCCTATTTTTAGCAGTTTTCTCTCCCTTTTCCTGTGTAAAACTCTCTTCTCAAACCTTCTTTTCTTTCTTGATTCGCTCCTTTTCCTAAACTGGTTTTCTCTCTCTCTCCCTCTCTCTCCTCCGTCCAGCATGCGAGCTGATGAACCAGGGGATCCTCGCTCTGGTCACGTCCACGGGCTGTGCAGCCGCGAGCGCCCTGCAGTCCCTGACGGACTCCATGCACATCCCCCACCTCTTCATTCAGAGAAACGGGGACGGAGCGCCGCGCACGGCGTGCCAGTTCAACCCCAGCCCGGACGGCGAGAGCTACACGTTGGCCGCACGTCCACCTGTGCGCATCAGCGAGGTCCTGCTCACCCTCGTCTCCGAGCTGCACTGGCAGAAGTTCATCATCTTTTACGAGAGCGACTACGGTGAGTGAGGGACAAATGTTAGCAGCTGATTGGCAAATGCCTCTTATAAGCATGACATTTGTATGTTAAGATGATCTCGGCGTTTTCATTTAAATGTAAATGCCCCGGAGCCCGCCCAAGTGTCAGGGGAAGCTCGGGCTCCCGACGAAGTGAAGCCGCATTAACACCGAGAATTCATAATGTTGAAAAGAATACACCAAGTGGGAGCTCAGATGAAAGCACATCATCACTCCCACACAGACGCACACACACTGTACTTGCACAGTGCTGAAAAATAAATCAAAAGTTCAGTCGAATTTGTGGGAGAGCGAGAGAAAAAAACAAGATCTGGTTGCTGCATTCACCATTAACGGCATCTTCATGAAAAGACAAGTCTGGGCATAATTGGCTCATTTGTGGCCCCTTCGTCGCATGAGGGTGTGTCCCCACAGTACTTCCTGTATCCTCAAATGTTCCCGATTTTTCCTTTCATTATTCTCATCGTGATGTCCTTATGGAGCAGACCTTTCCTGACCCACATTTGGCTGAAGGCACCATGGATCAAGGCATGATTGTCGAGGCACTGCGAGAGCAGAAAGATGAAGAGAGCCTATATTGCTGCATTGCTGTTTCTCAGATGAGACTTTACCTCTGCTGGCTAATCTTTTTACTACTTGGAAGTGTGCTATCTAGAAGGGAGTATAAATCTGTTTTATTTTTCTCAGAACTGGAAACAGCTCGGATACAGTTGATGTAGTGAAGCCAGTGCTCGAGGGAACACAGCCGCCCACAAGCCCATGCAAGTTCCCCACACCAGAGTTTGGACAGAGTAGCGCAGAGCTCCATGTGAATATACGGCGCGCTGTTTCGCAGAGGTCTGTCCTTGGATTTGTTTGTGACATTGGGACTGTTTGTGGAAAGCGCACTCTCAGCATTGAGCAAGATCAATGAAAATCTGACCATGGCGGGGCACCTGTCTGCCGGTCTGCCTGTCGGCTTGTCTGTCTGACAAACTGTCTCCCTCCCTTCTTTTGGACTGGCGGTCTCCCTGACTTGCGAACACTCAATATGTCTGTCTAGCTAGGTCACCATGTGTCTGACCATCTGTTTTGCTATAGATCTTCCTTTGTGACCGGCTTGCTCTCTATCTGTACGACTCGCTGTCTTGCTAAGTGTCTTTTTTTTTTTCAACCCCTCTGTGTAACCTGGGACTGAGTCAATAATGTTCATATCAGGGCTCTATGGGGGCTTTGCCATCTGTTGCAAGGGTCCTTATTTTTTTCCATGGTTGCTGAAGAAGCTTCTTTACGACTCTGCCTGTATGTTTGGGCTCGCTGTCATGCCTGCAAAAATGAATATGGGACTAATTAGACACCTCCCTGATGGTGATGAAGGGTGAGTGAGAATCTTATAATCCAAAGGGCCTCCGAGTTTTGCTCAGTAATGCATGTCTCACTCACGACGGCCCGGTTTAACGAGCCAGTGTTCGTACAGAAAAGAAAAAAAAGAACCCAACCCCTTTTTTTAAATCTGCTAAATTAGGTGCTACAAAGTCAGCACCATTGACATTTGTGCTCGTGTTACACTGTTTAACTGTGCACTCATTTAATTAAGGAATGTAGCGCCTAATTAGGATCCTCATCACAGAACAGTCAAAATACCCGTGGTGCCTGCCTCAAAGCGGTACTACAGTGACCCACACCAGAATCCACTGAGGGAACGACTGTCTGAAAGTCCATGTTGACACTTAATGAGTGAATCTATCCTTGCCACATGTGAGTAGTGTGGAACAGCTGCAGCAGCTCATTCAGTTTGCTATCTATTACATCTTTTTTTGTGTAAAGTGTGTCTCACAACTTTATGTATAACAAATGTGATCAAACTTTACTTTCCCCAGCATCAGTCTAATCATATGAGTTTACTTTCTGAAAGTAGGCTTCAGTTTTGTGTCATTGTAATGCCAGAGTTTTAAAAATAACGATATTTGACAGTATTTTTTTAAAAAAGGCTCTCAGCAAAAAAACAGAATTTTCCATTGCACAAAAACACCTTGAAATGTTGTATGCTGTAAGAAGCCGCGCAAGAACTCTCAGTGAAGAAAACAGTCTGAATTTGGAAAAAGTTTGACTGAAACTGACAGAGATTAGAAATTAGAAGCCTGATGCATGAATTGAGCATGAACACTTTTAGACTTTGTTAGATAAGGATAATTTGGTCGATTTCCATATAGTTCTAAGATTCAACACCAGCGCCGCACACCCACACTGCTACTCCTACTTGCTTCAGTTGATTCACTCTCTTTTATGTTACTCTTCACTTGGATGAGATTTTTGTGAAGTTCAGGTGACAGAGATTTGTACATCTAACAGATTCACATAGTTAAGAATCGGAGGGACGTCGGTGTGCCCACTTCAATGGCCGTCCCGGGTAAAAGTCTAGCCAAAAGAAAAGCAAAACACATCTCTGATGCGCTCCATTGATGAGGGGATTGTGATCATGGACTTGTTAGGAAACAGGGTTAAAGGTCCGCTTTCATATCTGAGGCAAAGTAAATTCCCCCTTCATTAAATTCCAGCTGAAGTTTCTGAGTGAATTCAACTCTCGACGTCAAAACTTTTGTTTATGTTTTTGTAAAAGCCGACGCACACAAACTTTAGTCAAACTTTTTAATCTTGCTTCCTTTTTTTCTCACAATTTCAAATTGGTATTCTCTCACTGGCTGGAACAACCCAACTTGGAATGAACTGCAAGTGACCCCCGACCCTCCATGAGTTTGATCCATTGCTCCTGCTGTCCTTATGTTTTTTAGGAACGTACAAAAAAACTGCACGCTTTTGTGCTGTACCTCTCTTTAGCACTGTAAATAGCCTTCTCTTTGCTATTTATCTTCTTTTTCAACTCTTTGCAAACTTCAAATAGCTAAGAAGTTTTTCCATTACTTAGTTATGACTGCCTATAAAACAAACGCATCCTGCACTGCATTAAAAAAACGCCTTGGGCATCCATTTAGTTAACCACCTCGTGATTAAGTCCCTAACTGTACCTCTTCTAAAATGATCTTTTCGTCATCGTAGCTTGCAAATGATCAGAAGCAGTTTAATTTGCTTTTAAAGATGCTATAAATGAAGCTATTTTCTTTACTAGTTGCCCTATTTTACTTCCAAGGTAAGCATTTCCTGGACTGATTTGGTTGTTGTACTTTCTGTAAGTTGTAAATGCACACGGTGTGAAATGTGCAGCTCCAAGTTTTTTTCAGCGTGCGCCTCTAATGATGAACTGATGAAAGTAAAATCAAATTCACACAGCTGTACTTTGTTTATACAGCCAGAGGGAAACGGTATGCTTTTGATTCTGATTCAGGCTTGAAAAAGGTTAAAAAATTGTCGACAGAAGTTTTTGCCTTAATTGGATCAAACTTTGATTTATCAAGTTTATTTACCTATTTTTCCTCTAAACTAATGATACGGGGAAAGATTCTCGACCTTTTTCTCAGATGAACAGCTTCAGTGTTAACGAATAGCTGGTGTAATTTATTTGTCCGGGGAACGTCAATGCCAAAAAAAATGTTTCAGAATTCAAAGGTGACATTTTGCTTCCTTTGTTTCAGAAATATTGCAATCACACTTCGTGCTGTCATATTTTCCCACTTCCAATTGTCGAGTGAATTGCCGTTGAGATATTTTTTGCTCCCACGTCTCGCATCGTTGCTGAATCTCATAAGAACTGATCGGTTTTGAACATCCCATTTCTTCAAATACACGCTGTCAGATCAGTGATAACCGATCAGTGGAAATGAGATTATGTAACTTCACTCACAGCACAGGAGCTCAGATCAGGTTCTCTGCGTGATCTTGTCAGGCCCTGTCTTCTCTCGCCAGCTCCGTCTCTGTTTAGAACGGAGAGGGCAGGAAGTACAACTTCCCTGCATCTCCACGCTCGGCAAAACTTCCCTTCGTCATGTTCATAGTATTTCTCAGCCATCACCAGTGATTGAAGCTCGTCTATTTGCATGCTTGTCCTGGATTATTTGTCATGAAGCTGGTTGTCAGTGGAAGAAGTTCCTGAATGATGAGTTTCATTAATCAGCATGAGTTTCA
>JAUESE010000018.1:14512195-14528003 GCA_032274725.1 Malacoctenus triangulatus | reverse complement strand
ACACACACACACACACACACACACACACACACACACACACACACACACACACACACACACACACAATAGTTCTGCTGTACTTTGTAACCATGGATACGACAGTTCAGTCATTACCAATAGCAAAGATCTCACTTTAACCTGCTGGGCTTCATTAGGAAAGAGTCTTCAAATGTGCTAACGTTTACTTTCTGATGTTATGAAGAAAAATTAAACAGTTTCTTCTGAAAAAAAAAAAACTGTATTTGTCATAAGTTAGTTCCCCGCTTTGCTGTATATGGCTTGAAAGTCACATCCTCAAGCTCTGTGTGTCTGTGAGACGTGAGGCACCGACACAGAACCTGTTTGTGTTGTTTTATTTTCTTTTACAGTATGCTGCCTTTTATATCGGTTCGCCCTTGTGTTGTAGCCGGAGTCACAAATGAAGAAAATAAGTTTTGGTGAGGTAATCAGTTTCCTCTCTGTTAATTATCCCGGGTTATTACATCCATCAGCTGTGCAATAAAAATTCAATCGCAAATATCATCAAAGATCCACAACATAAATTTCCCCCAGGTGCAGGGCCTCAGTTTATGTTCAGCACATCCCCAAGGGCACCCCGGCAGAAATGAAAAGTAATTCATCCTCTGCTCAGACGCATTGTTCAGAAAGTGTACTTTGGTGTCTTGTTAAAATGCTAACTAAGTCTGAATTGTGTTGCTCACAATTTCACAGTGCTGCTCCCTCACTGAAACATATTTGGAGATGCATTCATCAGTCAGGGCTTCAGATTCAGTCGAGTCGAACCACAGACTAAATCTCATCAGTTTTTGCTGCACGATCTGCAGACGTTACCTTCAAGGCAGCCCAATTAGTTTTTGTTATTTGCTGTGCAAAACAACTGATTAAACTTTTTGGGGTTTTTTTTTGTGTAAGATGCAATATTTTCTGTCGCGTTACCAATCTCTTACTTTCATGATTGTTTTCAAAATGGAGGGAAGGATTATGTTCGCTGTAATATACAAATTTTGTGTAAATGTTTGAGGACTAATAGCAATCACAGCTGAGCTAATGAAGTGTTGGCAGAGCGGGGAAGGCTTAAACAGTTTCAATTTTTTATAGATCTGGTTGCCGAGCAGCATCGGAGCAAAATAAGACCCAGTTTTTTGGGGGGTTTTGTCTCCTCTGATTATATGGCAGTCTCGCAGCGCTCGCGTTCGGGTGGGTACAATCCCCGCGCACGCACGCCACGCCGCACTCCTTCAGAAGTCGACACGGTTTCCAAAAAACCTCTTCGCCCTCGCGGTGCTCGCGGCCTCAGTGAAAGCAGTCACTCACACCGCCACGGTATTCATAGAATGTCCCACCTAGTTATAATCCTGTTTGTGACTCTCCGAAATCCCCCCCCCCTCCTCCTCCCCCCCTCGCAACATTATAGCTCACAATAAGTAAAGCGCGCACAGAAGGAAAATGTGACAGGGGAAGTTAAAATGTAGCCTCTCTGGAATGACTGCAGCATCTGGTATTCCGGCTTTTACTTGTTTTAGACATGAAATTGGAAGTGAGACTAATGCTGCCTCACCTATTTGTAAGGTAGTTTGGATGTACAAAATTGCAAGATCACCTCGGATTGTGCTGCATTTTATGCGCTGCGGCTTGTTTTTTCGTGTTAGTTTTTGAAATGATGGGAGGGGGAGAAAAAAACATTTTCATAACTGCGAAACAAAAAAGGAGTTCCTTTAACTGACAATTTGGACGATTTCCTATGGTAAACGCGAGGAACAACACGAGTGAGATAGCCGCGGGCGTAAAGCTAAGGTTAATCTGATTATGTTGTGTATAACAATAAGGCTAATGCGCCAACTGGTGAGTCTGTTCGCGGGGGCATTAGCTATTCAGCTAGCGTCGGTGGGAAGCTAACTGCATGCAGAGAGAAGCTAGCAGCCCTAATGCCGTGGCAGGTGGGAGTCATGATTTGTTTTTAATGTGACACACACGTGTGCCGTCCTCCTGGGAGGGACACCTGGTCTCCAGCGCCGACGACGTCGGGTCAGAAGTGATTTGTTCAGGTGTCTGTACGAGCTCCGTGGCGCGCGCGTCGGGTGAGGGGTCGAGGGAAGGCAACAAACTTTTTCCCTTGATTTCGTCAGCCTGTGGCATCATGCATCAGTTGGTAATAAGGCTGCGCTGATGAGTCCTGGGTAATAAACCTGTGTGAGGTTGAGATTCAGCCCACAGACCGGCGCGCTGAGGGGAACCTTGTTGTTCGACGCGCCATTGATGGAGCAGATTAAGTGTTCTGAAGGTGCGTTTCCACAGCAACAGTGGCGAGCCCTGGTTCAGAGGGACTATTGTGAATCTTTTATGACAGACCTCATTACTCCTTCCTGTGCTCTTCGTGGGATTCTAACCCACAAAGAGCACAGGGGGTGTGGGACGGTTAGCGAAACGTTTTCATTGTCCGCACTTGTCAAATTATGGCCAAAATAGTGAGTCTCGGTGAAAGGTGCCCCCACTTACAACCAGCAGAAGTCTTTGGTTGTCGTGCACTCAGACCTGACCTTAAAACCAACCATGGCGCGTTGTTCTGTACGGGGGGAGAAAAAATCTGTCGAACTCGCACATCGAGTGGAAAAAGGAGGAAAGAAAAGAAGCACACTGAGTGATTGAAAAGAATAGGGGGAGAAAAAAGTCACATCTGCCGTCTGGAAGACTTTCAGGCAAGATGTACCACTCTGTGCGTGAACGTGTACAGATGTGCTGATAAAATACATGCTTTTAGAAACCTAAGGCACTTGCTTTTACGATCAGATCAGCCAGAGGGCTTCTGTAGATACTTAGACACACAGCACGATGTAAAGGGCTGAAAAAGCTTGTTTTTAATAACAGGTGTTTACAAAGGAACACCAATCACATTTTATCGCTCAGATAGGCAGATAAAGCTCAAATGTTAATACTGTATATAAAATGAATTTTTATCACAACTTGCGAGGCTTTGGTGTGATAGTATTTCTGAGCTAACAGGCTTGGTATTTAGACACGATCAAATGAATACAGCAACTTAACTGCTGTACAGATTTATTTTTAATAGCGCAATATTACTAAGTACAAAAGCAGTTTGAAAATTGCAAATCTTATTTTAAGTTTCTCTGGTTGATAAATTTACGGTTGCAATAAAGAACTTGTTTTTCGATCGTTATTTTAAGATGCCGTATCAGACAAGACGCACAAAAGTTTATGTCTTCTCCCTCCTTCACACAGCAGGAGATAAAAGAAGTGAAGATGACTTGTTTTTTTTTTTCTTGTTCAGAAACTTCTTCATCTCGACGTTGTCCTCGCGGAGCCGCTGCTTTCCATAATGCGTCAATAACATTTGAGCCCATGTCTCTGTAAATAAAGCAGCACATGACTTCTGATGATGAGTTCAAGCCAGTAATGCTGCCGGTAATGTTTCAGTCATGCTGTCTGTCGCTTCAGGTAAACACAGAGTGAATCACAAGGCGCCACAAGGACATTTTATGACCCACATGTGCTTGTGAGCACAGCGAACGCGAGGTTAAAAAAAAACAGGCAATGCTCATCATGACAAGTTTTTTTTTTAGTGCCACTGATGTGGAAATAATGGAGCTTTTCTGCACCAACTCGGCTTTACTCAACTTGACTTCAGGTTTTCCAGCAGGTGAAAAAAAAGACCATGCGAGCTCCAAATGTGACCCAAACGGATCCCAAACCAGCTATTGGCCGACGAGTGACGTCAGCGGTGGGCAGCTACTCATTCACAAGAACAAAACCTGCCACTTTTGAAAGTCATCCACGGCGACCGCCTGTTTTTATTATCTCTGCCAACGATGTAAAACAGCTGCACGTACACCAATTCCGTGGTAGACCCAGCAGCAGGCATCGCATCACCTCCGTGTCCTCTGTCGAGGCGTTTTGTCGCATACAAATGACTTCACGCGGGCTTCGCAGCCCCTCGCTCTGACGGCTCCACCCACGTTGGAGGTAGCACACGCTAAAAATGGTGTAAAGGAGAAGGTGCGTCAGTGTGCGCTTGGTGAAAGCTTAAACCCTTTTCTTTCATTTCATGTTTGGCTTTGGGACGCACGTAGATGCAGCGAGACGAGTTATCAGGGAAAAATATATTGTTTTGAGGCAGTGAATCATGCTACTTTTTGGTAATTTGGAGCAATCAATCATCATAAATGCCAGATGTGTTGTCATGTGAGAATAAATCACAAATAAGCATCAAAGCAACACAGATTATAGTGTATTTTCTGCATTTCTGAATCAGGATGTTTTTTTTTTTTCTTTTCACACCCGTCGGTAAATGTTCTGAAAGCATTAATTTTGATGATTATCCAAAATGTGAGATGCAGAGTATTGAATTTTTTTTTTTTTCACTTACACAAACCTCCGATCATTAGACAGAAAAAGCTCCCATAAAGGCTTTCCGGTCTCCGCTCATTTCTCTGTTTTCTCTCCTTTTGAAATGTTGTTTACTTATCCTTTTCAAATTGATTCCTTCTAATTTGTGAAAAAGAAACTTTAGTTCAGTGAAAGTGGAAGGTGCCACAGGTGATATTCAAACCGTCTTTGGTGGGGGAAAAATGCGGCGCTCCAACATCTCATCATCACAAACAATCATTATATTTCGTCCTCAAGTGCAGTTTAGTTAATCTTCCGTTGCTTTTATTCACTGTTTGCGGAGTCAAGTATGAGCTGCGGGCTGTAATGAAGAGCACTTTTGATGTAATTGAACTCTGGATTAGTTTGCAATCACTGTAAACAATATTAATGTAATTATCACAAATGCTTCCTTCGGATTTGCTTTCATGAGATTACAGAAAAAATTCGGATGCATCTCAGTTTTTGGAAAACACTACCAACGTGCAGTCAATGAAAGGTGCTTCAACATAAACAGTCATGTTTGAATTTGGATTCATGTTGTTTTTCTTTGTATGTATCAGCTCTGTTGGAGTCACTCGTTTATTATTCTGGTTTTAGGCGGAAGGTTTTGCTAAGAAACTAAACAATTTTTAAAACCTGTTGGAGATGAAAGGTACTGCATGTAGTGCAGCTGGACCTTGGGAGGCCATTTACAAAAAAATAGGTTGAAAGTTTGCAACATTCTGCACATATATATGATGTGATTGACTGTAACAATACTAAAAAAATATAAAGAAGATGCAAATTTATCCAAAGAAACAACTGATCATTCTTAGTGAGTAAATTCAGCAATGTTTTTTCTGTCTGACCTAAATTTGACCAGTTCTCCTCCTGAAGCCCAAATGAGTTGGACTCTAACACAACACTGGAATGAAAGTTTAAAATCAAACTCAAAGAAACACACAAGTGATACAAATCAGTGGCAGGCAAAGTTGCAGGAAGAAATATGTAGCGACGGAGATTTTGGGGATTGGAGTTTATAATTCTTTTAGGTGGGAAGCGCCATCTTTTAGTTTAGGAATGGCTGTAAAGTTTACATTTATAAAAGTATCTCTACTTTCAGACATTTGCAAACATGATCTTCTTTATAAAAAAAATAAATATTTAAACAGCATTCTCATCTGTCCATATTCAAGAGACCCCCCCCTCCCCTCCCCCCCATCCTCCGACTTGAAACATCCTTCCAGCCTCAATTCCTCTCAATCCCTTTTTAGCTGTCATGGTTTTAAATTGGCGTTGGCATTCCCGGGCTGCCTTTGTGCCACAGCTACTGTATAAGAACATGCCCGGGGTACTTTGCCTCTCTGATTGCAGATCTTACTGTCGCCAGGCATTGGCTGAATCAACAGTATGGAATATTCCTCAGATGTGACTCCAGGCTCTTGTCTACGCCTCCTTCTGCAAAACCACATTGCTCTCCAGAGTTTCACTGTTACATCATATCCTGAAGTGAATAGAAGGGAAGAAAACACACAAAGGCAAAATTACTCTGCCTTGGTGTCGATAACATTTAAGGTCTCAATTGGATTTTTTAAGGCTTTGGTGTGATAAATTTTCAGCAAAAGGGAAATTCCTCGCTCAGTTCATCTGAAACTAGACCGCTTGCAATTAGAAAGAGGCTGATTAGGCAAAATAATGTCGAAATTGTGCTTGGACACAAGGGGCCTTTTGTCTTTTTGAGGCCACATGGATTGAATGCTAATGAGAAGCTCCTTCAGACTTTGTAAACAAGTGGTTCTGACTTGTCAACATCCAGGCTGTTGTCAAATAAAATCATGTTTCACATATTAGACTGAAGGACAGCCTCGACGAGGGGCCACCCACAAGAGGCGAAGCAAAGCAACCAAGAAACAGTACCTCTTGTTTTTGATCACAGAAATGTGCTTTATAAATACAGTTTGATTTGATTTGGATCTCATGACACGCAGTGCATGCCGTTTTTGACAAAACATGGAGATGAAAACGTCTGTCCTCGAAAGGAGTTTCTTAAAAATAAACAGCACCAAATCAAGAAATGTCATCACTTCAAATGCTGTAGTACATGTTCCAGGCCTGGAGGTGTTTCGTGGGTTAAAAAAAAAGCTCAAATGAAAACAGAGAAGAAGAAAAAGAGAACATGCAAGACAAAGTAAAGATGAAAATATTGAGCACAACAAAGATGACACAGTTGTGGAACAATATAACCTGTGGTCATACTTTTGCTTTAAAGCCACAAAAATTTAAGAACAAGGGATTTTTTTTTTTTTTTAATGTGATGAGTAGAAGTATTACAGCCATGACGTGAGAGTTTCCCCTAAAAACACCGGCAGACTTAGTGAAACCCGCTTCCGTGCGGATGGAGCCCCGAACCTGAAAACAGTTCTCACCCACCTTCTGTTTACTCTCCGAGGATGTTGGACAACAGAGATTAACAATGAATGAGCTCTGAGTGTCTCCTCCCTGTTATGTGTTTACTGAATCTGCACTGAGGCAAAGTTAAGCATCAGTTTGCAAACATCATTGAGCTTAACAAGGGTTTATTTCTTGAGTGTCTAAAGCTGTTAGCGTTCATTTCTGCTGTGGACCGTCGGTGAACCTCTCAAGTGCCGGCTTCTCTTGTGCCCAGGGCTTCGACGAAGCGCTGCTCCCCAGCTGGTACGCATTAACTAACCCACACTAGGGCACTTGAGTTTGTTTTTTACCATTATGGTATCTGACAGATTTTGTCTGGGACAATGAATGCAGTTCAAGGAGCTGTCGTCTCTCCTGAATGTCAAGCTTATTCTTCAAGGCAGACAATAGTTATCATTGTCAGACTCTGTTTGGGGCTGGGAAGACATCATCATAATTTGAAAGAATGGATTACTCGCGCATGAATGCAGCGAGGTGATACTTTCCCCTCGTAGAGATCACACAAATTAGCGATCTTTTGCTTTTTAGCCTATAGATTAAGAGTCAGTGAAGCCTTGTAGTGAACTTTCCCCATTAAAATCTGTATTTTTGTGTTTTTTTAGCCGCGATTTTAGCATGAATTTAGTTCCATTTCCAAAAAACAACCTTACATTCGAAAAAAAAATATCATATTTTTGTTTTTCGCCGCTGGTAAGACATGCGAAAACTGATGCTGTGAGAGTGAAACTCATAAACAGTACATTTCCATATAAATGTATTTATTACCAGTATGCTCCGTTTACAGAAATAACTCTCTCTTGGGTTTATCTCCAAAAAGACACGTACAAGAGCGGGAAAACGAGACAGTCGGGAAATGACATTTTATTCAGTGTCTTCTTTGTCTTGCTAACCTTTTTACCTGACGTGGCCCGACAACTCAACCTTCGACATCGCCGCCTTATTTTCTTCTCCAAATGTCGGCAGACACACACACAAACACCCCCAAAAACCTCCCGTTTGTTTGCCTGACAGGGTTCGCATCAAAAACCGTCAGGCAATAATTGAAAAGTGTGTTACTGTGCGGATCGCTGTGACAGCTTAATTTAAAGAAAAAAAAAGTTTCTCCTGCGCGTTCACTCCTGCTGAAATTATTCATCTGTGCAGCAAATAATAGTCAGAAACCACGCTGAATGCGAATCCTTAACTTTAAACTGCACAGAAACTACACTCAGAAACTTTCTTTTTGTGGGGACTCAAGGAAAACTTTTCATCACACTCGGTCTCGTTTCCAGAGCTCGAACCTTCGGCTTGTTCCACTTGGAGTCTGTCTGCTCTTTCATGGCATCCACTGGTGATATTAGCCTATCCATTTGAGTTTCAAGGTAATTTCTGAAGGCATATGGCCCCCGCGCTTTAATTTTAACTACGCGCCGTGGTATTTCAACCATGGAGGTAAATATTCCTCTTCCGCCGCGCCGGTCCTCTTGCATTTTGATGAGATCAATCTGGCAATGAGGGAAGCATTAAAAGAATCAGGCCCCTTCCAAGGTTAAGATCGATGAACAGCTTTTGGGCGCTATCCTCCACGCCGGTTATTATTGATGAGCGCAGTGTTGTTGAGTAAAATTGCAGCAGGTTTCTGTCGGCTTTAGATGATCAGGCGTCAGTCTTCATTGCTTTGTGTGAAAGGGGTTCATTTGGAAACTAATGATAGCAATTTGCTGAAAAGGGCACGGACCGAGACAGTAACCATGACAGATGTCAAATGTGCGCGGCCCTCTGACAGGTGGAGGAACTCCATTATGACATGGAGGGTTTTGATCGCTCCACAGCGAGGTGTTTTTTCAGCCGCACTGAGGGGTTTTAGGTCATTGGATTCATTTACATACACTTCAGCAACCAGATTACAAGCTGCCTTCTGCTGTAACTGTGTTCATATGGAACTGGGTTAGACTCTCAGACAGGGACCGGATTGCTGGGACGGCAGCGCGCCGGGATAAAGGGGAAGATTAATACATGCAGGGGTGCGTCTTTGTGTTGGGATGATTCTGTTCGATGTGTGAAAGCCAAAAACGCTCACAAAGCAGCCATTATGTGTCTAAATATGGTCCCTACCTCCTGACATTTGACCATTTGTAAGATTTAGACACAGTCGCACGGTGCCAAAAAGCTGGCTGCTTCTTATTATATAAGCTGTCTTTTCAAAACAAGGAGTATGGTTTCGAAATAAAGAAAAACACACAAAAATTTAGGCCGTTTCAATAAGGTAACTTGATTTGAAAGCTGTGAAAACAGTTGATTTGTCTTCATACATGTCTGTGCTTCAGTACAACGCCAACAATGCACGTCTCATCAGTATTGGGACAGCTCGGCTTCGCTCCTGTGGGCTCTGTTTATCATTATGATATTTTTTTCATGTCACAATTTAAGATGAAATTAGTGTGGCAGTTGAAATGAGGGCTCATTGTTACTGGGCCTGCTGAAGGTTTCATCTGCATATCTGAAACTCAAAGCGGCATGCTGGAGATTGCATTATATTTAAAGGCTGAGTGGTCCAATCTGCTTCAGGCGGCGTGATTTACTTCTTTATCTTCTGTTGCTTCTCCCAACACGTAGAACCAGCTTGTTCTCCGGGTTCCAGCGTGTCTTGATTGACCAATTAGGCCCCAGAGACACCTGAGGGGTGACTGACGTGGGCCGTGTTTGGATCTAAAGGAATTTGCTCCCCTCGGTTTCTCAAAACTCTCCCTCTTTGTCTTTCTCTCCTTTTGTTTCATTTATCACTCCAGGCCGTGGAAACCAACCTGGCATCCAAGGACAGCCACTGGGTCTACGCCAACGAGGTAAGCCCACATCGATGCGCATTCCCGTTTGAAAAATGGACCTTTTTTTTTTCACGGTTCACCTCCGCTAAACTTTTATTTCACCGAGCACTTACAAATGAAACCGGTGGAATATAAGACAATACCTGATATTCATTCTGATTAGCTGAATGTTTGTTTTCCGATTTATCTTGGCTGCCTCGGGGACCGTCGCTCTGTCTGAGATTGTATAAGTGCCTTCGCTTTAATTGTAGATATGAGGGCATCTTTCTTCTCCCTGGTCCAGTCCTCCGTGGATCCGACCTAAATGTTCTAAAGTGGCTCTAACAGCAGACACAAAAAAAAAAAATTCAGATGCACATTGTGAATACAGAGCAGCCGGCTGGCGGGGATCTTTAGCACCTCAACGCTGCACTCTCATTGATGTGATTTGGAGATGAAAACGGTGCGGGAACGGCTCCCCGATACTCAAAAGCGGTGGATACAAGATGTAGGAAAAAAGCCTGTTCCCATATGATTTACCTGGAATATGAGCTTGGCTGTGGTTGATAAGCGCTCCCCGTAGCGCACGTCGACGCGCACATCTGCGGCCACATTTTTAAATATTCCTCAGATTCATTTTCATCAGACTGAACCTTTTACAACGAGCCACCTCGCTTTGAAAGGGGGTCCCTATGAATATAAATGAAACATCGTGTCCTGTCTTGTAGGGACATATCATCAGAACCTAATACATGACACTTATTGATTCAGGATCTATACGGGATGATAAATGTGTCTGCAGTCGCTTGATTTTATTTAGACTGCGTTTGAGAAATTGAGCTGAAGTTTCACACAGCGTTCCCCCGACACCATAAATACACCGTGGCCACAGTACTCGCCAATTAACTTAAGGAAATAATCCCATTCTGTCAATACTTTCCATAGCTCTGGTAATTATTGGTTAGTAGAAGTTTCGGAGGGTCAGTGCAATAAAATGATGTATTCTCTGTCATAATTACCTCAGTTTCAAACATAATAGGCTTTTTTTGAAATGGCATCCTTGTCATATTTTTTGTCTTGCATTTCAGCACACACATTCCTGAATACAGACTCACAATAGCTAATGAGACCTCGAGTCCTTTGAAATCCTCCGTGTTTGTCTCATCACCCTGCCGATCGTCTTTTGTAGTTTCTAACAAGATGATAAGATGAGAGCTGAAGCGATACTCACAAACTCCCGCGTGCCGCTCGGTCAGTCACCACGGACATCCAGAAGACATTCAGCTCCAATTGTGAAAGACTCCGGGAGCCTGTGAACTTGTGGCATGTTCATTTCTACTGTGTTCTACAGCATCATTTCAGTCTGTAAACACACACTTTTTCCCAGTCACCTTTTATTTTGGTAGCAACCTTTTCCCGACGTGCCTTTTCCATTTCCTGTTTCCTTCTTCTCGATGGAAGTGAAGAGGTTTTATTTTCACGTTTTATTCCTCTCCATTTTCCTGTAATCCCGACCTTCTTTTTTTTCCAGCGTCTTTCATTGCGTCACCCAATAAAAACTACCCATTAAGCTGACAATCACCTTGAAATGAGAATAACACGGACATGTTGAGAAGACAAACAAGAAAATTCAATTACTACTCATGCCGGCCTATTTTTCCTGCCAGACGTTGGCCTCTGGAGCTCTCCCCACACGCAGATAAAAACCATGAAAACACCCAGCTGCTAACAGGCCCGTCGTTTCATTTCTCGCATCCTGTTTTTCCTCATCTTACACTGTTACTGACAAGTAGAAGCACCTTGTAAATTGAATCTAACTGTAAATGATTTATCCACAATGCATGCGTGTCTCGGAAGGGGGGTGAGATTTAAAGGGAGGTGCAAAGCTAATTTGTTTCTATTAGTCCGTGATTAGATTCCTGAGAAACTCCTAACCTGCCTTATGGCGGCAGGATTGCGCGAAGAGATGCAACACTCCTTTATGAGCAATTTCGCAAACTGTTTCTGGAGTCGCTCCTGTTTTTTTTTGTTCATAGCAACTGCCGGTCAATTCGGTAATCCCACCCCTGCGGCATGGCTGTAATATACCTACATACTGTTCCCTGCACTGAGAAATCTGAAAATCCTGTTAGCCTGACCAGATGCAGTCAGGCTGGATCACAAAATCCTGCGGGGAAATAACAGCTCCCTGTTACCTCACTCCCCCCTGAACGCGCCATCAGTCCCCGTGGACAGTCACCGCCATTCGGCTGCTCGTGACAGAGTTGTGACATACATTTTCACCAGGTGAGGCGCGGTGCGGCGCGACTAACCCACCCCCGCCCCGCAACCCCCCCCCCCCCCCTCCTCCCCCCACCCGTCCACCCCCGCGCCGCCACAGTGAGGCCTCACATATCATTCAGCTATCAGCGCGAGCAGTTATGCAAATCTGCCACCAGAGGCAACATGTGGCACGATGAATGTCGTTGTCAGGCCAGGAATGCGATAAGGGCGCACAGCGAGAACGACGGAGAGAAACAATGACAATGCGGGAGTACGAGCGAGAGTCGGGGAAACAATAACGCTTAATAGACAAACAGGGGGGATGTTGTGTCCAGAAGTCTTTTTATTCCGGTGACGCATTGCGTTGCCGAGAAAAAATGACAACACCGCGTTTATTTCGGGATTGAAGAGGTGGTTAATTTAGTGAAATTGATGGAGCGGCAGCCACAATGTCCCGAACTCCAATCGCGACGGGTCAAACTTGAAAATGGTCCAAACTTTCCTCGGGAACGAGGCTCAATTACATTTTGCATGAGCCCTTCTCAGCACTGACGCATGGCCACATTTTTCCTGCAGGCTTCCAGGGCCTAAGATGAAATGGCTCAAGTAATGCCACTTGTCACTTTGTCGCCGGTGTTCCCTCCAGAGACGCAGAACACATTATCAGCTGGTGATTATTTTCATTATTGATTAATCTGCGGGTTATTCTTGCGATTGCCTTCAAAAATTGCTGCTATAATTTCCCAACGGCCCAAGGTGTCGTCCTCGGACGGGTGTTTCACGGGCCAATGATGAGAAACGTGTTCGGTTTGTGAGCAACAAAGAAGAGAATCAAAACGTCATGTTTTCAGAGGCTCGTGATTGGAGATTTGTTTTGCTTTGAAAATAGAAGAGAAGAAAGGGAAAGCATCTTGCGTTCATCTCAATCAAATAATCCTTTCATGTTTCACTTTCCCTTTTTAAACAAGGAGCTTTTCTCTCAACACATTTTGTCTTCACTCGAAACCATTTTTGATTCGACTCTGATCTACTTCAAAAAACCCAGAAGAGTGGGCTTGAACGGCGCGAAGTTTATGAGCCCTCAGGGTGAGAATCTCACTCAACAAAGAGATGACCGATGTAATCTTCAGGAGAGCGAAGACGAGCTTTGAAACTGGCGTGTGCGCGGAGCCCAAGCCGGGCTCGATGTGAGGGGGGGGGGGGGGGCTGTGAGGGGAATGATGAGGGGCAGGCGAGTGTCTCGCCGAACCACCCACTAAACCAGGACGCCGCAGCTGCTCGTGGAGACGCCCGTCGGCTGATGACACCGCGGAGTCAACTCAGATGGATTGCACTTCCTGGGAGGATTTGTTGTTGTTGTTTTTTTTACCCCCCCTCCAACCTCCACCCTCCACCCCTCCCTTTCAAAAGCAGAACGGTGACACTTGAGAATGTTTGATGGATTAGGTGGTTGTGGCTGCTGTGACGGACAGAGTCGCGAAGGACAGTCATAATATGACTGATGTCCCGGGAAACTGCCCATCAAGGAACCCAGAAGAAAGCCTTCTTCTCCACACCAGATTACGGGATTAAGGAATGGATTAAGACACCACTTAAAGCATTAAGTAATATATATCTTCCTTACTTCATTTATTTCTTTTTCAAATGCGATTTTCTGTTATGGCTTCTTTTTTTTTCTTTCTATGCCATTAGCCACGATGATCAGCCAAGCAGAAATCTAATTCTGACGGTGAAAAATTACGTATTAACCCAGAAATGACGACCGCAGTCCGACTCCCAGCCGCACGGCCATAAATGTAAAATACCGCAGACATGCGACTTCCTTCATGAAGCACCTTATCTAAACGTTACAGCGGTTACATTTAGCAGTCGTTTGAAGTCATTCAGGTTAATAAGTGGACCGTTTAAATTATACACAGGACCAGCGCAGCTCGGGGCTGAATAATTGGAGGCACCACAGCAATGGAGCTCTTAGTGCGAACATGAGTACAGATAGTGCTTTGCACTGTACTTACAGTTGGCTTATCCCAGTATCACTTAGTCAGCTCACACTTGTGTCATGAACAATGATCTGTGTAATGGGACGAGGATTACAGCGTTGTTCTGTGAAAAACAACCCCAAAAAAAAAATGGGCCCATGAATTATTCAATCAGTGTATTTATTTACATGCCGGTCCATCCTCCACCGGCCCCTCAGCCCGCTTAATCCCAACAGCAAACTCACTCGTATTGCTCACCCTCCGAGGTCAGAAACCATAATGTTGCACTTAAGCTGGATTGGTGGATTTTCATCCGAAACAAACGAGCTCGCGCGGCGGTGTCTAAAAGCTGAGGCCCCGCGCTGACGCTGATCAAGCAGCGAAGTGCAGTTCGGCATGAAATTACGTTCCATTGCTGCCTGCTTGGACCATATGTTGTGGCAAGTGTTTGCTTTGTTCCAGCTCTCTCCTGCATCGCAATCATCAACTTGCGAACAGCTTAAACTGATCTTACGGGGTTTCAAAGGTTTTCAACTTCTGAGGTTAGATTTGAAAGTTGAACCTGATGAATTTTTAAAGTAATTTTTGTTTTTTGAACTCAGGAGGATTTAGACTCAGTATTAAAAAAGCTAGATGCTCAAAGAATTGTTTCAAACAGAGAATAACTATAGAATGAAACTGCGTTCTCCTCATTAGTTGCTTGATGCCCATTTATATTTTAACTTAAAGAAGCTACAGCTGCACACATACAAGTCTGTGCATTCATTAGTTCCCAGCACTGTTGTGTGTGTGTGTGCGTGCATGTGTATGAGTTGTTTGAATATGACTTACATTATCCATTCACCACGTTAATTTCTGACACACAGTTAAACGATTGTTACTAATGCCAGATGAATTACGACACTGGAACAAAAATACAACACTCAATAAACATTTTTGACATCTGAACAGCGCAGTAATATACTGTTCAGTTTGAACTCAAATAGACAAAATATTTCACAACCAGAAAAATGATCACAGCTGATTTCAACTGTGTTTCAAGTCAGTTTTTACAGCTACGCATCAAGAGGCCCTCACTAGTGCTCCCAGTGATGGATGTCTGAGAGGGAAAGAAGAAGAATTGTGTTTTACTTGTGAAGTGCCTCCATGCTTGTGGTTTACTTTACAAATCTGTTTTTATTGGCAATGCTTCACAATGTGATAAATGAAAGCCTATAAAGCCTTTGCTTAATCATCATTAACTTAATTCACCAATTTGAGGATTAAACAGTCGTCACAAAGTGACGGGAAGTAACGCTAATGCAGGTTTGTTTGTGAATGCGCGGTGACTCAAAAGCACCATAACAGTTAATCACATGATTCCCATATTCAATATCGGCTCCTTTTTACTCTGCATATAATCATCTGCTCGACTGAAACCTGCTTTTTGGGTTGTTACACGTTGTCAACATGTGACACATCGCCTAAACTCAGTGACCATCGTTTAACAGGACTGTGCCCAACAAGGTGCAGAGAACAACCAAGCATCACAGTTATTACTGCATTATATTCTGTTTTGTTCCACAGTAATAATATGTGCTTCTGTTCCCACCTTCACAAAGAGATATATTGTCTCTGTTGTGTTGCATCTCTGTAATTGATGCAAATCAAGTGATAATTAATGATCAGTTCTTGCAACCGCAGCTCTTTCGAGGGCACTGCATTGAGAAACCCTTCAATTATGCATAATTTACCGAAAGATATAATTTTCACTTTGATGTGCGAGAAGAAAGCCTTCGTTTTTATACTGTTCAAATGTTGACATATTGGAGATTACACTTCACATATTGGTCATCACCTCGTCGAATGCGTGTGCTCGACGTGTTGTTTGATGTTTGTTTTTCCTTCCGTAACAAGGACACCACTTGTTCTGCTATATCACAAGATAATTGAATAATAAAGTAACTTTCAGGTAGTTTTATAACTACCTGT
>JAUESE010000018.1:14502014-14512095 GCA_032274725.1 Malacoctenus triangulatus | reverse complement strand
AGGACACCACTTGTTCTGCTATATCACAAGATAATTGAATAATAAAGTAACTTTCAGGTAGTTTTATAACTACCTGTTATATGTTTTTCCCTGGATCAGTATTCTAAGTACGTAGGAGACATCCTTGTGCCACATATGTTCTATAAAGAACAACTCAATTTACTGAAACATCACTCTGTTCTTCCCTCTTTCGGTCCTATTACCTCTGCGTCGTCTCATTTCTAATCACATGACGTGCTCTCTTCTACAACATAATCATTTAGGCGTAGTGAAGGATTGAAAACACAGACAGAGCGCTCACAAAGATAATAATTTTCTTACCTGTCAGTTTAATTCGTTTTGATTAATTTCTTTCAGTCGTCAGCCGACTTTGAGCTTCACAGGAAGACTCAATAATTGGACCGATTGCGCGTTAGGTTTTTAAAGCAGTTTGTATGTGATCCACTGATGTCAGACATTTTTCTTTCATTTGATTTAAAGGGACACACGTGGTGCTTCGTTTATATTACAATAACATTTGATTTCTTCTGAAATACGTTGGGATGATCACTGTGGTCGGTCGCTTTAAAGTTAACAGGTCATTTTGGAGTGCAGATGGTCCGTGTGAAATAGATGGCAGTGCTGTCGGAAATGGTGATTTAATGGTCTGTAGTTTTTCCTCAAACAGAGGTTAAAAGGCACTCATTTTGTGAGCCATGTCCCATTGGTCAGCATCACCGCCGGGTCAGGTTATGACACAGATGTCACCTCTGATAGTGACAGAATACTCCGACCGGATGGCAAGAGAAGTTATTAACTCGGACGTGAGGGTTCAGCTCTGTGAACCATGCGACATAATTTGTCTGATTAATGTGTCACGGCAACTCATGAATATTCATGTTTTCCACCTGACTGACTGTGAGGAATCGGGTGAAAAAAAGAAAAAGAAAAAAAAAAAAGTAGATGAGCCAGAATCACCTGAGGAGTGTTTTACTCATGCTGTGCAGAGATGAAAGCTCAGAAAAAAAGCTGGAAAAATGACTCTAATGTCAATATCTTCTTCTTCCTGTGAAGTGGTTTTGAAGTTTGCTGAAGGAGAATGTAACATTAGCGGGGCGAAAAACGACTCAGGTGGGCAAAAGTTGAAATTAAAGGCAGCCAAACACAAAAAAACGGGAAAAAAATGAATCCCGTGGACCAATAGATTGGGACAGAGACGGGTAGTGAGGGCGTTTTATGAGATATTTAACAAATCTGCCAACTAAATGAGAACCAAACACTTCATTTACTAATCTGATGATTGATAAAATGTTTTTAAATCAACCTCCATGAGAAACCTTGAAAACTAAATTAAGTTCAATTGGGCGCCGAAATAAAATGAAATCAGGGCTTAAGTTATTTATAATGGGGTCAAATCAGGTGTTTTTCATGGCTCTGACTTTATTATTACCGTTTATATTTCACCACAAAAACTCACTTTTATTATTCAACTCCGTGTGGCTTTTTCTGTCGTCATGCTTGTGTGATATTTCTCATCGACAATGTCGGAAGCTTCCAAAGTCCTGCTGCAACCTCCATGATGGTGGCAGCTCGTGATCTACAGCAGGTCTTCGGGAGCCATCAGCGTCAGTGTCGTAGCTGTCTCGTACCCACCTCGCGTTCGTCTTCGGTCACGGGGGGTTCGTGGACATGCTCAGTAGAGGGATCCAGTCCCGGATCTGCAGGGAGTCAGTGGGAGTGAAGGCTGTGCAGCTGCACCTTCTGTTGGAGGTAGAGTCTGTGGTCGGATCGCTCCTGCCACCGTCTACCTTCAGAATTTCATGTTGTATCTGGTCTGTGGTAAATGTAGTGGAAAATGGCAGTGCCAGCCTCAATCACGGCCTCCCTGGTGGCGTCTGTGTCAAGAAAAATGTCCACGTACTCATCCACGTCCCCCTGTACCATGTGAAACAGACATACAAATATTGTTATTCTTTTCATTTTCAAAGTAAAAGTAGTATTTTCATTATTACCTGTCAAATAGAGTTGTTTTCCCATGGCAGGCGGTTGCGAAAGTCCGTATTGCACCCAGTGAAGGCATGATAGCAGCGCAGGAAGCGCCTTTGTCTTTCAGAGAGAGAGATTCTTAGATCTTTCGGACGTCATAGCAGCTGTTTGATGTATTTAGGAAGAGTGGCTGGTGGCTGCCTGAGCGGTGGAGCACCAGCAATACCAGCATGTCTGCGTCTTCTGCCTGGGAAAATGAAAGGATATACAATCAACGGCACCAATAATGAACAGTGCAAAAACAGATCAAACTTTTCAACAATTTAAATTCTCATCTTTTAAAACAAGCCTGTCCTCCCTTTGGGGACTGTCTTGTAGTCAATGAAGGAAGATACAGTCACAATTGTTACTGACCTCAAAGCAGTCTGAAGCAGCAGTCGGTGACTCTCTCACAGTCGAGGTGTCAGTCTCTTCGTCACACTGCGCTGCAGTGATGGGATGTTTTCGAAAGGTCGAAGAGAGGAGGTGGATGAGCTCACTGTCGTTATGAGTGTTGTCCAGGAACTTCACTGTTGGGGTCCGGTGAAACGTATCTGGTGGAATGGGAGAGATCACAACAGGGGGTCTCGGTGCTCGGGATGGGGTGGTGATCTTTAGGCGCCGCGCTGTAGCCATCAAAGACCACAACGATCATCCGGGAGCAGCGGCAGAGACACCGCACGGAGATCAGGTAACTGTTGGCGGTCTCACGCCGGGTCCGATGTTGTTCCCGCTTCGCCATGCAGAGAGGCCATCCGCCATCAGTCACCAGGGTGCAGCAGGCTTGGTTAGTCAGGTCAAGTGGATCGGTGCCCGCCTCCAGGCTCGCCTTTGAAACGTCTGCTTTGTTTGCCTCGCTCGTCTTCTGATCTTTGTCGCTGAGCAGGGGCAGCGGGGAGGGAGTCAACTCATACTGTAAGTTCAGCTCACCTGCAGTCGCCTGCTGGGCCAAAATGATCAGTTTGTTGAACAACTTCAGTGAGGCGAGATGCATTCTCTTCTGGTTGTTGATGGGAATCTTCCTGAGCGATGACGCGACTTTTACATGTCACTGAGCGTCCATCACCACTCAAGCTGCTTCTCCACTCCAGCTGCTCTCTGACCGAGGCGTCTCTTGTGCTTGTGCATGCCAATAAATGGCAACAAACAACTCAGAATCAGGAAAATAATCTGATTTGACCGCCTCATGAGCTACAATTTAAAACTAAAATTGTTGTTTTCTGTAATCATTTATCTGCATTGTAAGTTGAGTGGGTTTTAAGGGTTTCCCACCAAAGTTTCTTTCATTTCAATCATTTAAAATCCTTAAAAACATGTTGGTGAAATTGTTTGGTGGAATTTCTTTTCGTGATGGGAAGATAATCAGATAGTTCAGCTGAGGATGAGAGCAGTGATGCAGCAGTCAGTCGCAGGAGCCTGGAGGATTTAACATTGGGAGCGGACAGACACCAGCTGTAATAACAAGGGGGGGGGGGGGGGGTCGATGCGGAAAGGGAGAGATCAAAACGTGTGATTAGGGAAACAGACAGGACGCATGTATCCACGCATGTGGGGCGAGGCAGCGGCGTGGCCCAGAGCGGCCCAAGTTTCTGACCCCATGGTAACCCCGCCACTTTATTGTCAGATAGTATATGAACCCAACATCTCCCGAGAGACTCGCTGTCTGCCTCGGCATTGACCACCGTCCCGCTCGGGAGACGAGCAGCCAGCTCAGTGTCTCATGAATATTGATTTGCTCCCCTCCACGAGCATCCCCCTTACAGAGGCGGACCAGGGGGCACCTGCACTATTATCATGAAGGATATACTCCAAACGATCATTGATTTGTCGGCGTAATGTAAATGATGAGGTTTCCCGCATTGTAAATTCTGCTTTCATAATTGATTTAATAAATGTTTGTCCTGTGTTTTTTTTAAACGTTGGAGACTTGAACGGCCAGAGTTAAAGACATCACAGAGCCACAAATGATTTCTGAATCCGTCCTTTGTCGCTCAGAGTTAAAAGTGATCCTTCTCTGAGGACAGGTTAAACACTTCAGGCCCCGGCTCTCAGTTTTACCTTGTTGAAATTCTCCTCACTTAATTGCTCTGTATTGCAGAGTCATCGGCTACTTTAATTGCTGCAGGAGCGGCACAGCCAAGCTTCTCTGAGGTTTTCTTATCCAAATTTCCACACAAATTTATGGTTTGCATCACAATCCCACACACATGCCAGCAGACGTCGCCTGCATTAAATTGGAAAGTGAATTTTAACTCGTTGCTTTCTTGCCTCTGTCCGCAGGAGGTGAGCGACGCCGACATGATGGAGCTGGTCTACAGCTCTCTCGGGCGGATGACCATCATACGACAAATCTTCCCGTTGTGGAGGGACACTAATGTTCGGTGTATGAGGAACAATCATCGCATCTCCTCCTTGCTCTGTGACCCGCAGGAAGGCTATCTGCAGTCCCTGGAGGTAAACCACCACTTTAAGATCACTAATGAAGCTCCTAAATATCACTGGGATTGGAGAGGTCTGCTTTTATTAATGGAAAATGCCTCTCCCTGGCCTCGTTCTGCACCAAATTAAATCAAAAGATATTAACAAGATGCCTGGTTTACCCTTTAAAAGCGGCAATCTATTTCCAAAGTGTTTGTCCGCAGCATTGTTATGATCCCAACAAATATCAAGCATATGTAAATCATATGCATAAGATATTTATATATTATCAAGAGTATGATTTGTAAAGAAACCAGATGATATATTGATTTTTTTTCTACTTACATTGATAATACAAGAGTGACATGTGTGACATTCACACACAATTTGAGATGGAAAGAATTCAACCAGCATACTGAGAATTTTTTGCTCATTATTTGGATCTCAAATCTTCTAGTAACATTTTTATTTTAAAGTAAAGTATTCTAGGAAAAAAAAGGCAACCTAAGATGTCATGAAAATTATGTGGCGTAAAAAATTTCCAGTTCCAGTTTTTATACTCGTAAAGAGACTAAAGCTCTCTTTTATTTAAATTTACAAATACATTCAAGTCGTGAAGGTTCGCTCAGTTGGCTGGAAAAGTAGCATTAATCACAATGAGTAGAGAATAGATGTTGGCCTCCTGGAGAGAAAACTAATTTAGCTGAAAGAGGGGATGTAAAACAGTGGGGGGGAACCATAACAACACTCTCTGTATAAGGTCTATACTGTGCAGCGAGATGTGGATTAAAATCTGGCACGCAAAGCTCAATCTCATTCTGAATTTTGCCATTTGTTGGGCGGTATCAACCCTGAACTTGAATGTAATATGTACAAGAAAATAAACAAACAAACAAAAAATCTGTGAAGGTCTGTTGAAAACAGCAACATGTGCAATGAACAAGCATCAAAAGCTAGAAGCATTCCAGTTGTAGACTGCAGTGCTGTAATAGCGCAAATATCAGTGGAGGTGTCATCAAAAAAACACAAATTCCCCAAAAAACACACAAACCTGCTGCTTTCAGATTCAGATTTGAGGCTTGTGGATTCCCAACATGGAAGCATTGATGGATGACGACGTATGGAGGCTGCATTTCTTTTGCTTTGTGGGTTTTCCTTTTTTTTTTTTACCCCTTTTTGCTGCGAGTGTTTATAGGACAGTGACTGTGCTTGAAGAGCAGCTCGCGTGTTTCATCCATTTTCTCCAGCAGCCGACGCGACCGCCACATAAAACAAGTGTGGCGCGGGCCCTCTTTGTTCTCTCCGCATCACGTATGCTGCGAGGGGCCGTGAGCGTGATTCCTGTTTGATTCCACACATTCTTCACAGTTTCAGCGATGACTGTACCACGGAGGCATGCAGCCGAGGCGCAGGACAGTACAGGCAGGCATCTGCTCGGTGCCACGTGCATACAAATATTAACTGATTATGCATGCAGCTGAATATATATTAAACTCCCTAGGTAAGATAATTATGAGCCATAAGAACGCCCATGAATATAAATGGCTGCGGCTCCGTCTGTCTGGGGAATAATTGGCAGTACAGAGTCAATTATTGTCTTGAATGAGAGACAAGCTTGTTTTTTATTTATTGACACGTGAAATCTGTTCAAAGCTGGCAGCATCCCAAGATCGCAGATGACCTGAAATCAATGCACGACTCGTTAATGTAAAGTACAGAGATAGCGCGAGCTTAAGGGAGGATTGGCGAGCTGGACTTCGGGGCGCTCTCAAACAAATTCTGTTATCTATGATTTGTATTGCGGATTTATCACGCAGGGAGCCCACCAAAGGTAAATTCAGTCAATGACAAAGAGGATCAATGAAGACGATGTGCTGTACAGCTTTGTTATCTCTGTAACACAATGTCATTCTCCACTTTGGGTCTTCAAAGTGACCTTGCTCACCCCGGCAATTATGACTTTCTATACCGAGTGAGTGGAGCTTCCCCGCACCTCTGACTGCTTCTCCTCTTTTTTTTTTGCTCAAATCCATCTGGAGTGCAATAGCTGTGGTCCCTGCAGCTCCACCGAAACGTTCACATTGCTTTTTATCCATACTCCGGACAGATGGCTAAACCATGTGGCGTGTGCACCCACAGTCTTCAATAATTCACATGAAAGAGGGTTAAATATCGGGTAATGGCAGTTTAAGCACTCATCAGAATAGTTAAACAATGAGGAGTGGTTCCCCGCGTTAATCCCCGCTGCGCTGCGACCTCGCGCGTCCAGAGCTGCCAAGTTTGCATCTCACCTGGACTTAGCTTTTGACTTAATGACCTTGCGGCGAGGGGAAGTTGCCTCGTTCGTGGCCCTGCCACTGAGAGGCTTGGAAGGAGAGGTATAAACATGTCACGGGCTGAAAGCCCGGAGTGGCAGCTCGTATCGCTGCCATGCGGCGGGCGATCCGACCTGACTCGACTGAGAGGACCCATCAAATCCGCTGTCACAGCGAGACGGGCGATGGACACGATTCCCGACAGATGCGCCGATGGCAGTTCTGAAGTTCGTTAGACAAATGACTACTGAGCCGCAAATAATCGTGGCCTTCTTATCACGGCGCCTCAGTGATGCTGCCCCTCGTCTTTTTGCTCGTCTCGTGCACATTGTTTCACCAGCTGCCGAAAGTCAGATCCTATCATAGCTTAGCAAACCACCCTGAGTGCTTAAGCAGAACAAGTTCCCCGCAAATATATAAAGGGGGGGACCGCGATGAATCAAGGCAGAAAATGGGCCTTCATCACGACACAGAAAGGTTGCGGTGACATTGTCAGACAAAAAAAAGAGCAGTTTCCACTCTATCTCTAATGGAGGAGACGGGACTTTATTCTAAGTGTGATTTTTTTCCCCTCTTCATACAACCTCACAGACTGCAGCAGCCAGACTGAAAGACAAGTGCTTCTGTTGGACTGTTTCACTCACAGGGGTTCACCGTGGGGCTGTGTGAGATGTCTCGGAGCCCCTGCAAGCTAATATATTTTTCTTCTTTCGTATCCAGTGTTTGTGCCCCGTGTTGCCAAAACAAACTTCTGAAAAAAATGAAAAAAAATCCCTGAGCTGAATCCTTCATTTTTATTTTTTATCCGACCAGGTTTCCAACCTCTACCTGTACGACAGCGTTTTGATGCTGGCCAACGCCTTCTACAGGAAGCTGGAGGACCGGAAGTGGCACAGCATGGCCAGCCTCAACTGCATGAGGAAGTCCACCAAGCCCTGGAACGGAGGGTGGTCCATGCTGGACACAATCCAGAAAGTAAGTCGCCCATTTGTATTTTTCCTGTAAAGATAATAGAAAGTCTCCGAGATGTATCCCGTCGTAATCGAATACGAGTCGCTCCCTCCATGAGAAACCTGCGCCAAGCTGAACAGTCGGTAGGTAAGTGAGTTCGGCTGCTGTGATTCCTGCTGGAGACTCCGATTCAGAAGCAGTTATTTTTAAATGCCCTCAAGGAAGCTGAATATTAAATGTGAGCTCCACGTTTGACGTCAGGATGGATTTGTGGCAGATTCGAGGCTTTGATCTCTATATGCTTGTGTAACCCTGCTCAGTTCTCTCCCATTGAAATAAGGTCTCATATACTAGAAAGTGGCTCCGTGTCGTCCATTTCAATCTGATAATGGAATTTCTCATTGCTGTAAAAAGTCCTGCTGGTTTAATCTGGAGTGTGACATGCGATGACCAAGGAGGCGGTGACCACGGAGAAACAACAGCATTATTCCATATTTTTGATGTCTGAAAACAAACATGCATTCATTGTTTCTGATACAGGGTGAATCTGGCTCTGAAATTCTCAGCATGTCTTTGTCACTTGATTTTCAACGTAAAAAACAGAAATTTATTAGACAAAATCCTAATTGTTTTTTCGAACTCCTACGTTGTCCATTGTTGACATAAAAAAATGGTTATGAAAGTGCAATTAAATGGACAATTTATGCACTTTAGGGTTTGATAGAAAGTGAAAAACACATCCTTCCTAATTACATATTGTAAAACATACAGTGATGTGAAACACCACAGTAATTAAAAAGTCTGCGTATTCTTCGCATAACGTGTTTATTATCAACATCTTTACATTATTCCCCGTGTTTAGAGCAATTACAGAGACGTTCATTAAAACAACATAACTGAGACAGTCCGTATCGCTACCTAATTAATCCGAGCACAGACCTGCTCCGCGCCAAACATTGCTGTTTTTTTCTCAGAAACCGACTGAACACAGATGGGGAAAATGGCAGCCACCTTCCCCTCCTGCACTCCGCTGCCACTCTCACACTAACTATGTGTTGCTGTTGTGACAGGGGCGGATCAGCGGGCTGACGGGATTGATGGACTTCCGCGCTGAAGGCTCCAATTCCCACGTCCAGTTCGAGATTATGGGGACCAGCTACAGCGAGACGTTTGGGAAAGATGCAAAACGGGTCGGTTTCTTTCGTCGTCTTTCATCCGTTCCTCTCTGTCCATGTGTTGAGAACAGCTAGGATAGAAAAAAATAAACCAAGACACAATGTTCTCCTCTCGGCTTTTTCACTCGATGGCCAACCTCAGAAATTCAGTCTTTCAGTGTGTCAGAAATAATCATCCCTCCATGTGTTTTGTTTGCGTAATTTATTCCACAGCAGGGCGCCACACCTTTTCCCATTTCCCCACTACATTATGTCACAGCTGTGCACTCTATGCATCGGACCACATGCCATTCTCTTTGAGCCCTCGTGTAGAGGTCCATTTCAGAGGCTTTTTGTTGCTCGATGCAATTTTGCACCGTCTTACATAACCGTCCATTCTGTAGGTGTTGAAGGAACAGCGGGTACTGCGAAAGCCCTGGCAAAAACAGCCTTTCTTAGACATTGTTTTAATGCGAGCACTTTCTCTGAGAGGAGAGTGATAAAAGTTAAATTAAACCATTTCTCATTATGCCAAAGGCGGCCCGGCGATTCACTTAAGTTAGGGCGGTCAGTTCTGTGTGTTGAGGAGTGGAGTCGTGCAGGGATTTTTTCCTCCTGCTCTTAAAGCTCAGTATTTATCCCCCCGCTGGCTGCCAGGCAGAAACATCACATGCCATTTTTGGCATAGTTAGTCCAGAAAAAGGACAAAGACCTGCAGGACATGTAGCCTTGTGGATGAGAGTTGATTATCTCTGTTATCCTTGAGTTCCACCGCAGTTTGAGACGGTCCATCCCGCAGTCCTTTTCACCGCTTTCTACTTTTCTACCGCGCTCTATACAAAAAGCTTTTGAACATCAACACAATCTTGCATGAAAAAGTTCCTTTTTTTGTTTTATAAACTGATCCTTTTTTTTTTTTTTTTGACATTTCATCTGAGCCATTTCACCGTTTAATGAGAAAAAAAAAGTCAATTTTAATTTGATGATGCAAAATAGTTGGATTCAGGTGAAGCAACACTGTGTGGCAACCAGTTCTCTCACTGCAAAACAGTCTGGACACAGTTGGGGAGCAGTGAGCAGAACGTTTGGTGTTGTCTTTGTAAAGTCTCTTCAAATCAGGACTGGAGCTCGATTGGTGGCCGGGGTTGCACAGGGCTACCTCTGAGTCTGATTGGACATGTAAGGTGCCAAACCAGGTGATTGACACCATACATTCAAAAGATACAGAGAGAGAGAGAG
>JAUESE010000018.1:14488397-14501914 GCA_032274725.1 Malacoctenus triangulatus | reverse complement strand
GAGAGAGATGCACCTATTCTGTGAAAAGTTGTGAGGAGGCCACAGTCCTTCATCATGTCCACCACTGCTTAAGAGTTTCTTGTTTCACAAAGAAAAAGACAAATGTTTGTTTGAGGTTTGGACTTTTCTATCGCTCCCATCATCCACGGCTTCTTAGGATGAAGGCAATGCACGCCATTTTTCAATATAATCCTCAGCAAACAAGATTTGCTTTGATTTATTTGTTGTTGTTTTCTCTTGTGTGTGGATTTAAGCCACCCAAAGGATCTAAGGAATCAGCTGTAGTCTGATCCCTGAGAACTCTGGTCACAGGGTTACACATGAGTCAGGGAGGTAGACGGCTGCCCTCTACTGGAGCTCCTGAATTAAACAGACCTCTGAGCTCTAATCTTCCATTTCATCACACCAACCATTTTAGCTTGTCATGACCCGAGAGTCAAATAAATCAAACCTGCACTCCCAAGCAGATGTAGTTTCTATATCTTTGTTGAGGAAACAGTCACACTGCTCACACTTAACAAGTTCCCTGCACAGCAAGGTGATGACCAGCAGGATTTAGATGCAGCTTCTTCCTTTAGTTGTGTTTCGGAGGCTAAGTGAGAGATTAAAAACATTATTTGTATGGTTATCTCTATGCAGTCATTTGTTTGTGGCTGTTTGTCCTGATTCAGTCATGGGCTTCTTGCAGAAATGAAGAGAAATTGAGTTTCTTGGCAATCTATGTAGAGCAGGACTGACCAGAAGCGGTAATGAAGATTTAATCACCACTCAGCCTAACTGAAATCGTGGTGCCAATTCATCATATCGTGACCATTAGCTTTAGCTAAAAGGACGCCGAGAGGCAGGGATGCACACACCGAAACATATGTAACACGTGCGCGTTGCTCAGCAGGATCACGCGCTGATACGGTCCCGCTCAGTGCAAACAGTGCAGCCCCAATGTGAGCAAATAAACATGTCTTGTCCTGTTTCGGTGCCCCAGGCTGGAGTAGCCAGGCAAACACAGTGGAGGCCACAGAGTACACTAACATGTGGGCGCTTGTATCTCAAAATCATTAGAGACACAAGGGGACAGCAAGGGCAGATAATGGGATGCCAAATGCATTCAGGACTGTTGTTCATTACCTGCCGCGTCCCCGTGTCAGGCCATTCACTGTGGAAATAACGGACGCGGACCCGTGTACTTTTCTTCTGTTTCTTTATAATAGGTTATTTATCTATACTTTCAGCATGTTTTTTTTCCCTCGTCTCCACTTTGTGTAAAACTGATGGATCCAGCTGCAAAATGTCCCACATTACATGATTACTGTGCAACGCTGATGCCGTGCCGCACTCCACCTGCCAACACGCATCCATCCGCTCAAAGCCATCCTCGTTTTTGCCTCTCCTCTTCTATCCCTCCATCCCGCGCTTCCGCTTCTCCCTGGTCACTTCTTCCCTTCTTTCCTAACCTTTTTCCTCCTCATTTCTCACCCCCCCCTCCCTCCTTTCTCCTCCCTCTCCATCATCATTTATCTGCATTCAGACCATTTTCTTCCCAGCCTGATGGTTCTTAGATGAGGCGTCTTTCTGGTTAGAAACTGTAATGAAGACTGAAATACTATTTCCTGGATGGCTACTGTGAGTTTTCTCCACCATCCAGTGCTGATGCAGAGTGATCGATGCTGTTGTTGTTGTTTTGGTTTCCCAGTTTGCTCTTATTGATGTGTCAGCTCGTCTCTAAGCAGATATTGCTAATGACTTCCAGCTTACACAAAGCTCTCATGGAGAAAAGTCAATTCATTTGAATGTAATTGTTCCTCCCACCCAAGCATACATGCATCACTCTGTAGTTATTTTTCAAACGCGGCTGCAGTAATCGTCGGGTATTGTACATGCTAAAAACAATAACCACATGCATGCCTGATGGTGTGCACACACTGCATAATGGGCAGCTGGAAACACTCCCTGCGCAAATTTTCTGGTAACAGTCCATGCCAAAATGCATTTTTCATGATGTGTAATGTAAAGTAAATTGTACCATTCATGTGTCATTGGAGGCCATTTCTGAATGGCCAAGGCTGGTTGTAATAGCATATGGAAGAGTGGCCTAAGCATGTCATTAGCCTTGACAATAAAAGTGAAAAATGGCCTCCGGTTCAACGTGTGAAGGACATTCCTACAGTCATGGTGACTCAGTGAGGTGAGTTATGATGCCAGCTTAATATCTTTATTTGATCTAAAATTTCTCTTGTCTATCTTTTTACAATTACTTTCTCTGTTCATTATTCAATTTTGCTCCTAAAAACCATAACCGGACAAAATGTAGCCACTGTCCGAGACGGACACATTAAGCAGTTTCATCTGGTCCTGGTTGCCGACACTGGCCAGAACTCGTCCTTATGTGGGTAAATTGTGAGGACTATTACCGTTAATGAGGACAAACCAACATACTCTAAACATTGCAAAAGGTTGGCAGACTTGTATTTATCACACTCAGCTCATCCTGACTTCAACAACAAAAACAGTCCAGCAACCTGAAATTATTTGCAAAGTTTTCAGTTTGGCGATGATCAGCCCTAACTAGCAGTCATTGGTGAATGTTATTTAAACTCTATTTCTCAACAAAACTAAAACCTTAAATAGACTTTAAAGCTTTTTCACTGGTGGTCTTTGTTTCCACCTTCAACGGTTGTCATGCAGGGATTGATAGATTTACAGGTACAAGTAGCACGGTGTTAGGAGCTCCATCCTCCGCCCCTCCACATTGAGAGGAGCCGTTTAAGGTGGGACAGGCCTTCTCTTTTACGATGCCCCCTGGTCCTGTTGGGTGGTGCACCGGGCACTGCCAACTGTGAAAAACGCCCCGGGTTCGACCGAGGGCAAACTGGAGAGATTATATCTCGAGGTCGGCCTGGAAGCAGCACGGGGTCCCTCGTAGGAAACGGAAGAAGTTAGAGAGGTCAGGGATGTCTGTGCTGCTCTGCTCTCCATACTGCCTCCGAGACCCCATGGGGGCCAAGCAGGAAGGAAGATTTACAGTCTGTATAGGGCATCTCTCTCTCAGTCAACAATAGATCTACAGGGGGTAGATCGAGTTGTTAATCCAGCAATTAATTTGCTAAGCGCCGAGTTATCTACCCTGTGGATGCTCATTTCCTGGTTAGCACAGCGTTCGGAGACCTCCCCTATCTGCTTGGTTTCACACCCACTGGTTGGGTGAAGCTCTTCAATGCGACTCTGTTGCCAAAACAGAAAACCTGAATTATCATGATACATGATTTGTTAGAACATGGTGCTGCCGCATTATTTGCATGTTTGTGCTCTCGCTAGATAATTAGCTATCTCTAGCATGATAATTAGGCTTTTTCTTTTGTTGCCATTGCAATCAACTGTAAACAGCGGCAGACACCTGTGGAGCCGGAGTCCCTACGGAAACAATAGGCATCAATAAAATGAACAAATTACTTAAAGCTTCTTATTTATAATTATTATTATTTTTATTACTATCCAATTAAGCTATGTGGAACACAGCATTTAAACGGTCAACTTATATTGCCTCAGATGAGTAAATCACTGCGGCATTATAATTTTGTACCGTGGTAATTCTGTAATATGTTTAACTGCCATTGTTTGGAAATTGCTTTTCCTCGTAAGTGTCTGCGTTTAGAGGAAAGCATTAAACTGGACGCACCCACTTACGATTGCTTCGACTGCCTGACTGCACTGCCGAAAGAAAGAAAAAAAAAAAATCCTCCGGAGAGTCTCAAATAATTGGATGAAAAGTGGATGGTATCTCTCAACGTCCAGTAATGTATGCTCTCTCATGCATTCCAATCCATCATAAACAATACCAAGCAAATGTCACCAGCCTCACAGTTTGGGAGTTTAATTCAAAGGCACATCTTGATACATCCGTCTGCGCTCACATCTTCACAGGGGTGAAACAAAACGGGTCTTTCCTTTTCATGAGTGAATTCAATAAGTTGAAACAGAGTTGGTATTTTCACACTAGCTCATTTTGAGACAACTTTTTAACTCCACCACTGTGGGCAGAGCTGTTTCTTACTTTAGCAATTCAGTTTATTCAGAAAATAAAAAAGATAAGACGGTCTTCAGCACTGATCCAAGTGTTGGTACAGATACATCGCCTACTTTAGTTCTTACTGCTCGGTATATGAAGCACTTACACTGAGTAAATGAAGGAAGGAATGACAGAAAACAGGCTGACCTCTTTCACTTATCCAGCAAGCTAAACATAAATGACTCTCAGGACCAAAGTGTCACGATGTTGAGTCTTTTTTGGGAGGGCAGCATTTAAGATACAAACAACAACATCATCAGTGTATGAGGAGATAAACACAAGATAGGTGAATAAAAGGGTTAAATTGTAAATAAAAAAAATGCTTATTGGGCAAAATGACAAAAGATATATGAATGTCAGTACAGAGTATATCAAAGAGACAGCAGCAAACTGTGGAGGAGTCATCATCTTTCAGATGTATGGCCATAATTGAACGTTTTGAAAACAAATGTGGCCAAACTATCAGACAAAAACCACGACGTAACTGCCAAACTTTCAGTGTTTGGCTGATTGCATGGATCGACACACATCCTGTCACACAGGAAGTGACATGACAGTGGAAAAACAAATGCATGAGAGGAACAGCGCCCCCAACAGGTGGCTCCTGTAATCCTAGACTGGTGGGGCCAGAACGCAGGTAAAATGTCATCATCAAGAGCTTTCACTGTGCTGCTGCTGTCCTGATAGCATTTTCTGAGTGGTTTCTGTCTGGAACCACTTTAGCTTATTTTCTCCTTGCATCTCTTTTTTCATTTCCTTTCCCTGTGCTGATCTCAATTTTCCTATTTTGCTGTCTGACAGAGTTTTACAGCGTGAATCCTGCCTCGTGTTGCTTATTAGAGGTCAGAGTGATAGACTGGCGCCATGTCTGCCAAACTCATTTCGAGTGGATGAGAACAGATAAGAAGACTCTTGTCTTGACTAATTTAAATGGCCAGCCTATTTTTTTTGCCGTGTTTCTGCTGATTAGAGATAACTGGGGCGGCATCACTTTCTGCTTTTTGTCGGGGACAGAGGAGGCATAAAGAACGAGTGGTTTTCATGCACTTTGGCCCAACACATGACAGTGACGCAGGTTTTTTTTTGTGTGCACAAGCACTGATGCCATCATCAGGTCAATATAAGGATTTCCCCTACTTTATAGTGTAAAAGAAAACCATCAATGCTGTAAAACTTTTGAAAATATTGATAGAAAAATTTACATTTTTCCTCAAAGAACACAGGTGCTTAAAGGGTAAAAGAATGGATAACTAATTACTGAATGTACTGTGAAGAAGGAGTTCAGTTAATGTATTCAATCAACACCTAAGAGTGTTACAAAGATCCACTGTTAAATCGCAGTGGGCGGTGAAAGGTGCGAGTGCGTTGTATCAAATGCAGCAAATGTGAAATCCTAATCTGAATGAGAAGCAGTGACTGAGCTGCCCACCAGGGTCCCGTCAGTCGGTCCTCTTGATGCTCCGGTTTATTAAAGGGCGCAGATTAAAACGTGACTCATGACCACCAACCCACACCTGAGGAGGGGGGGTTCGTTGTTGCCCTGGAGTTTAGTTCCGGTCTCTTTCTCCTGTTTGTGGCAAGATGAAAATCGGTGCCTGCAAATTTTTACCAAAAAAAACAAAAGGAGATCCTAAATTCTCAGTGTTTAAACTGTATCTGTCAGGCATCTAACCGTAACCGTTTTGCATTACAAACGCTTCCTATTTGCATTAATTTGTTCAAGGACACATTTGCAGAGGGAGACACCTGGCACAAGCTGTAAGTTAGGTGAGCGGCGTGCGCGTGCACGCACACAAGCTGCAACTGCACCGTCATCTCAGTCCCCTCGGTGAGGCGCACAAAAGCACCGGTCAATAGGAGGCTTGCTATTGTGAACGGCTTGTCGAAAGCGCGCGCACCTGATTGACTGAACTTGCAGAGGGAGAAGCAAAAAGGATGCAGATATATCACAAAAATATGGATGCACATCCATAATGACGCAGTTTAAATGGCTCCATCAAATTGAACAAAGACCTTTCTGTACGTTTTTTTTTCCCCCCGAGGATTTCTGTAATTGAGACAGTGGTGGCGCCATCAAAGCGTGGCTATTTGACTTCCCTTTCTTTGTTGTTTTCAAATGGTCATTGGCATTTACTCGGCCCCATTACAGATAATTATTTAAAGCACTGTGACCATTTCCTGAACAGAAGCACTATTATTACTGTGACTTTTTAAAGAGTATTTTGAAAAAATCTATCCAGAACAATTTCTGCTCATTGTGCATGAAAACAAAGCATATATATATATCTTCAGATAGTGAAGGGACAACCTCACGTAGAGTGTGTTTGACAGTCACACTTGAGAATCAATATCAACAAAAAAAGAGCCTTTTTTCCAAATTGTCTGCAGCTTTTTTTTTCTGAAAGCACAAGATCCAAAGTTTGAGCCTCAATGTTCCAGATCCTAAGAGGCAGGAGTTACGTTAAATTGATAAGTCTTGCTCAGTTAGCTGAAGGTACGGAGAGACAAAGTGTTTATCTATCTTTTTCAATGTTCTCTGTGGGTGGAAACACTTACGTTTACAGGAAGGGGGATTATCTGAATTTATCTGAGCTGACATTTCAAAGGCAGAAGCAGGCTCACGCTTAAAAAATAAAATGCAGTTTTTAACAGATTTGGAAGGAAGT
Source organism: Malacoctenus triangulatus (assembly GCA_032274725.1). Classification (NCBI taxonomy): domain Eukaryota; kingdom Metazoa; phylum Chordata; class Actinopteri; order Blenniiformes; family Labrisomidae; genus Malacoctenus; species Malacoctenus triangulatus. Next base: position 14,495,185 of record JAUESE010000018.1, on the reverse strand, counting down.
GGGGGGGGGGGAGCTGATATAGCCTCCCTCCAAATGGAAACGCTTTTGTTTTTAGTGTCACGTCCTTGATATTGTCATCATACTTTATCAGTTCGAAACAGATTCAAATTTTATTACAAAGCGAATATTGATCGGCCAGTAGTGCTTCCTCAGCGAGTAATCAAAGACCGCAGTGTGTCACGCAGGGTGTGTGTGTGTGTGTGTGTGTGTGTGTGTGTTGATGCTATATGTATTGTTTGTGACCTTCCCGGTGGCGTGCTGTTGTGCAAAGCTGTGTAAAGTAAAAGGGTTCCTCCCCGGTGTTCTTCACGTTTCACGTTATCGAGCAGAGATTGCTCAGTGTTTTCTTTTTTTTCCCCACTGAGGACAAAGCCGCTCATGGAGAAAATAGCCCCCTGTGAAGCGGGCAACGCAAACGGACTCTCTGCCCCTACACGCGCCCCGCAACACGAACACGCAAACATACAGGGATGAGTCAAAACGTTGGAAACACACACACACACACTCATGAGGTAAATAATGCGTCACAAACTCAGAACGTGGGAGGTGAGGTAAATGGAAAGTGTCCACACTTCAGCGTTGCACATGCAGCACACCTAATAGGGGTCCCTGTGGTCAGTGGTGGTCCAGAGAAAGGACAACTCGTATACAGTGCCAGATGTCCGGGGGTACGCTTGGATAAGTCCGATCCACAGCAGCTCCGCGTTTGCAGGACTTACAGGATGTGCAGCCAACATCTTAATGTCACATACCGTGTGGAACGATGCAGAGGTCTTGTTGTGAGTCAACGCTTCGGTGCTCAGGGTTGTTTGTAAGCAGTCTGTTTCACAATATATTACCGAGGGTGCACTGCATGTGTACACTCATTAGTGGACATCTACATACACTGAAAAACAAACTGACACAATCGAGCAAGAAGTGCGGAGCAGGAAAAAGCTTCTCGTGATGCAAAGTTCTGTGACTTTTCACTGTTTGACACGAGCCTGTAATGTATCAGAATCTCACAGCTCAATGAGATGAAAACGCGCAGAAAATAGACACGTGTGTTTCTTTTGCAGAAATACTGCTTGTACACACCTACATAAGTTGGCGGGTTACAGGTATGATTCACTCCATTAGTCAGTCTATGGAGGACCTATGTATAGCGGTGCAATGTCCTCTCAAGACGAGAGTATTTACAGACACTCACTTACTTTGTGGAACAAAACATTCGACTGACGACTCGAATACTCTTCCGTTTCTCACATTCGCTCGTCTTCGTTAATGCCTATTGTATCCGTAGCGATTGTTTTTCCGCCTTGATGGATGATTTGTGGCTCGCTCGAACGAAGAGCGACAGACACACAGTTTATGTTCGCTTGTTTCTGATTCTGCCACGAGGATCTCAAACGTGTGATTATTTGGGCTTGTCGGAAAATGAAATGAGATCATTTAGCGACAGTAAATGACAATGAACCTGCAGGATTGTTATGGAGCAGTGGGTTAGAGCAGATGAGGCTTCGCAGAAGAAATGACTTCTCTTAAATCACTTCCTGAGTTGCAGTTTTATCGATGAAGCTGTTAGGTGTTGGGTATCCATGCACGCATGTATGCTCACGTGTGAGGAAATTTATTAAAGCACCTGTAGTTCTGTTCTCGCCTCTCAAGCTTGTTGTTCATGTACAGTCTCTTCATGAAGGAACATTTTGCACATGTTCAAATCAGGTCAAACTAACAGAAATTGGTGAGTTCAAAACAAAGCTGAAAGTTAACACAAGTTAAGTAAATAGTTTTGTGTGGTAGATCTTGTTAATCTTGATTAAAAAAAATCCCTAAAATGAGTTTATTGGAAGAAGAAGTCTGATGTATTTTTGCGTACCTTCCTCGCGCTGCTCACATGCTCTTTGTGGCTGCGTCTGTCTGTGCTGTGACCAGAAAAAAGCCCGTTGTTTGACCTTGGGCCACCAATCTTGTCCTGTCAGCTCAAATCTCAAAAGACCACTCGGGATGGCGTGTCGGATCCTTGAGAAACCTCGTCCCGCTCGCAGCGCTGTTTAAGAATTTAACAAACATCAGCTTCACCGCTGGAGACATACCTCAGAACGTCGGCAGTGTGGAATGAGAGTTTTTAGACACTGGGAGGATTTTAGTCCCAAAGAAACAAACTCGGGCCGCTGCGCGTCGCATCTAAAATCGCATCTGTTTGTTTTTTCCTCTCCCTCCGTCAGTGTTATGAGCATCAAGTCTATTCAAAGTTATGATTATGGGATACCTTTGCTCTTTCCTTTTATGATCATTATCCCCGTCCTGTGTCACCATTACTGCCTCCATCTGTATGATTACCGGTAAGGAACAGGGCAGATTGCCCACAAAGTGTGTCAGTGAGACCTTTCAGTATTCTGGTTGGAAACTTGAATGGATGGTCCTGATAGCATGCTAATGGACAACCCTTGTTGTCTTGGTAACCGGCTCAGATATTAACGCCGAGCCCTCCGTGCTGCTTATCAATATAAACCGAGTTGTATGAAGGCAGATTGGGTGATTAGTCGAGCCACAGCAGCCTCATTTTGTTTCCCTGCACAATGTCTAAGCACAGTATCAAGAGCAGAATTATTAACAAAGTGTTTAGAACCTTTGCAGGGCAGCTCCATCTTCGAAATTTGACATGTTTTCTCCCCTCATCCGTGTGATTTTCTTCCCTTTTTTCCTATTAGCTGGCGTCTTGGGACTCCACTCGTGGTTTGAACGGTAGCCTGAGGGAGAACCGGATCGAGAGCGGGATGCAGGGAGTGACGCTCAAGATCGTAACACTGCTGGTAAGTTGTGGGAGTACGCTGAATCTATTAACACCTGACCTGAGTAGGCAAATCTCTCAGAGAGAGAACTGAACACAAACCAGCCCGTTCATTAGAACGTCCCTTTCACCCAAAGTTTTCGCTTCTCCATTAAATGTATGCAAACATGTTTCCCTCAGTCGTACATATAAACTTTTCTTTAGAGAAATACAGGAAAACATTGTAACATAAATAATTCTAATATACTGAGGTTTTACATTTTACTTCATGCTTTTGCAGCTAGATACTGAATATCTCTCAATGTAAGTGTTTCTGTGTGAATGGAGGGATCATGCACTTTGACCAGTCTCATTGGAATCAATGTGAAATAACTGTAAACAGTGTCTTTAAAGGGAAAAGCAAATCAGCATGATCATGAAGAGTTGAAAGCTTTGTTGCTGGAATATGAAAACATACAAAACATTTACAACTGGAATCTCATCTCTCTGAATATAATAAAATACACAAGAAAAAGTGATAGAACTTTGCTTCCTTTGCTTTCTTCACTGTTTCCAGTGTCCTTTTTTCATTTGGCTGTTTCTTTTCCAAGTCAAAAGCAGAAAGGAAGCAAAAATATTTCCCTTAAATACTCAGCATTTGATTAATTGTTGCAGTTTCTGAGTTAATAACACAAATAATCAAATGTGCATCACGTGTTTTTTTAATTTCCAAAAAAGTAATGGAACCACCGTATACTCACAGTGTCAATATTGACATTTCACCATAATTGTATCACTCATATCAAATTAAATTAGTCACTCTGATGAGTGTTTTGGTATAAATGTGTTTTCACCAGCGGTAAGGTTCTTGCAGCTGTGGGTGGATGCACATTGTGCGTGATCTGCTGAGTAAACATGGAAATAATCCTTTGTTGTTACTCAAAAACAATAATCTTTTGTAGCTAACTATTGGAACAGACCTTATAATTAAACTGCAGTAATGATTTACATTTAGTTATAAATTAGAACAAACATAGTGCTGGTTGATGTTTATTATCTGCATCCAGAATGACTGAAAACTTTGTTACTTTACATATCTTTGTTTGCGTTGCCACACCAGAGCGAGTGGACTTTGACACTGTAGAGTGAAACCTGATGACTGAACACGTGCTGAAAGACGAGCAGAAAGCCACAAACAGAAGCACGAAACAAGAATGTAATGTCACAGTTAGAAGTAAAAACCATAATACATAATTACATTTTTTTCAGGGTTTAAAAAGTATCATTGATGATCCCTGAGCATTTTCAGAGCTTTGTGGTTCATTTCATCGACTGTCACCGTGACAGAAGATGCCACAGATCATCAAAACACACAACTACACGTTTCCAGAAGTCGTCCAAATATTAGGTCATTGCTTCTGTCTTGGTCTGATGTGGAACATGTGTGGTCCATTAAAATCACGGCTTCAGCAGCAGCTTCTCTTGTGCGAACTTTTCCACTTGTTCCAGCCGCCGAGCCTCCCCTCTTATCCTCTCCCTCAGTAACTTCGCCTCCCCCCTTTTTCCATTTTTCCTCCTCTTCACACTTGATTTACCTGGACCATATTTATTCACATAAGTTCTGCTCAGCTCTTTCCTGGCAGCGTCACTTAATCAAGTCATTTGCCCCGGCCCGCTTTAACCCCCGGCCCCCCCCCCCCGTCTACCTCTGCTCTCCTCACTCCACCTTTACCCATTTAATTCTGCCCTGACACTTTCAACCCATAAAGAAGTACTATGGGTGGGTGCAATAAATTTAAAATGGCAATTTCCACGTTGATGAACCATAGCAGTTGCCTTTGCGCCATGTGTTACGGGTCAAGAGTTGCTAAGGAAACTATTTTATTATGATGAAGTCTAACTTGGATCACCTAGAAGCTCTTCATAAAGGTGTCACTCCATCGTTCTTAAGATGACTGAATGTGTCCTCGCTTCAGTCGCCGATCTGGCCCCGAGGAGGTTTTGTTGCATCTTAATAAATGGCGTTCCCGTCATTGAATGGACGCTTGCTCTGCTTTTCTGAGCCACAGCACGAGCAGATAGCGCTCCTCGTGCCTTCAGATTTCTTACGATCTTTATCCAAACAGGAGGAGCCTTTCGTGATGGTGGCTGAAAATATCCTCGGCCAGCCCAAGAGATACAAGGGCTTCTCCATTGATGTCCTGGACGCCCTCGCGAAGATCCTGGGCTTCAAGTACGACATCTACCAAGTCGGAGACGGGAAGTATGGCTCAGCGCTCGCGAACGGCTCCTGGAATGGCATGATTGGAGAACTCATTGGCAAGGTTAGTTCGGTCTCCTTTTTAATCTCACTCACTCAATGTCCAGATTCCAGTCCAAATAATATTTCCGGGAACGGGGCCATATTGTGTTGTTTTGAAATGGGAGCCCAATTTCAGGGCTGAGCAAAGTGGAAAAGATCAGACAAACATGACACAGGCCAGAAGCCTCTATCCACAAATCAGTTTTTTCCAGTCGGCAGCAGCCCTCTGATTGAAGTGTGTCTGATTTCTGCTGTTTGAAGGAATGTTTGACAAACTCTGATATGAGTCATACTGGTGATGGCATGTTGACGAGAGTCCAAACAAATCTGTGTTTTTGTGGCTACTACTGATATCCTGGAGAAAGATTTCCAAGATGGACTTATTGGCCACTTAATCAAGTACATTTGTACAATTCAATGTGAGGCAGCACAGCAGCGCAGCCATATAATCTGTCATTGCCAGAGTAACAATGTTCAGTTCAGCTTCAAACCTTTGTTGATTTTGTAGTTTGACAATTGTAGTTGTTTAGGAAAATGTCTTTTTCTCATTATGCCAACTTATATAAAAAAGGCAGAACATATTTTTTTGTGATTGCTTTCTACAATCTTGTGACAGTGTTGTGAAAATGGGATGGTTTTATGCTCAACTCAAAGTAAACTTAACAGTTCATAATCACATTAGCACATGTAAATTGAAAATTTAGTTGTTAGTTATTGCAAATGAACAAAAAAAGACGCCAATGTGTATCACACTTTTTTTTTTAGCATTTTGTCGTGAAATAACCTTAAAACAATCGCAATGTAAAACTGTAGACCGAATCTGTGGTGTAGAAGAGGACAGTGAACAATCATGTCGCTTTTCATGGACAACAGCAAAGTCCCCTCCGCAACCTCCTGGCTGGACAGTGAAGCAACAGTCGACTGCTTTTACCGTCTCGTGAAAATCAATTGTTTAGATTGTGTAATAATGATTCTTATATTTGCAGTATTCAAACACTTTTTTTAACCTTTATGTACCAGTATGAGCTACTAAACAGTTTAATTGTACATCAGGGAGGAACAAAGTGTGTCTTCCTGTCAGTTCACCTGTTTGTTTATTTGGGCCAACAGAAAAACTTGACATTTCCAGGGTTTTGCATTACAGGTGCAAACATAAATTCTATGGACTTTACAGTTTTGTTTGCTGGATTTTTCCTTGGAAAAAATGGATGGTATTTTTTTATGGAGGTCATTAAATATATGTTTGTATGACCTTATGAAATTGCAGGGCATGTGCATCGCAGTGCACTCCCACTCTAAAACCCTGTTATTATGTTTTATCAGAGTGAGTTCCTTGACTGAACAATGATGGCGTGAACAATGTGCAACACGTAAAAATGGATGTTTTCTGTATGGAAGGAAGAGCCCTGACACAGAGTCAAACATATCTGTCAGGTTGCCGCTGTCAACGCTTTGTGTATATGGGAAAGATTTATTACCATATGTTTTACAGTAAAGAGGGCAAAATATCACAAAGTGAAATATAGATTCAGTTTCAACACAAGAATCCAAAAAGAAGTCAAAGATCTCGCTTGTTATTGGATTTACATCCATGTTGGAACATGAGAACCAGGCGGGTAGAGAAGGGAAAGTTTGGCGCACAAAGAAATTACTCAGTAAGTTTGAAAACTACAATCGTTGATATTATAAATGTGAGCCGCATTTAGTCAGAGGGAAATGTCAAACACTTCAAGA
>JAUESE010000018.1:14473689-14488297 GCA_032274725.1 Malacoctenus triangulatus | reverse complement strand
CTCCTCTTCAGTCCTGGCTCATGTTTCAATGTTGCCACTTTTCGTTTCAGTCAAGTGGATTGCTTTTTGTCTGGGGAATGACGCAGGTCACTTTGATATAGATCTGACTGCTGATGCATGGTGTTGCTGCAGTCAGAGTGCACAGACTTGGCAACCAGATCCCCCCATGATTTCATAATGATATGCCAACGTTTGGTTGCTTTTTCTTCTTATGTTCAGCACAAAAAATAACCCACTTCTCCTCCCCAGACTCTGCTCGTTTATAAGAAGGGACTGCCCTTATTCTGAAAGGGGTCAGAAAAAGGTGGGAAATAATCTAAAACTGTACAGAGGATTGAATCGAAATACATCTTTATCTTATGATTAAAGGGGCTTTTAATCAGATTGTTCCAAAGATGAAGGCAGGAAGGAGACGCTGGACCACTGCAGTCGGGAAAGATCCAGTTTAAATTTTGAGACGCATATTTCACATTCACTGACCTTAAGAAATCAGTCAAAGCCATATGTAATAAAAATGACTGATGCCAGAGTGTTATGCGCCTGACAAGCTTTCAGTTTGTTTGTTTTTTCCCCCCCTCCACAGCTGTCCCAAGGGTGCAGCCGTGTTGATTGTGACACTTGGAGACAAATATGTTTTCATTACATTTTGCATTCCTGAATCTTTCAGATGACATTTATATGGCTTTGCTCTTCAAAATTAGAATAGGCACTGACATTTTTCTCAAGCACCTCGGAAGCTGTTTTTTTTGGGAGGGGTGGGGGGAGGGGTGGGGGGATTTTGGGAGAGAAGGAGGTTCGCTGTGACAGGGAAGAGTAAAGACACCGAGGGTAATGTGACGAGTTCAGCGTTTGACCAACAAGGAACCGAGGGGGAGGATGAGATTAAAGATGTCAAAGGATGAAGAGAGAAATGAAAAAAATTGGTCTTGAACATCCAGTAAAATTGAAACTATGCAAAGTCACATTTGAGGATGGATGGCGGTGCCGGCGGGGAAATAAATTAATGAAATTTCATGTAATTACGTTCAATTATTCTGAGTGTCCAACAGTGAATCGTGGGCCCAGCTGGCCCAAGTTGACCCCCCACAGACTGAAACATCTGGGATTTTCTAAAACGTGTTTTGAAGACGTCTCTTATTGAAACGTGCTCCAGCGCGGTCGCTCAGCTGGAAACCGATACTTCTCACTCGAAAAGCTCAACGGCGACATCGGCTGCTGACAATTACGGCCGCACTGCGTCAACAACACGAGGCGAGCCGAGCGCAGCTGTCCTCAGCGACGAACAGAACATGAAAGTATTGAAAACAGTCTCGTGACTTCATGCAGAAATAAGCACAGAGGAGGAATCCTGAAACGGCGAACGACTCAAGAATGAAGGCCGCATACGAAATGTGGAGTTATCACCATCAGCTTTCTTAAATCCCTTTGAAAACACTCATTTGACCACCAAGCCTCACAATGTCTAAGGCGAAATTCAGACCACCGCTGCAGTGTTGCTCAGAAATATGTGAAGCATCTCAAAATTCAGTGCAGAGTGGAAGTTTTTTTCAAGATGTTATAGAATATAAAATAAAATGTATTACTTGGGGAGACATTTTACTTCTTTGGCTGTTTTACAAGAGAAAATTGAATTCATGTCAGAACTTGTGGATTCTGAGAATAACAATAAAGCACACCTACACATTTTGGCAACAGGAAATATACATCCTCTCCTGGTATTTGTTCCAAATTATTCGAGAGTCAAAAGTTTTATTGGAGGCTGTGTGCAAAGCTTTTTGATAAAATTGAATTGTTCCACTGAGAGGAAAAATAATTTGCAACTGTTTTTAATTATTGATGGTTCGTTTTTATCCGTTTTCTTTCTTCTCTCTGTTGCTAAATTTTTTTAATTTTCGGTTCCTCAGTTGTTTTGATGAAGTTGTTGGTTATGCAGGAAAGTAAACTAAAATGTGGAGCTTTTTTTGATGTGTGAGGTCGAGTTGGGAGTAATAATAGCAGCTCCATTGCAATATCCAGATCATGACATGTCCCCGTGTGCACTTTTTTAATCGAAACGTTTCATTGTACAACTTTCCAGGCAGTGACTCCATCCTGGGATCGGTGGCTCTGCGTATCGTCATGGGCAGCTGGTGGCTTTTCACTCTCATCGTGTGCTCGTCCTACACAGCAAACCTGGCAGCGTATCTCACTGTGTCACGCATGGACAACGCAGTCCGGTAAAAAAAACTCACAAAAACACACTCATCTCTCACTCACTTTATTTGACCACAATGAAATTGCACAAGGAAGAAGAAGGAATCCATTTGAAAGTACTGATTTAGTTAGTGGCAAAAGTATGTAAAAAAACAAAGCAGCCATGCAGCCATTAGACTGCAAGACGGCAATGTTAAAAATCAATTGCAAACTAAACTGCTGCTCTCAAATCAAGACAAAAGGAGGCCACAGAAACACTGCACTTTGTCTCCCGACAGCTTCTTCAGACATGAAGTCTGCAGCTCCAATTGAACTACGTCAAGTGATGTCATCCGAGACGTTCATTAACTTACCACCAGCAATGCAGTGAATTCTACACAAGGGTTCCTACACCAGTTTTTGTAATTTGAATATATTTCAAACTTAACTAAATGACCAAATCCAAATGCTGCACTTGGTAATCAAACAGTTGATGCTTCAAACCGAACAGTTTTGGGGTGAGAATGCGGAGAAACAAGACAGAAGAAGTGGAAGTTGAGGGAATCGAAATGAAACAAAGATATTGAGTACAGGAAGAATGTCACATTCGTACTGACCAATGACGACGTGGAACTTGTGCTTCAGATCGAAGTAATTGAATATGGTAGATAATAAGGAATTAGTTGTTTATGTGATTACAAAGCAGCTCCAATATACACAGATGTACCATGATTTTTCTAAGTAAAGGCTTTTATTCCACCATTGTGTGCAACAACCTTGGATGCACGGGAACATGTACAATACCTGCTTACTATATCTGGTGCAGCGAGGTCGTTGGTTATTGGAAACATGGTTGTTTTCTTAAGTCTTTATTTTCTTTCTCCAGCGCTCCATACGTCGCGGAAGCACTCCTAAGAGCAGCCCACTTGGTATTTCCAACTGTTTTAACCAAAGGAACAAATGCTGCAGGGCAGGCTGGAAATTAATCGGCCCGCATCAGTCATCAGCTTCACTCCGTACAGTGTTCCCGTAATTTTTGACCCGCAGTCTAACAACTAGCCTGTCCTCAGTCCAAATGTTATTTGTCAGTGAATCCAATTTGGTGTGCTGCCTCTCCCCAAAGAATGGGCCCAGAGAAATTTGATTGCATTGGTTCTGTCTTCTGTTGAACAAATAGCCACATGTGGACATGTGAGTAGAGGCGCCGAATGCTAAGCAGCACACCACTCACCTGGAGTGTGTGTGTGTGTATATGTGTGTCTATGTGTGTGTGTGTGTGTTGGTGATGGAGGGGAATTAGGAGGGACAGTTGTTGCTTTTTATGTTTTTCTCTGTTGTTGTGAGACCGCTGGAAGTTTGCCGAACGGAAGCCAACAACACAATCACATTTAAAAGTAATTGGATGGTTGGTGAAGCTCTTTGTGAGTTGTTCGTAGATTGGATGAAATTACATATTGTACATATCAATTTCTGTGCAACGGCCAAAATTACCACACAAGGTTACATGTGTAGTTTGCTTGTTTGAGATAGTTTAAATGAACTCTGTGCATTATATAAGTGCACACTGAGCTTAAACCTGAATAAAAAGGGAAAAAAAACTGACAAAAGTGTTAAACCTGCGAGGCAATAAAATATTGGAATAGAGTTAGAATTTCTTACAATCTGGACATTTGCCAGGCATTCAAGTGATTGATTTAGTTCATACTTAGTTTTGAATGGTTATTTTTAGTACAAAATTAAGCAAATACATTTTTTAACCCAGTTTTATGAACAGTAAGCCATGCAAAAGGTGAGAAAACAATGTATGCTGGTCGCTGCAGGTCAAAGCTGGACAACTTGCAGCCTTCACTTCATTTTCACAGACACCTCTAAAGGTCATGCACACCGCGCGCCTCGTTTGAGTCTGGTAACTGTTTTCAAACCACCACAAAAAAAAAAGCCAGAGGACAGATGGTGAAAAAGATTCAGGCAGTTCTTTTGTGAAATACAGACTGTAAATTGGCCGAAGATAGAAAGACATCTCCAATGAGATGTGGGGAAAATCTTTCCATTGTCAAGCAGAATGCAGTCCAGGTGTGGACAGAAATGGCCAGAATAATGGCGTAATAGACACAGGGTTCTTCTTTGTGAAGCTCTGCCAGTACGCTGAGCAAACGGCTGAGCTCACTGAAACTATAAAACCAGGCCCCTGCTGAGTGTTTGAGACTACATTTAGTTTATATTTTTGCTGCATAAAAGGAGGATCAAATGAAATTCTCGTTTTTTTATCCTATTAAATGCTGTATTCAGTGTAACTTTACAATCCCATGATTTAAACAAGTGTGAAAAAAACACCACTGGTGTATTTTTACATCCTTTCTCTTCCTGTGAAACGATATGAAATGAGTAATGACTCGTCCTGCACTCCAGGGCTTTTTTTCCCAGCTTGGATCCAATAAGAAGATTTTGTTGACTTTTCTTGCCCCTCCCCCACAATTGTGATGCATATGCAGCTTTAAGGCAAGAACATGTGGTGGAGTGTGACACATGTTGACACAACAGGCTTCAGAATCTATCAAATGTCAGTATTTCCACTGCCAATACACCAATATGGAGATCCAAACATCACTCTTGCATGTGCTGCATGGAACATTCTTAGGTTTCTTGACCGGCTGCAGTCGCAAACGCATTTTGATCTCTTTTGCTCCAACTCGAATTCATTCTGGATGAAGTAATATTTTAAGATGTCGATGACAACAAATGACAAATTGTGAGTTTTAATCATATTCAATGACTGAAGGTCCACAACTTGAGGTATTACAGGCAGAAGAAAAAGGTCTTCAAAAGTTCACATTCAAAATCGTGTCTTTGTTCTGCAAGTGATTGACTCGAAAACATCAGTATTTTGTCTGTTACTGAGAATCCACGGTCCGAACCTTGGACTTGAAATGACCTGGATCTTGAATTCATATTCGCATCGTTTTTGGTTATTTTTAATAACATTATAAGTCAAGAAGTTGTTGATTTGTTTTCAAACAAATCCCACCCCCACCCACCCACCACCACAAGTGAGTTATAGGCCCTGCAAGACTGCCAAAAAGCAGCAGCAGCAGCTGGGGCTTTTAGTGCCAAAAGGGAGACTGCACACCCTCATTTTCGACTCTGTATTTCTGCACACGTTCCTCTGTGGGTTTCAAAATGTGTTTGTGCAGAATACATTCATGTGGTGTGATGGGAACAATAACCAGCAGTATGATTACTTAAGCTAAGATTTACATTTTCCAAAATGCATTTAAACATCATGTGGCTCGTTCTGCTTTTGTTTACTCTGGGAAAAAAAATAAGCCTTTAGAAAGCTCTCATGCCTTTAAGACACAGATTATTTTTTTCTCCCCTCTACGTAAAACTAATCCTGTGTTCTTGTCTTGGCTGAGTGTTAAATAGAGACCATCAGATTAGTTTAACACCATGTTCTGTCCTCCAGGTTATCACACGGATTAACACTAATTAGATGAACTTTTTAGCTGAACTCCTGTTTGCAGTGATGTTTTCATCGCCAGTGTTTTTGCCAGTTGCACCATTGTTGAGCTAAGTATAACTGTGAACGGCAAAAAAATAAAAAGTATGTGGTACATTTTGTGGTACATGCAAATAAGATCACACATAATGTAACAAAACAAATATTCTTCATGTATTTTTACGAGTGAGAGAAACAGGGAACACAAGAAAAAACTAGTTCCTTTTTTGTGGTAATGTAGAGTCAATGATGTATTCATGTACTTGTGATGAAAAAAAATACCTTAGAGATCTACCTAAATATAGAAAAAAGTACCGTACTTCTATTTTGGTTACTTCCGATCCTTATTTGATGGATTGTTGGTTAGGATTTTCATCTTCTTGTCGCTAATATCAGTCGCGAAAAAAAGTATGGACCTTACACATTTGTATTGCAGTTCTAAGCACCAGTAGGTACTGTGTGTACAGCTTATTTCAAAAAGCTGCTGCCTGAATTTTACTCTTTTTTTTAATAAGTTCCACCACCTGTCACTTTTTAAGACTCTATATTTTTTTATAAAAACCTTTCACCCTTCATGCATTTATTCTATTTACTCCAGCTGGTTCATTTAAATATTTTCAGTTGTGATTGATATCAAACCATATTTGCACAGCACCTCACGGGTCACACTGCTTATGTCGTTACATAAAAGTGAGCTGTTTGACAAAACCAAAGCTGCATATTTTACCGAGTGCAGAGACGCTTGTGGTTTAGTCTGAGTGTGTAAGATCGAGCCCATGAAATATCGAATCAGTCGTTCCCTTCTCTCGCTCGCCGCTTCTCCCTGCAACAAACACGTCCGCAGCATATAGTCGTCTAATTAAACGGTTGAATTAGTCCTGCGTTGTCATCTTCAGATAAGCTACCGCTTTTTCTCACTCTGCGGAGGATTGGATTCAAGACGATTTAAGTAATAGAAACGTCCAAGGTTGGTTTTCCGAAGGAATGCAGCTAAACCTACAGGGCAGCAGGACGCATTAATATGATAGCAGTCAAGCGAGTGGGTCATCTCTGTGATAGATGGCTATTCAAATCACAATACAAAGAAACACTTATTGCAAAGACATTGGTATTCAGAAAATACGATACTGTACAAAATTGGCAATTATCTCTGCATTTAAAGTACAGCTGCTTGCAGAGGTCCTTGGTTCCTCTGTCCCACACAGCATGCGCATCAATCAGGACGGACACGTTTCCAGTTGGTAGGAGGAAGAGCAGACTTTGATGCCGGCTCCACAAAGGGTTAATAGCCAATCACAGGGACGAACCCCGTCGTCGCTGCGTCTGAATCAGGCCGGAGTGCCGCGACTCGAGCGTGAGTCAGAGCCGCGGAGAGTCACGGTGTCGACATCAGAGGCAGCGAGCGGCACGCTACAGGTGCAGCCAATTTACTTGATAAAGAGTATGCTGATGAGTGATTTGCTCCGATGTGCATTAGAGAGGCAGACGAGGTTCCGGGCCTCCTGGTTGGTTGGAGAGAACCAGAGGGGAGTTAAATCTTGAATTTTAAACAGAGGGAAGATTCTGTGTATGAAGGGATACAAGCCAAGAGGCTTATGTAGAGTAATGAATGAGGGAGAGTGCTGGCAGCAGTTTGAAATGATGTTTACCGTCGCATCTTCTCTGATTCTCTAAAATGTGGGTGCAAAAAACGTTTATTGCTCAAATCCCAGGATCGCAGCGGCTTCATCGGTTCACCCGAATAGTGATGAGCACAAATCTATAGGGGATGTAGTTACCGTCACTCGGTGTGGCTTACACAATACAAGTTTGTTTGCACAATATTACTAAAGAATTTCCGGAACACTCTGCAGAAGCCGTGCACTAAACAAAGAGTCATTTGTTGCAACATAAGCACGAGGAAATGTCCTTCAATCTGTTTATCCAACTGAAAAAAGGAAGAAAAAAACCCCTCTTTCTCCAAGAGTGGTTTGGCCACATCAGCAGCATCAAACGGTCAAGACAGCGCACTTTCTTTTCAAAATAAAGTGCTCCAGCAATAGCGAGCATTCTGGCTCTGAAGGTTTAAGTTTGAATCACTTTTGAAATGATCATCACATGTATTTCTCCAACCAGCAATGTCTTGCATCATAGCTGTGGGAAGCTGCACAGTTGTGATTTTACAAGCTGACATATTGGAAGCAGGGGCAGCTTTGCTGGCAGACAACGTTAACAACAGGCTGTGCAGGTAAAAAAAAAGATAAAACCGGAATATAAAATATTATTTATCATAGTTCTATGACAGTTAGATTGGGGTAATTTACATATCGGTCAGTTCTACGTGCAAGCAATGAGAAAAGAAAGTGTTTTTGTTTTAGCTTTCATTGTGGTCATCATATGGGCTGAGATCAGTTGTTCTCATTAAATCTTGTCTCTAACACGATTCATCAAAGGGATTGCATTTGTGAGTGACTTTCTCCTTACTCGTCCTGATTCTGCAGGTCTTTCCAGGACCTGTCCAAGCAGGTGGACCTGGTTTACGGGACCGTGAGGGACTCGGCCGTGTACGAGTATTTCCGGGCCAAAGGCACCAACCCCCTGGAGCAGGACAACACGTTCGCTGAGCTGTGGAAGATCGTCAACAAGAACAACGGCCTAGATCACTCCGTGTCCAATCCCGTCGACGGCATCAAGAAGGTCAGTCAATGTTTTTCTGAAAGAAACACAAGTTACTCAGTTTGAGGAGATCAACCGAAACTTTATGCTGAACTTCAGCTTTTTTCTAACACAAACACAAGAGATAAGAGGGTTCGTAGCTGATGTTTTAAACCAGTTTTGTGTTACTGAAAGTTGGTACTTACCAAAGCATTGATTGTGTATTGCTACCAAAAGTTGTTGTTAACATTACTTTATTGCATTTCTTTTAATAATATGATATTTCTATCCTGTGCCACTTTATTTTACAATAGAGGCAGCAAAAACAACCTAGTTGAGGAAGACTGTGTAGTTTTTGTCCTATCTTCATGTTACATTTTTTCGTTCAGGAAGCAAATATTCCTAGAAAAACAAGCTCAGCCTTGATGTGAATGAAGCGCAGCTTTTTACACCTACACAACCAGGTAGCAGCTCACCGAGAGTCTGTTGAATTCGAACCATTCCCGATACACAAGTGCCGATTTGAGTGTAATGAATGATGGGATTTCGAAATATTACCCGACAAACTGTGTGTGTTGCTCCATTAATATTTTGTCGATTCTTTCTCGTCTCTTTGTTCAGCACAAATAAACACACACACAAACAGCAGACACCACAATAATCCATAATTAGACAAATTACAGCAGAGTGTGACATGTGCACTTGGCATTAAACAGCTTTATTATATGAGCAGTTAATTGCATTGAGTGTAGCCAGGCCAGTTGGCAATGCGCGGATACATAGATCAAAAGAAGACTCTTCTCAGTTTTAATTTGATGAGAAGGAGCAATTTTAATCACCCACTGATTTACTACGTCGCTCTCCGCGGCAAACAAACAGTCTCCTGCTCGGGTTTTCCATTCAGATGGCACTGACATAGTTTGGGGGATTCTCCAATATTGTGTTTATTTATTAAAGGTGAGCGAACAAGAGATGAGCCTTTTGTAGTCCTAACGAGATGTGCCCGCGAAAAAAAGTGTGTTCACCGTTGCTGCGAGCGCAGTCTTCCTCCGCAAGATGTAGGAGGAAGGGACACCGCAGGGGGAGACAGTCTGAGAAATATGTACAAAACCAATAAATGAAATAAATAAAACAGTGCTTCAGCTGCTCCACACATTCTCCACAGTGTACCCTTCGGGCAACAACACGCGCTTGTGTTTCTGAAAATATGCTTCGAGCGGAGGAATGCAAAGGTAGAAAATGAAAACACAACAGTTTTTTTTATCATCTTGGTGGAGAGCTCCGATGTTGAACAAGTAGTTTTTTTAGACTCCGAGTGGATAAGATGGTTATGTTAATTTCAGTGCCAATATTTGGTGTTTCTGTTTGGACTCGTCATTGCTTTTTGCCAGAGAGAAAGTCTCCCGGGTGCATCCGTCCAACAGCAGCGGGACATGAGTCCTCGAAGTAGAAATAAAAGTGGACAATGTTGCCATTTTCTCCCCCCCCCCAAGTCCAGCTCATCATGATATTACAAAAGCAGATTTCAAGCGAGGATGGTGAAGAAAAAACGAAACACGAATAAAATGAGCGAAGACAAAAGAAGAGAAAAATATTTTGCAGTAAAAGTTTAAGCTTTAGTTTAAGTTTGTTGATATGAAAAAAAGAAAAATGCTTCTAATTGAAATATTTTCCACTTTGCTTTAATTGCGTCTCTCTGCGACTGTTTTGTTCACCTTTTTTATGTGGGTGTCATGGAAACTTGTGCGAACTTCCAGGCCAAGCGAGAGTCGTACGCTTTCCTGTGGGACATGGCGGTGGTGGAGTACGCCGCCCTGACGGACGACGACTGCACGCTCACTATAGCAGGAAACAGCATGAGCACCAGAGGCTACGGCATGGCGCTGCAGCACGGCAGTCCGTACAGAGACCTCTTCTCACAGAAGTATGTGCAGTGGTCAATCACCATCCGATGTCTTCTCTCTGTGTTCCTTTAAGACTCATCAGTTGGCCCTATGTGCAGGTTTTGGTCCTGTGGGAAAAAGCAGCTCCACGGAGAAAACATGCAGACTTTTTAAAAAAGCTCGCTGAGCAGAAACCTGCTTTTTTTGAGTGAAAACATTTACCGGCAAGATGTGACCAAAGCAGCAGATATTAGGCTGTTTATTCTGGTTTAATTATGAGAAAAGATCCATGAGAACTTAACAGTTGGGCAAAATTTGATATTGCATCATAAAATTTGATGTTGGTATCGTTTCACTCACTCACTGAATCAAAAGTGTGTATTAACACTCAGGTTTTATTTGGATGGTTTATTCCATCTGTTCGTAATAACTTTATACTAACCACATGTTTGGACAACATCAGGCAAAGGTGTTACCGATCGCACAGGACTGATTGTCAACATCTGTGAGATAATTGATCTATTGAACTTGAAGGTAAAGTGAGCACATCAACTGTTGCCTTGATATTCTTGGTTTGTATACGGTGGGTCAGAGAAGATCCACTTTTTCTCACTCATAACCAGCAATTCTACATCCGACTGATTCAACTGGAGGTTTGTCGACTCTGTATGATGAGCTTGATGCTCACGTTTAATACTTTTGCAGTCGGTCTGTGTCCGAGAATCAAAGCGGTTTCCTCACTGAGCACAAAGCTGTCATAACTAAAATATCCGACGACCAGCGATATGAAAACAAAACAAATAAAAAAAAAAGGTCCAATAAATCAAACGTTTTTTTTGGTTGTAATAACTCGTATCTGGATATATCGAAAGGTGTCGACAGAATTTTAATATTTTCGACGAGCCCCCGCTGTTCTTTTAATAACACGCCACAAAAACGAAACGGCCTTTTTTGCTCCAAACCTTTTCAGTGAAGTATTTTAATAAGTTACAAAGTTCTTGACAAGCGCGATTTG
Organism: Malacoctenus triangulatus; assembly: GCA_032274725.1. Classification (NCBI taxonomy): domain Eukaryota; kingdom Metazoa; phylum Chordata; class Actinopteri; order Blenniiformes; family Labrisomidae; genus Malacoctenus; species Malacoctenus triangulatus. Next base: position 14,477,097 of record JAUESE010000018.1, on the reverse strand, counting down.
AAAAGGGCAAACGGATCAGTTTCGATATTACAGACGGGCACTTCGCCCAAAGAAGTTTGACCACTTGTGGGAGTTTAAACGTTCCAACTCTTCGGAGTTTTGTGAAACACGGCGAGGACGAGGTGTTTGAATGTTAAATGCCGTGTTGACTGTAAACACTCCGGCTTGTTACACGAGCGAACGCGCTGTCGAACAGGTTGAATGATCAGCGTGCAGGAAGCTAACGGCTCCAGTGGGACACGCTGGCTGTCTCGCCGATGTTTGCACTCAGCCGTCATCGTTTTCCTCCGCAACGTGCGTCTAATCCCCCCTCGCTCAGTGTGTGTTAACTAATGGGCTGGCTGTATTTGATCATCTTTGTTTTCACGCTCATACAGTCTGATACGAAACTGATTACGCTTGAAGCTGGATTGTTTCTCTTTGCCTTGTTTTTCCCGCACTCGCTCTTTTAGCGCTTGTTTACAATCAATCAGCAAACCGGCACCATGCTGCTGCAAAAGTGAGAACTGCGGTGTTTAATAGCATCTTACTCTCTATGGATCTTTAATGAGCTAACAGTTAATGCTAATTTGGTGCATTAGTGATGTGTTTTTATTGGTTTCATCTCATGAAATACACAATATTAGCATTTGATTACAGTTAGCTGATGACGATATTGCATTTATTTACCACAGTTGTCAGCATTAATTTTTTTATACGACATTTGTAGGATGAAAACTGTTTATGATCCCTTCGCCTCCATTTGTCACATTTCATTTGAACGAGCAAAGTTGGAGGGTGACTTCAGGAGATTGTGATGTGACATGAGCAGTCTGTGATCGGATCCTTCGCTCTGTCTTTTCCTGCAGGATTTTAGAGTTGCAGGAAAAAGGCGACCTGGACATCCTCAAGCAGAAATGGTGGCCGAAAAAAGGCCGGTGTGACCTGCAGAGCCACGCAGACGCCCAGCCGGAGGGACGGGCACTGCGTCTCCACAGCTTTGCGGGTGTTTTCTGCATCCTGGCTGCGGGGCTGCTGCTCGCCCTCCTGGTGGCGGCGCTGGAGACGTGGTGGAACAGCAACCACTGCCGGAGAGAGCAGCCCAAAGAGGTGACCACTGACAACTCGTCGGGCCAGGGCCCAGGCCCGGGCCTGCTAAACCAGAACCGGGCCATGGTGGCCACCTCGGGTCCCCCTGCCCCGCCGAGGCCCCGGTCGAGACCCAGACCCCCGGGCCCCCCGGTCCTGCCCAGAGATGCCACTGCCACACTCTACTTTATGGATCCAGCAGGCGCTGACGCAGGCCCCGATTTAGTCGAGCTGCAGTACACCCAGTTATAATAGGTGTGCCCCCTGATGATAGTCCAGACATCATGTGATCAATCTACTCATTCCTTCTCATGTTGGGAGAGAGGTTGGGGTGCTTTCTCAGGGACTCGTCTGAGGCTTCTCTCTCATGCTGACGCAAAGGATGTGGTCATTACAAACAATCACCAGTCACTGGTGCTCACATGAGAGAAGCGCAGATGAAGAGATTACCAGCAAACACTTGAACTTCAAATTCAAAAAACCACACTGAAATTGTACTTCTGAGTCCACGAGCGCTTCAGTCGTACAATAGCTCTCTTTAGCTCATCCATTCAAGTCTTAATGCTTTAGAGCTCCGACTTAATCTGGCTGCTGTTGACTGGGCAGCCCCTCTGCATGAGGCGTCCAGACATCTAAGGCTTGACATGGATCCCTAAACTAAAGTGTGAGCAAAAGCAGATCGTAATTAAATCCAATTCAATTACACACGTAAATCTGAGCCTTGACCTGCTCGTTTTGACTTGACAGTCCAACAATACTGGATAAAACAAACACCCATTTAAGACCCAGTCCAGTCCTGACAAAAAAAAAAAAAAACCCTCAGTAAATCAAACTCCACCAACGGTTCTTGGTGCATATGAGAGTTTGAGTTACTGCTGTCGATTTCTATTGCAGCCTTTGTGTGCAGCTGCTCTCATAATAACCACATACTGCTGTCATGTGAGATTCATAATAGACGAACATCACGTGCTATTATTTATAGAACCCAGGACGTGCTGGATGTGTTGTAATCACGCTCGTGTGCTTTTTCCTTCAGTGTGGTGGGAGAAATGTCTACAAGCTGTTTTTCACCCAAAATCTATCTTTTGAACATAAAACACTCATGCTCTGTAGGCTTGAAATGTGACTGCCGAGGGTTTTACGGCAGGAAAGGAGGGGTGGGGGGGAGAAAAACATCAGGAAGTTAGCCAGCAGCGCTGAGGTATATAAATAAAGAGCAGCGTGAGTCCAGGCAGATTTCCAGAGAATTTTTTACAATGCAATACACATGAAAGATGGCGCAACACAGCTTTGCTATACAATGTCTGGTTCAACAGTGCGGCTCGTCACAAAAGCGCTCCAAAAATTTGAACAAATTCAAAAAGATTTGCAACATTTACAACAGAGGAAATGATCAAGGACCAGCAAACAAAGACCTGCGTGTTCGTCAGTCATTAATAAAAAATCACAGCTCTTTTTGCGCCTACAGTACAGTCGAGTGATACAAATTCAAAGTAATCCAGCCAACCTCTAATTTATGAAAGATAAATTGATGATGGGAGCCGTCAAGCTGTGACAGCAGGTAATGACATCATGATCGTAGGATTGGCTGCTGCAGCGCTCATCAACAAGACCAAACCAAGAAAATCAGAACTATTTAAGACAGATTTCTGTCTAATTGCTGCAGAGATGTGTCACAGCTTCTCCACAGGTCACAAAAAACTTCTTGTGGTCTTCAAAAGATAGTTTGTGTTGTCAGTAATAAAGAAAAGACTGACAAACTTTTCACAATTCTCATTAAAAGTTATCTTCTTAATTTAATTATATATATTTTTCACATTGCAAACGCACATTGCAAATGCATTGACAGCTACAAAAGCCTTTTTGTTTTTTTAAATGAACGACATCATTATTTTGACTAGCATGGTTAATAGAAACTGTCACAGGCGGTGGTGAATTCAAGCTGATTGCAGCTGCAGTTATTTACACAACAAACTTGTCACGCCTGCGGGAGACGAGTGATTAAGGGTTCAAAGATTTTGGGTGGAGTCTCACTTTATCTGTTTTCAGCACCATGACAGCAAGAAAGTACAGTATGTCAGTATGTGGGCATTATGACAGTCCTCAAAAAACTCTACTGTAAGTCAAATAGTTTGATATGATGGGAAATACATCAATGCAGAAAGACAACTTATTTATGTTCTTATTTTACCCATAAAAACAAGATGTGACTGGAGGCAGATTGTCTTTAAAGAAACTAAACGTCAATAGTGTTTCTTCATGTAGCTTGGTTTCGATTTGAGTTTTTTTTTTACAGCTCCAAGTTGTCAGCAAGACTCCAAAAAAGCCAGTAAAGTTCTC
>JAUESE010000018.1:14399084-14427883 GCA_032274725.1 Malacoctenus triangulatus | reverse complement strand
TTGTCAATAGCATAGACTTTATATCTCATCACTTAAATGCTAATTGTGTTCATGGCGGCACGTATTTTCAGTTTACCACAGAAAAGAGTGCACTTCAATTACCTCCATGTTTACACCCAATGACTGAGGGACTGCTTATGAGTGTAGAAACAACTACAGCTTATGTCAGTTCAATCCAGCTCACCGCTCCATCGCGTTACCACCAGAACGTTTCCAAAACTGACAAAAAATATCTCTGCATGCCATCTAAGGTTTTAATATTGTGCTTGGTACACAGAAATATATTAGCCTTTTTAAAACTTAATGGAAAAATACAGAATTTACATTGCTAAAACTGCTAAATAAGAAATGTAATATGAAAACGACTGCGGGAGGAGATTTGAGGGTCGTTAACTGAATCAAAATTAAAAGGCTAATGTCGCTGCGCTTACAGAAGTTTAGGTTGCCAATGTACGAGTTCTCCTTCAATCATTCAATTTTGAAAAAGGTTCATGGATGCACCTTGGTCTGGCCTGTTGCTACTCTTTCAAACATTCAGATGTCTTTTACCAGAGGTAATATTTGATGAAAAAATATTTAATCAGCTCTTAATGACAACTGGGGAAAAAAAGAGTTGGAAGCGCCTGTGGTGAAAGGAAAGGCAGATAGGTGGTTTAATTGAAATTTGAGCATCCGTTTCTTTACAGCTGTATTGAGAGTATTTCAAATGTTGCTGTAAGTAATTAGCACACTGATTAGAAATTTATTAATATCGGACACTGTTTCAGTGGTTTGAACTCTATCAATTTTTTCCTAAAAATCCAACAAAGCGGATCCCAATATTATATATACGGACCACTGTGGCTCAGCTGGGAGGAACATCCCATCTCACCCTGTCCATGTGTCAAAGTGTCCTTGAGCAAGACACTGAAGCCTAAATTGCTCCCAGTGGTGTGTGTGTGAGCACCTTGCATGGCAGCAGCAGCCACTGGTGTATTTGAATGGGTGAACTACAGACATTGTAAGGCACTGTTAGAACTGCTGAATGCAGAAGAAAAGGACCATATAGGTGGAGTCTATTTACTGTATTGTTATCGTCACAGTTTCTTAATGAAAGCTGATGAGGTCGAAGCAAACTGGTTGGTAATTACTGATGAACATACAGATGTGTGGCTTTGAACCATATGGTTGGAATTTCAGTAAAATTATACTCAGTTTAGAGTCGTGTGATTGACTTGTATTGGCCTGTGTGTGTGTGTGTGTGTGTGTGTGTGTGTGTGTGTGTGTGTGTGTGTGTGTGTGTGTGTGTCCTGCTGCAATCCAATGAGAATCAACAAGTAGGAAAAAAAAATGCAAAACAAACATACATCTTAACCACTTTGTCTCTCAGCCACAGGGGAAAATCCATCCATCACCATTAATGCAACTCCTCTTTCCCTTCATGCACCTTTGAATATGAAACAAGCAGCCCATGGGACATGTTGACAACAAAATACTCTGTCACTCAACAAGATAAATACAAAATAACTGTAAACACGAGCAGAATGGGGGAAAAAAAAACATCACACAACAGAAGTCGCAGCAGATGTCATTTTACCAGCTATTTTTAATACTTCAGACTACTGAATGTAAATGAGCTCCGTTCATTAGAAACTATCCCGAACGATTAGCATCCGTGTCATTTTCCAGAGTGGCTTAAAGAGGGCAAGAAAGATTTACACATCTTGGTGATGCAGAGCAACAGAAAGGAGAAAAAACACAGTATTTTCCAACAGGATTGCCATCGTGGTGGAAAAAAAAACAACCCACAGTCGATTACAGTGATCGTATAAACAGTGAAGTAGCACCTGTTGGTAACAGGAGGCTGGTCAGTTGGTGTCTGATGAATGTGGCAATTTGACAAGTGAGGGTTTTTTTTTTTTATAGAAAAGTGCTCTCAAACAAGTTTTCTCACTGTAGGAGAAGATGTTTTGGAAACTGTCCTTTCATTACAAGAGAATGACTTCTAAAAGCCACCATGTGAAACAGACCTGTGAACGCAGCCTCCACAGCCAGCTGCACTGGTGTCAGCAGATCTGTGTGTTTTCTCTCTCGGTCTGAGCCCCGAACTGTGCCAATTATCGCGGCTATTTAGTAATCCAGCACTGAGTGTTACTAACCTCTTACACTGCGGGTTCGATAAAATCTCTTGAGTTTGTTAACCCTGAGATGAGGGTCAGTTCGCCCGCCGAGAGCGAGCCTGACCTGCTGGCGGCAGGATTTTCTTTAACAAACTGTGTTTTTCTTCCTGCGGGAAACCTGAAGCGGCGGCCCGATCCGAACAGCACGGCCCCGAGTTCAGCGACCCCGAGTTGATAAACCAAACAGTTCAGTTTCATTTTGCATCACTGAGGATTAAAACCGAATTTTGGCCTTGAATGTTTTTGACCGACGACACTGATGTCACTGAACATGCAGATTGGCTCGCGGTCCCGCAACGACGTCGGGATTTCCCACCGGCCGGATTAGAAGAAAGTGCAGTTTAATGTGAAACGAATGGGCTTTACTGCCCGTACACTCGCAGGGAAGCAGGCCGCATTCCTCTTCCACACTAATGGCCTCTCCTTCGCTGCGGCAGCCGCCTCATTCTTCTTGGGCGCGAGTTCACAATCACGGCTCCGTTGATGACGGCTTTCTCCATCAGTCCTGCGAGCCCGGAACGCACATCGCTACGGAAACGCTCGCAACAGATTGGACCTGGCTCGGCGCGGACTGCTCAGACATGCAGGCTGTGGATCACTGCATCCTGGACTGCAGCTGCTGTGCTCTTGGACCGGGTCGAATCGAGTGTGCAGATTTTCATTTGCTGGCACAGCAGCAGACAGAACTTTCACAAAATGGCTTTGTTTCTTTTTTTTGCTCTTGCTTTCCTGAGGTTTCAATGTTTTACAATTGAATAAAACTAACCAAAACACCAGAGCCTTGTCAGAATTTCTGTTTAATCTTCTTTTTTTTCCTCCTCAGTAACCGGCACTCGTTCCTCTCGTCACCACAGGAGCTGCCCGCAATTAACCGCTTCACTCTCACTTAGTACGAGCTCTCGCCTCTCTTCCTTCCGAGTGAAATGCGCCCTTGATTCCTCATCTTTTCATTTTGCTGAACGTTCTGGGGCTTCATTTTGATACACACAAAGTGGGACTTGAAAGGTGTGTGGACAATTCCCAGCACAAGAACTCGGATTCGTAGCATCGAAACAAGGATTCCAACTCTGACCCCTGAAGACAAATGATCGGGGGGGAGAAAAGACAATGATGATTATAGGAGATCTTAGAAATTGGATTGGATTAAACACACGATATTACACATCTCAATAAGCAACCGAAACCAGCGGCGTTGGCTGTACTCGAGCAACTCCACCGTGATATGTAAACCCTTTCACTTGTGAAAGATAAAACTGAAATCTCAAATCAAATTCCACTCAATATTTTATTGGCTCTGTCTGTCGGTGAAAGCCCAGGAGCCCCCGAAGAGAAGGCCGGACTGCCACTGATATTCACAGCGAGTTGAGCTGGAGGGCAGCTGTTGCAAAGCTCGGATGATGCCAGGAAATTTCAGAGGGAGGAGGATTCTGCAAAGCCTGGCTGCTGTTTATTGATAATAAGTGTGAACTCAGTTACCAAGTTATTCTCACATTAAAACACATCAACTTAGGCGATTAAATGATCTGTGCACTCGGTGCCGCTGACAGAGCACTCGCGAGACGCCGCGATGCCACAGCATCAGCTTGTTTCTCCCATACGGAGGCGATTAAGGTTTTCAGGGGGTGACAGCTGCGCGTGCCTCGCCCCCCAACAGCTACAGACACACGATGATGAAGAGGTGCCATTTTTATTCTGCCTCAACCTTTTGATCTCCTGTTTTTCACAGTCAATACCGTGCTTTTTGATGGAGTCGACAGAAAAAAAACAAGCAGCTCCATCCTTTTATTCCCACTTTCTTACTTTGTGACACAGCTGCTGTTGAAAACAATATGTTGTTTTTTTTTGAGCCCTCCCTTAACAAAAATTCATTTCCTCCTCCTTCCTCTTCAGCCTCTCTGACCCCAATATGCTAAATCCTTGTCCTGGAGGTGCCCAGTCTGGTACGTTGGCCATGTGTCCTTCCTCCAATGCACCCAAATCCAATCAATGCGTCATCACCAAGCTCGAACAGATGAATCACTCATTGAGGTGTGTTGACGCAGAGACATGTTGGAAACATGCAGGATTTAGGACCAGGATTCAACGTCTAGATTGCTCGCATCCATTTCTGCGTATCAGTAATCACGGTGCATTCACTGATCTCTGTACAACTGAACTGGTAATTATCGAGGGCATCGTGCATTCAAACATCTGTACGCTCGAGTTTGATCTAATCTATATTCCTCAAATACCATACAGCTTGTGTTTACCGCTGAAAGTCTCCCCTGTTGCCCTGCGCGCCGGGTTCCCGCAGAGTTCTGCAGGAATGATTGGTTTCAGCCCGGTGATGGACTGGCGACCTTTTCAGGGTGTACCCTGCCTTTTGCCAAGAGTCAGCTGGGATTGGTTCCAGCTCCGAGCGACCCAAAGTTAGACGAAGCCGGAATAGTGGATGGATGGACGAATGATTAGTTTCTCCTCTGAACCAAAGCAGCGACAGGAAAATTCATCAAATACTAACTTGCGTCGAAAAGTAAATGAATCTTCATTCCAGCTCGGGATCAGCGGCAACAATTTTAACCGAATTGAAAATAAGCGCGACACATCAATCATCGATGTCACTGTAATTTGTTATATTCACGCACTGTCCTCGCAGCTGCCGTTGCCAAGTTGGTTTCATTGTCACTGGCCAAATTTTGCTCTCCCAGCGACTGACAGACGTTCGCCCACTATGATGGATTAACTGTACAGTCATGTGAAAGTTACTGGTGCCAAATACGCAGTCAGTGTACATATTGAATCCTCAGGTTTGTGAGTCAGTGATGCCAGGCCTCCCAGCCAAAAGCCATCTGACATTCTGCTTTAATCTTGTATTCATTGCAAATAATCCTGTTCCCATTGTGGGCACTTGAGTTTGGACTCATTGTGAGATTTGCCCGCGAGTCGGTCAATATGAGAAAGTCTGCTGGACCAAACGAGAACCGTTTGTGTGGATCCTCAGAAACTCCTCCAAATTGTCAGCGGAGCAGCAGGAAGTCTGTGGTTTCTCCTCAGCGACTGACCGGCCAGATGGTTGGACGACACCGACATGGATACTGGCTTTCCTCGGGTCAGGAAAAAAACAAACCCTCTCAGTGAGCGAAACCAAAAGCCTGTCTGGTTGCCAGGTCGAAATGCAAGAGGTCCCTTTTAATTTTTCTGCACATGAAATTCTGACCGTATGTAACTTGTCCTCCATGTTCTCCGTTTTGTTTCACCTCACCAGCAAACTGACAGATTCCTTCGAGAGACACCGAGTCTCCTCATCAGAGACAGAAACTCCTCAATGTCACTGATTAGGCCAGTTAAATAAAGAGGAACAAAGTTTCTCCCGTTCCAGCTGCAACAGCAGGTTTCTGCGATCTCACGTCGCCTCTGAAAACTCCTGCTGATTATTGAGATATTCAGTTGAAGGCAACTACAACTCAGGACTTCAACCTGAGCATCTCCTCTGAACGACGAGAAAAGTCAGATTTGTCAGAAGGTCTAAAAAAACATGAGTAAAACCTTGAATGTCAACAACGGGAAAAAAACAAGAAACAAAGTACAGCGTACAAGTAACTATCTCAGATGAACAAGACCCACATGCAATGAAGCAAATAAATGAACATTTCAGAATACAAAGTTGATAAAGGTCAGAACTGTAAATGGTAATTCAAAGTTGGATCTTACAAAAGAGGTTAAAAATAAAATCAGCAATAACATTTAGAGCTCCTTGACCTTAGAAGCAAACAACGCATTGCAATTATTATGAACTGCACCGTCAAACATATTAATGCTGTTTTATTTATGTGTGTTTTATTTAGGTGAGAAATCTCCCATTGTTATCAACTGCTGTTGAAACCTAAATAAATATTTACTGACAACACCTACGTTAGTTTTTTTCAACACCTGCTCTGTACATTATTTTGGGTGCTAATGTTTTCAAAACCAAAAAACAAAAATCCAATAATTGCCGACAGGATCACATTCGATGTAAAACTTGGAGTTGGAAACGTTGAAATAATAATAACTAATAACTAGAAACTTTTTGGAACTTCATGTGCTGAGATAAACTGCGGCAATGGGTGACAAATCTGTTCTGCACACATTCAGTACGAAGTGAGAATTTACACCTGAAATGCCAACACTTTTGCTTCTTGAAAAAGAGGAGAAAATCAATGTGCTGGAGGGAGACAAATCAGTCTGATCTTCTGCGACTCTTGTCCTCACGCTTCACAAATCTTCTGGGATTTAACCAGCACAAAAGCTCTTTTTAAGCCATCTTTTAGAACCGTTTGGAGATCAAAATGTGCAAAGCGCTCCTCACCGATGAGACTTCAAATGTGCATGTCCCACTCACTTCATTTGGCATTCTGAGAACCACTTTGACAGCCAAAGCACTGTTCCCTACAACCATCTCATTACCTTGTTGGTAATTTAAAAGCAATAGTTTGGTTATAATTACCCACTACTGTTGCAAAGCACATTATCTGAGCCGGTATTAGATGCCTTGCCCGGAGTTAAACTCTCTTGGTTAAATGGTGTTGCAACAACAGCACATTATTTCCAAGGTCTGCAGCGAAATTGTCTGTTCTGGGTATCAATAATTTGTCAGGCAGCTGCGTTCTGTGTCACACTGAATCCCAAATTATTCCTTTGAAGTAGTTTGTGAAGCTGTTGCTTTCTGCCTCCCCTGACAATACACTCCTCTCCATCTCAATCTCTTATTGTCTCTTTGTTTCCCGTCCTCCCTCTCGCTCCGTTTCTTCACAGATCATTATGTCGGAGTTATTGCACACTCGTGCTCTGCTCCGCATCTGTCCCTCCGTTTAAATTCGGGTGGTCGACAACAGGCGCGTTGCCCGGGTCCCTGTAGGTGCGGATGAGCTGGGGCGAAGTGGCTTATGCCTGGCTTTCTCCCCCTCTCCCTCCCCTCTCCCTCCCCTCCCTCCCTCCTCTCTCCCAGCTGTGCCTCACTCATTACAACACCAGCAAAAACACAAGGCAAGCGGCGTTCATTGGCAAAGCATTAAACTATCGTTGAGAGCCATAAAAAATTGGAATTAGCTGACTTTTCCGGAGAAGTAATTAAAGCGGGACGTCGTCATTTGAAGTTTAGTATTTCATTAAAAGAGCAGCGGCGGAGTCGGAGGCCGAGGGAAACGACAGGGGACTGGCCAGGCTGGACCGACACACTCACACACTCACCGGCCAGAAATACCCAAGATCATACATGTGGCCACGTGAGGAAGCACGTGGGTGATCGTGCGTGTGAGTCTGAGCAGCTTAAACAAGCGAATCCTTGTTGCAGATTAATTAATAGATAACTTCCTCTACGTAGAATCCATCGCTTCTTTACCATTACATTCGTTCACTGGTTTGCAACATGCGTTCCCTTGTTCTGCGCATTCAAGCCAACCATGCCCATTACCACGAGCTTCCTTATTATGCAGATCCCTTTGGCACTTCACTATAATGCATTCATTACTCTATATATTGGTAATTGTGTTGCAACAAATGTGAAACTGAATATGTGTGAAACTGCATGAAAATACAGGCAACATGTGAGCTCCAGCATACCAACATGGAGAGATTGATGGACAGGGCAACATGTAATCAGGCTGCAGGCTACATAAAAATTTCCCTCTTAACCTTTTCGAGAGGAAAATAGTTTCCGACTGATGCTTGACAGGTGGCGGAGAAAAAAAGCCAGTTTCTCAAATTAGCCTTATTGATGTTTCTTTTTCATATATTCTCTTTATGGACAAAAGGACAATTAATTGATAAACGGAATAATTATGTTGCTCTTGTTTTAACTGCACAGTTTTCAAAAGCAATTTATGAATTCATGCATTTATAATTAGAAGCAGCACATTTTTTGAGGCCTTACACATTTTTACCAGAAGCTGTTGCTTTTTGCATTAAACACAATTAGCGTTAAAGGCCACAGCATCAACTGTTTGCTGTTGTTGTTGTTGTTTTCTTGAGATATTTGTTTTTTGGGACTACGTTTCATGATAAACTCCTAATCTTTGTAAGTAATGCAACTTAGCAATTTGATGTTTTTCCATTGCGTACACGAAGAAGCCAGTGCACATTGGTTTGCGAAACAAAACAAGCTGGGAAAAAAAGTCAGTGTTATGAAATTAAATATGAAATGTGAAAACATTTTAACAACAAAGATTCTGAAATTTTTAAAAAATACTTTTTTTTTCATTTGGACCATCATTTTCTGGTACTCCAGCCTAATAAAACTGAATATTTGAGGAATTTTTGAATAAACTAGGACATTGACTATTGACCCCAATGATTTCACACATTTAACTAGAAAAAACAAAAAACTTACAAAAGAATAACAAGCAGCAGATTGTAAAATACAATGAATGTTTTTTTCAATCATTTTTCCGGAATAACTTCATTGTAGTTTGTTTTTATTACATATGAAAGTTTGTCAAGCAAAGTAGGCAAACTTTTCTACACAATTTGCTTAGTTTTATTTAATTTTTCTTCACTAAATCAGTGAAATTTAAAAAATAATCACTGTAAATTGTGGACTGTTGAAAGGCACCTGAGCCATGCACCGATGCAGCAAACAAAGCTGTTCTTTAAGTTGTCTCAAAATAGAGCAGAAATCTCCTGCTGTGTGTGTGGTACCTGAGTTGTTTCATCCCCAAAAGTTTTCTGCACATTTGAATGCCCGGTGTCTATTTTAGTTGCTGGTTCTCTGTCAAGACGAGCAAAACCAAGAGCAGCTGGTTTGGGAGACATCATTTAATACACATGAGGCTGCTACACGGCCCTTTTGCCCTTTGTGGGAGAAGACGAGTGTGAAAGTTAGGGAGATGTCGTTCCCGGGCCTGATAAATATTTCAGCGGGGGAACTTTGCCTCGTCTCTCTGCATCACTTCACAGGCCTCCCGTTCCTCTCACACACCCGTGCATCCACACAAACAGGCCAACACACTCACGAGGACAAGTTGTATTAAAGAGCTTAGGTCGACAGGTAACCTTTTTCCGCTGCCCACTGCGGTTACACCAGCTGCAGCCACTCCGGAGCCACAGTTACAGTCCGAGCCTGAGGGAAGAGGGCAGCGCTCGATAAAAAAGTAAAGCGGACAACCGACAAACTCATCCGAGGTGTAATAGGAGACAATGTGACTTAATCTAAAGACGAGAAAGGGAAAGGCTTTTAACTTTGCTGCTGTGGAAGCGGACACAGCCTGTAACAACGATTTTTGTCCAATAAAGAGCTGCTGATTCAATCTAAATACTTTCTTACAACTTTATCCAATTAATTCATCTGTCGTCTTTATTCCACAATTTATTCTAACTGCCTTAAAAAAACACACATATTATGCAGCTGATGCAAGAAGTGCAGACTGAAGTATCAGAGCAGGACAGAATGGTTTTATTGCGATAATGTTTAAAAGTGACTCTCAAAAGTGTAACATGTTGAAATGTTTGAATATGTCCATGAAAAAAACACTTCATAAAGCCTATACAAAGCAATGAGTCATCAATAAATACAGCAATAAACATAACACATGTATTTCAATTGCAATAAAAGTAATTTTTGCACTGAAAAGGAAACTTATTTTGAGTGTGTTTATTTCACTTCATTTTCACTTGATTATTAGTTAGAACTGAGAATAATGACTATTTTGACGATTCAGGGAGGAATCTCGTGAGAGTTTTTTTGAATAATTGAAAATTCGCTTCCATCACAATAAATTCAATGATGTTGAAACAGTCGGCAAATCATTTAAGCCACTTATAGTCACAATGTTAGAACGGAGGATATGATCAGTGCTTGAAGCAGAGACAGACGGAGGGATGGGAGGATGGAGATGGCGACAGATCAGTTAAGAACCCAGAACAAATGTCATGTTGCAAAGAATCGTTACGCATTCAGTTTTTTTTGTTCAGTTTGATCCACATCCGGAACAATTTGCATATCGAAACGCTGGAAGGAAAAAAAGAAGACAATCTCTCTTAACTGCGAAAAAGACAACAAACCTTTTTCTTTTTTTATCTGATAAAACATCAGAAATGAACAATCGTGTGGATATTAACTCATGAAACAAACTTCAATTACAAACAAGGTCAAACTGACTGAAAGACCTTGGCCAATTTGTTAAACTCGCAGTTTTATAAAAATGGTTTCTCACTGAAGGATGACTCTGTTGATATTTTCAGCTAGATTGTTATCAGCCATGTTTACTGTTGGATGTTACACAAGTACTGCAGAACTGTGGACGAAAACTCCTCTGTATTTGCTCAGACGTCTTGAAAAAAACAAATAAAATCACTGAGAGTAGCATTTTCTTTTCTCTTACTTCGATTGGAGCTTTTGAGTCGGTCCTGCTCATGCAGGTTTCTGTAGGAAACCGAGAAGAGTAAATGAGCTGGTACAAACAAAAGCAACAACTTACAAGTCAGTCGCTTTTGTGTTTGTTGTAAAAGACAATCAAAAAAAAATATTAGGAAATAATTAACTTAAGAAAACAGCTTATATGAACAGGTATTATCAGAAAATTTCATAAAACAAAAGAACATAGCACCATTCAGTAAAAGAAACATCAGCAATGAGTTGATATAAGGACTTCTAATCGTAAAAGCCAGATGGGAGCATTTGGTTGTTTTTCTACAGCATGTTGCAGCAAAGCTCACAAAGGAATTACTAGTACATCCTGAATTTGTTGCAAGAGACAAGTGGATGTAATTTCTTTAAAACAAACCCACCCTGTAGGGAGCAATCCAAAAACACTGCTAACACTGACAAGAAAACCAGCACACGTTAGATAATTCAAGACATTTCACAACATGTCAACAGCGGGCTCGACCTTGCAGCCCTCAAACAAGCTGAATGTTTGCCAGAAAATCACTTCTGCTTTGTGCAAATTTTATGTTGATGATGAGTTAAAAACAGATTTATAAAATACTGTATTTATTTCACATATTTTCGTCTGTGCTCAAGTAGTGAATAAATCTACTTAGTCTGGCAAAAACTTGTGCGGTCAATAACTACAGAATAACAGTCTGTCAGCGGAGTCTTCAGCATTTCACCGAATCATCTCGAGTCAGAACACGTTTGGCTGTGCGCTGGACATTAAATCAATGATAAACTCCATTAAAGCAGCCAAAACTCATTTTACAGGAATGATCTCATGTACAAGAGCACGAGGCTTAAAGTTGAAGACGACAAAATGACGAAGCAAAAGAAAGGAGACGAATGGAGCCGGAGACGAGTGTCGAGTCACTCCGACCTTTGCAGCAGAGGTTGTAGGAGCGAGGCGCCGAGGCTGAGTGAGTCGTCGTCTGCCACTCGAAATGCAAACGGCGAAGACGCCGAGATCCCTTAAACAAACCTGATAGGGACTTCCTCCGCTGCCTGATGGAGTTGACACTTTCCTACCTCGGTGCCATTTCAGTGAGGGCACTTTACGCCAAGCGTCAGTCTATATCAGTGAATCCCGCTTTAGCCAAAAGAGACCCCACCTCAACCTTTCCAATGTGTCCCACACCATTGCTGAGTAATTGACAAAAAATGCGGTTCGACTGAGGCCAATGTGACAACCGAGTCTGCCTGCCTCGAACCCGAAACAGGCTATTCGGGGTAAAACTGCAGCTGAAAGTGGCTGAATATTGGAAGTCACATTTCCCCTGAAACCAGAGCTGATGTCACCGAATTTGCATTCTCTGAAAAGCTTGAAAATGGCCAATAATCTTGATATTCATGAATCGCTACAGCAAATATTCAGCCGACGAGTGACAACATTTTTCCGCGGCGTGCATGATGTCTATCTGCCACAGCAGCTGTCCTCCAAAGCTCGGCCTTCGAGCCAAAAGCTTTACCGAGTTCTGAAAAAACAAGCCTGATATGTGGATTCTGTGCGCAACTTTTCAAAAACTCAAAGGAAAGTGCGCTGCAGTCCTTGGCCTCGAACCGCAGCGCTGGCCTGGGTTGTTTTGTCATGCGTCTGGTGTAATCCAGAAAAGAAAAAATCTTGTTTTTGTTGCTATGAATTTAAATTTAACCTCTGAAAAAAAAACAACTACTGAAACCATCAGCATGTGTGCAGCAACAGCTCAAAAATGTCACATTGCTGAAAATTCACAATCGCTCAAATCGATTCACCGCAGCAATGTTCGACTCAAAGAACATCCAGCTCATTCTTTCATTTCTTCAGAATCTTAAAACAATAATAGCCTCAATGCCAGTTTCACTGGCACGATATCATCAGACTGCTAAGAATATAGATGAGCAGCATGGGGAAAGCACTCAGCTCAGTGCAGGGAGGCCAGGCGGGTTTCTCTCGCTTCAAAAAGATACCTTTAGTCAGTACCTTTCTGCATGCCTGAAGAAATATTCAAAAACTCTTTGTTCAAGGATGTATGAACTCTTAGAACTGCAGCGTTCCACTTACCCAGGTCATTGAAGTGAGAGGTATTTTCTTTGCTGGCTCATGCAGGGAGTCATTTGCTCCCTCTCTGCCTCACTGTGTTATGTGCTGGCCTCCGGGGAGGCGGGAAGGCAGGGAGGCAGAGTTTCATTACAGCCAAAGCCCACTTTAGCATGTTTGGAATGACCTGCATCGATCTATTTGGCCCTGGTAGATCACTGTCCGATCTTTTGCATTAGAGGGCTGCAGGCAGGAGCACAGTGTTTACACCTGCCAGGGTAATGAGAGGAGCACTGCTGGGGCTACACCACCCTCCATTTGAACCTTTGGGTTTGTTTTTTTATATATATAAATATCATGATCTGCACCTCCTCATCACTTCATCCACCAGGATTTAGAATACTAAATACATAGAAAAAATGTAGAAAAACACCACTGGTGGGATAGAAATACTTTTCAAAAAATGTTTCCTTTGTAAATGGCCAAAAAATAGTCCTGACAGCATTGGGTTCTACATGCTGTGTATATGCAACAACGAGCAATGTAGCTGACCCCAACGAATAACAAGATAATATGATCATATAAAGGCCTACGTAGAAAGCATGAAACATTGTTTTGTTGTTTGTTTTTAACCAAAGAATGGCTACCGGAGTAAGACTGGGATTGGTTAACTTCCATTCTTATGATTTCCATTCAAATATTAACAGTATACACACAGTTGTACAGTATTTTATTTATCAACTACACTTTCTCAACTCTAACATGTTTCTGTTTTGTAAAAAAACACGCAGGAAAAAACAAAACTCTAAACCTACAATAACACCAATAATCAAGGACAGTTCTTTGTACATGTATTTTTCAGCCAATACCCTGAGAAATTTGTATCCCATCTACTGTCAAACGCTGTACCGATGCATCAGAAAAATGGAAAGGTGCTTGACAGATGTGTGTTGTCAAGAAAACACACTGTGATTGTGTCTGTCCATCATGTGACACCCTGTTTGCTGGCCTCAGTCAGGAGACTATGGGGCGAGCTATAGAGTCCGTGTCGTAGTGCGTTCGTGTGTGCCGGTGTTGACACGGATTTGTTTCCTGAATATTGGACAAGTCTATTATGTGAGCTCAGGCAGAAGAGGATTGCGAAATGACGTCCAACACTCAGAGGACGGGTTGAAGCAGAGTGCAGCTCACAATTGCCGTCCATAACATGGAAAGGTTTTTCACGAGCTGTTCCTGAGTGTCCTCTGTTTTCTGGCCAGATGCTCCTCTGTGAGCCTCCAAGCTGGAGATAAAGCAGCCACACTCAATCTGAGCTATCGGCCAAGCCCCCGCAGAGCATTAAGTATAGATCTTCACAGAGTCCCAAGTTGTTAGAGGGTCTCTCAGGCAGCAGATGTGTTTCCAGACCCCACTTAGCCAGACACTGGGAGTTGATCAATGCAGGGGAGGAAAGGCACCACAGAGGTGATGGAGATACCTGCCACTGCAGCAGCATCGGCTGATCTGTTACTGACAAATACTCTCCCTGGGACATGAATCTCCTCCGGATCCCTCCAACTGAGCCACAGCAGACGAAAAGAGAAAGACGGAGTGGCTTTGCCCAGAAAGGATATAGCATGAAGGAAAAGTAAAATATTTGACAACATGTCCGGCTTTGTCCAAAGTTTTCAAGGTCGGGCTGGTCTTCCCAGTGCAATGCTGATAGGAGACAATCCCTGGATAATCTTTGATAATCACATTTTTCCCTATGAAATGGACATTAAAAGGCTGGAAAGTGTTGAGCCGATAAACACAACACCACTGGGTCCCTTTGTTTGCCCTTGTCATGTTTTCCAAGACAAGTTGTGATCAAAACCCATCAGATTCGTAAGATAATATTTGTCTGTAATCCGTTGTTGGCACGAAGAGTTTTTATGCAAAACTTGATTAAGCACAACAAAGGCATGTTTGAATGCATAAATTAACGAGCTCTTGAAGAGCGTGCAATAAGGATGTTGATGTTTTGATCATTCATACGAAGAAAGTGATGATCTGTTCTGACAAATGGCGAAAGGCAGAGAGGCACCCGGGGCATGTCGCCAGTCCATCACGAGGATAATACAGTGGGACAAATACACACAGACAAGACAAAGCAAAGTGGACAAATGATGTGTTTATTCTGTGTTTCTCTTCCTTTCTCATGATCCGGGAACAGCACAAGTATAAATTAAACCTACAGGAAATAATTGGTATCAAAATGTCTTTGAAAAATTTGTGCCCAGCTCAACACTGAGCAGGTTATTTTATTTACTCTACTGGGTCTTTACTGTCTCCACAACTGCGGGACTCAGCCTGCATCACACAATGCACGACCACCTCACTTCACAAAGGCTCAATGTGTCAACCGGTTTACATCAGAGGTGTGGGTTGAATAACAACAGAAAAGAGGTTGAGTCAGTATTGTGCGACAGCATGACAAAAGCTCTCTCTCGTTCCAACACCTAAAGAAAACATCGTCTACCTGTTATCAGCCTCCATTTTCCCCTCTGTTCTGCGAACAGGCTCACAGTGGTTTCTGAGAAGAAAGACAACGGAAAGACCAACCTCAAATTAGAAACATTAGCGAAGCGGCCCTTGGACAGTTTGTGTCACTCGGTCCTATGTGGTGTTTGTGAGGACGGGAAGCTGCTTTCCGGGAAGTGCAACACGTTTTTAATGGGCGACAACAGATACAATCGAGCACTCTACACCTCTGACAGACACGCCTAATCTCTGTGTCAGTGATGCAGTCGTAAAGCAACTGCTGACACCCCCCTGTCAGGGCTGACATATGAGAAATTGGAAAAAATCAATAAATAGTAGAGTTCCAAGCTGCAAAACCACTTTTTCTTCTCCCACAGTACTGCGGTTAAGTATCTAATGGTAATGTTGGATTAATCAAAAGTAAGTTTTACGTTTGTTTTGCGATAATTGTAATAAAACCACATTCTACCATATATTGTAATGGAGTCAGATGGATCTTCTAATTACTCACCTGCTGGTCTGTGGACACAGGATCAAGGTCGAGCTTAATGACAGGAAGTGGTGATAAAGTTTTTAACTGCCTCCGTTGTTAATGAAAAAAAAAATATTTCAGCACATGAAATCATCCCAGAAACAGCCTCTGAATATTCACAGTCGCGCTACAGCAAGCTGTCATTTAATCGATTTGTCAGGAGCTGACAGTCAAAACAGACAATGGTTTGAAAAAATAAAGAAATAAAAACACATGAACACATTCGAGGCGTTCGCCTCTCTGTGTTTCACCGTTTTACATCATTGTTAATGAATCGCCTTTGGGTTTCTGACACAAAGTTTCAAACACTGTCTCACATTGAAGGAGAAAAAGATGGAAGCTTAGCTGACAAAACAATGAAAGCATCCATCTGTTTCCTCCTCGCGCTTTGTGCAACGAAGCATCACGGAGAGCTCGAGCGAATGCCCACTGAAAATGGACTTGAAGCGGAGGACGCTGTGGACAGTTTACCAGTCCGATAAAGATTTGTTACTGTGTGTTAAACGAATGGCGCAACTCAAGCAGAGTCTCCAGTTGAAGGTACCAACTCAGTGAGGTGCCAAACACTTCTGATGGCAGCTGATGTGTGTTCAGCTGCCTACAGCGTCCCCAAAGAGCAGCTGCTTGTCAAAGCAATGCTGGTGAAACCATCATGGTGGCATCTTCAACATGAAATCTTTATCTGAAGGCAAGCAAAGTAACGTTACTACACTTCTGTCACTGTCACAAATCCGGGTTGAATGGCCTGTAGTTCAGTCTTTGGTGAATCTCTCTTCTATTGGTTCTCCGCAAAGGTGACGCCCAATCATACGTGCCTACGTCTCTCCAGACACATCTCTCAAAGCAACACAAAGGCCGCACCATATGGTGAAAAATGTGAACTTCATTAGTTTTGCATGTACCAGAAAATCTATCAAAGTAAATCTCATAAAACCACAACGTAAAAAGTCGAGGGATTATAGGTGTACTCTGCAGAGGGAAGCAACATCTGCGCTGAATTTCATAATATGACAATCCCCACAAAAGTTGTTTGGATCAGTTAAACCACAGTAGTAGACTGATGTCTAAAACAGTGCAGCAACAAAAGGTAAGAAATATACAAAACACAAGAATACTGCAAGGATGAAGCAGACAATCTGGCAGAACAGCAGCTAAATAGAGTCAGTGACATTATTATAAGAAAAGAAAGGGCAGACACATTAACACCATGGAACAGAAATGTTGATGCGACCAAGGTTGCTAACTCTCTGTTCAAGGCAACTACCCTGCGATGTCCATGTTGTCTTGCTTTTGAAGGGTAAAACACCAAACTACGGACAAAGTAACTCAATCAGTAATCCAATCACAGAAAAGAAAGAACTAATTCCATGTCACAAAAGGCCAAAATGTTCGTGAACAACAACTTTTTGGTCCTCACTGTAGCATGAAAAAAAAAAACACTGGGAAATTGGAAAATAAATAATTGAAATAAAGAGAGTCGCTCCACAAAGAGAAACAGCCGCAGCCACTCCTAAAAGAGCAAGGCACTCATCTCTTCTTAAACTAATTATTCAAGGCTTCAGGCACTCAACATTAGAAATCCAGGCTGGCTGTGTTCTGCATTCAGAACGGACTGAAACGCCACGATGTACAAGAGGGACCCTGACTCGCCCGAAACCGAATTTCGAGTCAATTGCTGGAACAATGTTACAGAGCATTAACGTATGCAATGGATTGATGACTCATTTTTTCCTGCCGCATGCGTTTGAGACCTGAACGGCAATATTTTCCCATTAGTCACTTCTTTGACGTGATTGTGCTAACCATGTTTCTCTCTTCAGATGTCGCTCGGCTGTTAGTCTGTACAGCATTTTCACGCTGAAAACGTGAAGACACACGGTGTCAGATTAACAGGTGAATTTTCAGGCTGCAGATTTGTCTCCACAACCGCCTCCAATAAGTTAGTACAGCCGGAGTCGTGCTGCAAAAAAAATCATCGTGTCACTTCCCGCTGTTTGGTTAGTTTGTCATTGTGAATGTGCAGCAGTGACTCGTGACTGTAGCAGGATTTAGATCATTCCATGTTCACTACATCAGTGTGTCTTCAGAGAGACTGTCGGAGGAATAAACAAACTGGAACTTTCCGAAACGAGGTTAAAAAAACAACACTTTATGAAATGTGAAGGGGTGGCTGACAGCTTCAGCAAGCACTTCCCACAGAGGACCGGACCTTTAACGCGAGGCGGAGACCCCCTCAAGTCCTAAAATGTGACATTTCAGCCTCTTCGATTGGTGGTGCTTCAGTTTAACCTGAGAAATCACTGCTCATTTCAGAAGAGCCGTAATCGTCCGTTGAATCCCCGAACTTCCTGGCATGCAAGTGAAGTCTGATGAAGCTGTGGAGCGCTCATATTCATTTTTCGCGCCGGATGATGACAAGTTCACACTGAGGTTAAAAGCTTGACTGCAGAAGAACATCAGCTTTGAAGACGTTATCTAAACTTGTTGGTATATCTCGGAGATTGTTTTTGTATAGCAGAGTGTTTTTCGCCTTTTATGTAAAAGCATCCACATCTGCCTTGCATCTGACACGACTCGACGCTCTTCAAAACTTTGCTTCCGTTATAAAAGAGGAGACAGAGAAGTGCAGTCTGCATCCAAGACTGCTTTGACTGCGATTTGTGCAGACCTGTTGTTGTCTGTGTGCCCTTCCCAAGATAAAAAAAAGTGCTAATTCACTGCAAAACGAACTACAAAACCAAGTTTATTTGCCCTTCATCTAACCACCGAAAAGCAGCAGACTCTAAAATGATCGCCGCAAAATCAGCAAAGTGAGTTACATAGACATCATCCTTATTTGAAAGAGAAAACATTCTGACAGTTAAAAAAAAAAAAAGGTTTAATCATGCTCAGAAAGCGGGACTCCATGCGAGCAACAAAAGGCCAGACTGTGGCACTGCAGATAAGAAGGAAGCTTCACTGTATAAAGCTTTTGTTGGCGAAGAAGGATTGGAGTGCCAGGCCTTGGGTCAAACCAGGTGAGCTCAGCGGTTTAATAAGCAGTCTGTTTAGACGCTTCTCCTCCGCTACATTAGTGACCTTCCTTGTTTTTTTTCCTCATTACTGCATTAACAAAACTCACCAGAAAGAGAAGACGAATTCAATTTCTTTAAACGGTTCTTTTATTAATTGAGGAGCGATGAGAGAATTGCCGTTAGATTCCTTAAGTCTTGTCAGCTCGACGCTGCAGCTCGACGCTTTTTTTTTGGTCGCACAGCAAAAGTGATTGGAGCAAATTAATGCTGCATAAGGAAGCAGACTCTATTCTAAAGAAGTCAAACTAAATCTGTACATATTTCCCATCCCAGTTTTGGACAAATAACCGCATCCGTGTTGCACCACATGGAGGTAACAAAGGCGCCCAGGTCGGTTTGATCAAAGCCTTCAGCCAGACAGCACTGCGGCTCCTCCGAGCTGTCGTTGTCTCTGCAACAGTATATAGATTGTGTACGAGGTTCAGGTCGGGCTGCTGGGGTCAGCCAGTCACATCTCAGTAACAACACGGTCACAGAAACACTTCTGAGTAATTCTGACAGCGTGGGCAGATGTCAGCTCCGGCTGGGGGATGAAATCAGCAGCTTTTTTAAAACATGTGCCCTAAAACCTCGCAATACACGGCTGCAACCATGCTGGGCTCGATTAAAAATAAACAAAAAACACAGAACAGCAGCAGCAGATGTCATCGTAATTACTGTGTGTGACACTCCACATCAGACTAAAAGCTGCTTGGACTTTGAACCTCTTCACTCTTCCTCCGCATATCGATGTTCTGCTGTCTCAATAAAAGACAATATTGACTTCCAGAGGTCAAGAGGGCCGTGGACCTCAGAACAATGGCTGCAGTCTCCTGCTTCCGACTTGAGGTGAGACACTTCAAAAGCTTCCCCAGTTTTAGCAGTGCTTTCACACAGTCAATGTGACACTGGCGGTCCAGTTCATGGACACATCGGCCGTGGCTCTTCATGCATCGACTCGATCACAATCTTCCAAAGGCCGAGGTCTTCCCCTTTGCTTGTACTCTTTTTCCTATTACTCTTTGGCCTTCCACTCAACTTCCTATGAATACGATTTTCGTGCAGCCACATCCAGCCACGACCTTTTGAGCGACAATCTTCTGTGTCCCGTCGTCCTTCTGGTCAAAACACTGTTGACCATCTTCTGGTCCACTGTTATGTCAGCAGTCTTTGCTGTGATTGCAGTGATATGTATTAAAACTGATGGACAGATCCGTGGTAAATGTAGTGCACAAGTGTGAGATACAAAAAGCACGAGAAGGCATATCTATGAATTAAAATCAGTAAATAAAAAATGTTTGAACAAAATGAAAGAGAAAAAAAAATCTTTGCTTATTTTTGTCCGACTTCATGTTTTCAATTAGCTGTTATTGACCCTTTTTATTTATACGATCCCATTGTCATTTCACCAATGTCTCCTGCAGTTGGCTTAGGTTTTTTTCAGACACATCAAGTACTTCATGCAATTCAAGTTTAAATATGTTGATGGCATTTACAAGTTTGCCTCTTCACAGAGCCTAAAGCAGAAAGCAGTCGCTGCCAATGAAGCTCGATAACCAGCTCTGTGGTGCCAGCCATCGTACGCGTGTGTTCAGGTTTTTTTTGGTTCTCTTTTCGATACAGCTCAGAAACGTTTGGCTGGGGTGAGCTTGTTTTGTTGTGCACGCCTCAGGTCTGAGTAACCCAATTACAGATACAAGAGCTACAAATGTTGGATGATGCTCGTCTGAAGACCAATTAGTAACTTTTGTCATCTGCTGCAAAATAACTAGGTCTGGCACTGAGGTCTTTGATATGCGAGCTTTCCAAACATAATAAGACAATGAAAACCATCTGTACTACAACAAGTGCATCAAGTTAAGTAAAAACTATGAGAGCATCGAGGAAACTTACATTTTCCTACAGAATGTCAAAACATACTGTGTGGTAAACATTAAAATTCTCTAAAATTGGATTCAAATCTCTGTTATCGATCAACATGTCAAATTATCTAAAACTAAGACATAACAAGCAGGGCTGGAAATGACAAGATCGGCAATCACACACACACACACACAAACACACAGGCACTCGAGCACTTAGAACAAGTTATAATAAGCGCTCTATACCTTCACATACTTTCTCAGTTCTTGGCTGTGTGGCAGTAACAACACTTCAGTAAAATCTCCTGTGTTTTGCTGTACTGAGACTGAACCTTACAAATGTAACCTGAATATTCTTCTACCCGAACAAGAACACGACTGAGATTTTTTTTCTCCATTTGGAAATTGCCGCTTTGCAAAGCCAATAAATACCCGTGACGGCGAGCAGTCCTGAGAGGTTGCCGCATGATCTGTAGGTCATTAAAGGTGATCTTCTCTGTATAGTTCAAACTGATGAAGACAGCTGTGCATATCAATGAGTGTGTGTGAGTATATTAAAGCATCAGAGTGAGGGGGGGGGTCCTGTCCTAAAGGAGGAAGAAGTCAAACAACTGTCAGGGGATCCAATTATGGTCACGTTCCTCTGCCATCCCATCGTGTGCACCCAAATGTTGCCCCACCCACACACACACACACACACACACACACCCACACACACACACCCTTGTACTCCATAACCACCAACAAACCTTCTCGCTACACTCAAGTTAAGCCGCCTCGCCTGCAGCATTTTTGAATATTTGAAAGTATTGCCGCAGGAAAAGAACGAGGCTGGCATTTCTCCTTCAAGAGAAGTGGTCCGGTACCCTGGTGGCAGAAAGTCGCTGCCTGGAAACACAACAAAAGTGAAATACAAAAAGGTCCTCTATGCCTTTGTCACAGCTTGAGTGTTAAGAAACTCTCCGGCACATTGTCGCGGCAAGTTCAAGATGTTAAGTAACTGTGACGGGAAGCTGGGTGAGAAGGAGGAAATAAAAATACAAACAAATCTACAATTTAAAGATCAGCTGTTGAGGACATCTGCTGAGTCTTTTTTTCCCTTTTTTTCCCCTCCAAACTCATCTCTCTGGGACAGAACACATTAATCAACAGTGACAACTCAGTGGAGCAGATATAAACTCATGACTTATGATTTCTCAATGTGTGAAGAAATTCAAGAGACTGCGAAACAATGGAGATAAAACGTTAAACTTCTGATGTTGTGTTGTGACATTACCACATCTCGACAAGGGGGGGAACTTTAGTTTTTCCACAGAAACCACCTCCCACGTGATCGAGTCTGAAGCCAACTTAACGAGTCCAATCAGTGATAACTAAGTGAAACGGTCATGTGCCTTTGAAAACTGAGCTAAATGACATGTCTCCAGGTGATTTTTAACTTCTTTCTTTCAACTTTTGCCCAGTGAAGCTCTCAGTAATACCCGACCATTATATAAATTAACTTTATTATTATTACTTCACATACAGAAAATGTGCCGTGTTATTATAATCACCGGCCTTTCAAAACTGAGATGCTAAACACCAGCTGTCATCTTCGGCCTCAGCAAAGAAGTTCTGCGACACCATCAACTGCGCGGTGAAACTCCTCGCTCAGCGAGGCCTCGCCTCTACATTAACCCTGCTACGGCCCGCCGGGGACTCCGATCACACACTGTACAATCACCATTAACGGTGTCCTGTTTACCTTTTATGCACCACTCACTGCACCGCACGCAGTTACAGCTGCAAGGTCTCAGACAACTTAAAGCACAGCGCCGCAAGATCCAAGTTCACCGGGGGAGTCGCCGCCAAGTTTAATTGAAAAGAAAATCGCTCCGGTTTGAATTTTTAAGCAGTTATCGCGCTCTGATCGTCGCAGTTAACGGCAGCGTTACCTGCACACACCCTTCTGTTGGAATGTATTGACATTGCACCGGTTGGGAAATTTTTTTTTGCTGACCGGGTTTGCGAAATACACCTCGTGGCAATCTGCACTGCACCATGAGAGCAGCTCTTTATCAGTCGAAAGGCTGCAGAGATTACCTGCTGGACGGGTCAACCTGTGACACAGAGATATGGGGGGAGGGGGGGGGGGGGGGGGAGTTATTTGTCCCAAAGGAAATCATCCCGGATTTATCTGCCGTTATATTCAAACCCTGTCTGAGTGTGTGACACACGTGTGGATATGTTTGGTATGGTTTGGTCTGCAGGATAATATTTGTCACGTAATCACAGAACAACAAGCCGAACCACTGCAAAAAAAAACGTACAACACAAACACATCGACATTGGTTTCCACCACCCTATTCTCGATCATGTTGCATCTCTGTTGCCTGGCAACCGTTAATAAAGATAGGCCCACGAATGAAATGGAAAAAGTACAAGCAGTCTTTACTTAAGCCAGAGTGCAAGTAATAGTGGGGGGGGGGTGAGAAGAATTGTCTAAGATGAAATGCTCGTTCAAACTCTTCTCCAAGAGCAGAAAGAACAAGCTCTGACATTTGTGCAAAAATAAAGAGGACTTTTTTTGTTCCTCTTCTTTGACAGCTCTCAACCTGAAATCTTCAACCATTTTACTCAACTGGCTTTGTCTCGCTCTTCCAAATCTTTCCATCCATCACTGATCCGTTACACCTTCTTCCATCACAGTTCAACCTTTTGTGACGTGATTTTATGTCATAAAATGTTGACGCACAAAATACTTTTTTCTCCACTGTGCACCACTTCGGTTTCAGGCAATATCTGCCCTGCAGCTGTGGAACAATATAGTGTATTTGAAATAAGATAATACACTGTAAAGACATTAATAATGTGACATGTCTGTTTTGAGAAGAGTAAAATATGCACATTACTTCCAACAAAGTAGCCTCTCTAAGTTGCCTGAATACAATGAACCAAACTAGAATCTAAAGAAATTCATCAACAGTCCTCACAAGGCTCAGAGTTTAGCAGAAGATCATTTGTGCGTTATATCTCCTGCAAATAAAAATCGCACCTTTTACCTCTCTGACGTGGCATATTTAAGCTGCGGAGCAACGGAGGCACAGTGCAGCAGACAGACGGAGCAGCATAAGTAAACACTAATGAGCAGCTCGGTCTGGAGAAACGAAAGAGGGAACATCAACGAGAGCTGTGACAGTGAACTTGTTGACATGAGCAGAAATATTGTGTCAGCCCTGCAAAACGCAAGTGTCTGCGGTGAATCTGACCGCCTCTTGCCACCCATCAGGCACCAGAAATTTTGCGTTTAGTTTCCAACGGCGGCGAGACGGCAGGAAATATCAGAGGTGTTCCAAGGACAGCTAGAGTTCAGTCAAACTAATTAGTATTCAACACTGAGGTGTCAAAAATGTGACTAATGCAAAGAATTTGCACCGAGTTAATTAACTAGAGAGAACACTCAGCTCTGATGTGTCCACTACTCAAAGTCACACAACACCACCCGAGCAGAAGTCAACCCAAATTGATTGGCGTGGTCCTCTAACTAGAAACCAACGTGCACGTGGAATCCAAAGGGGATCGAACAAGAATTGCAGTCTGTGGTGCGTTCACAAGAAAATCTCTACCAAGGTGGCATCAAAAAACACTATAGTATCAATAAACTTTGTAAAGTTTGAATGAATGTTGGCTGCATGAAACAAATACAATCTTCAAACTCTGATCCAACAAGGTTTTCCACACCAACCGAGTCACAACCACGAGTCAAATCAGACAATGGGAATCAATACAGCCTTAATCTTCTTCTACAGGAACTCAAACGGAGAGGTTTTGTAATCTTTGTGGCGACACACCGCTAGCCTTACATACACAAGTCAAAACAGCACTGCATGCACAGCCTGGGAAACACAGACAGCCAAGTGATTCATAAATAATCAGGCATTAGAGAAGCACAGAACCTGTGGAGCATCTGCAGGTGATCAAACAGCAGTAACTTACCTTGATGAAGAGAAGCTGTGAATTTGGACCAGTTTCTGCTGCTTCAAGCTCAGAGTGCTGCTGGAGAGCACAGACACAGTGATTGAAGTCAATCCAACAGAGAAGTGCAGCTCAGATATCTTTGTTTATCTAACAGGGCTCATGTTGCTTATTTGTACCAACGCAGACGATTGGGAGCAACAAGTGTCTGCCGCCATTCTTCACATACAATAGGATACGGCCAAATCGCTGACAAACGTGTTACAATTCCAGCTGACAATGTTGTTTGATGCAAAACAAGAAAATACGAGATTTACCCTTTTTAAAACACATCAATTGATTTACCTCAGGAGTTGTCTGAGGCCTGCTTGAGACGGACGTTCACTTCCTCCTGGACTCCAACAGCAGCGCCGGCGGTTAATATTTGGTAGGGTCTATTTTGGAGAGTTTGGGGGAGCTTCCGGTCACATTACTCGCGTTTTTTTTCGTATGAATGTGTGTGTTACAATATTTGAATTTTCCATTGTAACTGAAATAAAACTACTTCGGAAAATAGTCTTGAATGTTTTTAAGTGGGTTTTACCTTGTTTTGAAGGGTTCAAACTTACGACCCCCCCCCCCTTTGCCTCAGATCGTAAATTCCTATTTTTTTTAAAAAAAAAAAAAAAAACAAAACAGGTCGAACTAGAAATTGCAATTTTCAATGGAAATTGGAGTTTCTTCGATCAAATGTCCCAGTAAATCACGAAGAAAAGAAAATAAACACCTAAGAAAAAACAGGTAAATGAAATTTATTTAACAAATTTCTCAGTATTGCCTTCTTATCAGCATTTTTTTTAGATTAAATCAGCACGTTCAAATCCATTGATATTGACCAAGTATTGCAGCTTCTCCCCATTTCAACTGAAAAATACTGAGATTTTGGTGAAAAGCTTTTGAAAAAAGATTTTCTTGTTTTGTTTCGACCCTCACACCGAATGATTGCAGTGTGTTGTGCTTTGTGGCTAATAAAGAGTCGGGTTTTGAGAGAGAAGAAGCTTGAATGGTATAAATAAGATTTTCTGCTCCCTCGGCATTGATTTTTTTTCCCTTCTTGTTTGAGGTGACCATTATCACTCCAGCTACATAACTGAAACGTATCGCTGAATCAGTGACGTGCTCATTTAATTCCATTTTCACCTGAGGTTATTCATTATTTAAACCCATCGCTTGGTACAATGTGCTTTTGGGGGCATTTCAGAGACTTTATTGGAGATCACACTGCAAATAAAAAGGGGTTGAGAGCTGTAGAAAGGCAGCAACAAAAACTCTGCGGCCTCTCAGTGACCCGAGTACTGACTTAAAGTCTTAAATTTTCAGATTAAAACCTGAAAATGACAGAGTTGTAACTACGTCAAACTAAA
Source organism: Malacoctenus triangulatus (assembly GCA_032274725.1). Lineage (NCBI taxonomy): Eukaryota > Metazoa > Chordata > Actinopteri > Blenniiformes > Labrisomidae > Malacoctenus > Malacoctenus triangulatus. Next base: position 14,402,015 of record JAUESE010000018.1, on the reverse strand, counting down.
TTTAGAACAAATCTGTGTTAAACGTTTACATTTTTATTGTTTTCATGATGCAGACACTGAAAACAATCTTGTCTTTGTCACTTGGTGTTAAAACTCAAGAATTCACTGAATGAGCAGACAACAATCGTGTATTTATGGATTCGAATGTGTTTTACCTTCATATTAGTCAAGTATTTATATTTGTTCACACAGAATTCATTCGGTATATTTCCTTTCCGGAAAGCCGTCTGTGGAGTGATGCCACGAAGCTTGCAGCACTCTGGAATTACAGCAAAGAAAGTCTTAAACATATATCTGACAGTCGATGATGAAAGAGCTCGGCTTCCTTTCAGAAGAAAACCCCCTTTGCACTCCATCTCCCACTTTTCCAAGTTAATGACAGTGTCACAGCACTCTTTGCGCTTGGCAGGCTGTTACTCACCTGTCGTCTCTGAAGCATGTAACCTCATTATTAAGTGGACTGTATGCAAGGGGTACAGGGGCTGCATGGTCCGCAATGAATAAAGATGAGTATTTCTACTCAGTTTAATTTGACAAGCAGGCATTTTGTGTCAAGGATAGCACAATAATGTCACATCCCAGTCTAAGTATGTCTTCCTCTCCCACTTTCACAATTTCTACCTCCATAGTTTCTCCAAATGATTTTGTCTATATTTTACAGTGAAAACCTCTAACCTTCAATCGACTGACACTCAGGCTCCTTGAAGTGTGTGATAGGCCTAAAAAAATCACATGGAATTTAAACTTTTATCTTGACCTTGTGACATTTAATACATTTGAAGTACAAGTGGAAACAAAAGTGTTGTTCAGGAAAACAATGGAGGAAAATATTCTTTCAAAAGGCTAAACAAAGGCTGAAACTACGTTTTGTTCACAAATATACTTTTATTTCCACAGTAACACAACCGGCAAACAGTGAAAACAACAAGAACAAAATGAGAATGAGACTTCTCTTTCTTTTTTATATCTTGAACTGAGATCAGCAGCATTGCTGTGTGCCCAGAGAAATGGTGAGCAATCCAACCCGTGGCCTCTCACTGACGCAACGGCGCCATTCTCCCACTTAGTGTTTAGCCTATTTGCATCTGACGACAGTTTAAAGTAAACACAGCTGGAAATTATTGGTTCAACGTGGAAGCAATTCAGAAGGAAATCATGGTTTGAAGAGCCAAGAGGTGGCAAAGCTGCAGTGGAAAGATTAGCCAAAACATCTATTTATTTTTTTTTGGTTCAACCTTTATTGCTGTCTCACAACGCTTCCTAGAAAAATACGATTTCTGCAAACAAAGGCGGGCAGAGAGAGAAGAAAGCTTTAAAGAAATAAATATAGGTACTGTAAGAACCAAATTAATTCAAAGTAGCTTCTAAATCCAGTTTAAAGTCATTTTAGCATTAACAACTAATGTCATTTAAAGTGCTTCAGATTAGAATTCTTAAAAAGCTCTATTTGCTTTTTCGTCCTCATTTGCATAATAAGTTGCTGAAAATATAGTGTGTAGTATTCCCTCATGTTTTCGCTTCAAACAATATTGCACAGTACACCGGAGACAGCGCTGAACAGCAGACAGCAGCTGATATAAAGGAGATTATGCAGAGATAAATACGTTGTACCTGCATATTACAGGAAGTACGATCGGCTACACTCTGATGCTTTTATGTGCGAACACTGTAAATTTGCGAGCAGTAAATCAGGGGTGATGAACGAGATGAGTTAACACTTGGGTGAATAATTTGACACGCTTGTAAAACTACAATAATAGTCCGTACCATGCCCGTGCCCACGTGGACAAACAAATACACAGATCCACAAGTCAAGTACGACAATCGAGTAATTCCAGAAACAGGCTGGAGGCAAATTTTCACTTTCAAGCTTTAGGTAACTCGCTTCAACTGGAAGCAACTGCTGCTTGACAGTGCTTTTTTCTTCAGTCTGCATTCACTGACTTTACATCCACTGAGAAGCCTTAATAACAAGTGCTACGCACTCACGTGTCGTCACCTTCATGGTTGAAACAGTAACTCACAGGATTCATTCATTCAGCAGACACATAGCAAAACATCGATTGTTGAAACGAAGTTTTTAAACCTCTTTTTGCTTTAGCTTTAAGTTCATTTTCCATCAACATTACAAATCTGGCTCTTCAGCCTTTAACTGTACTCATTCCTCCAAACGATGTCAGTGGTTAATCTGAGCATTGTTGGGTTTTTTAATGCATTTTTTAGTTTTTTACAGTACTGAACTAAGCTTATTATGAGTGTAACAACAACTCCTGAAATGAAGCGGAGGCAAACTCGTGTTGGATGATGATTATCAGTACATTTGTCACCACAATAGACTTTTTTTTTTCTTCAAACATACACAGTCTTTCGATCCAATATCAATACAAGCATATTGATTACAGTGTAAAAGCTCACTGGTGAGACCAGAAGCAGGAACCTGCAAGACCACCACTTCTCTCCATTCATATGTTTGCTGCGTTTTGGAAATGCCAGTGCCTGTTTACAGCCGGCGCGTCTCAGCTGAGGTGCATTTTCATTGTACTGCAAGGAAGCGTGTGTTTAGATAGATACTGTGTAGCAGGTGCAGCCCTCTGTCAATGGGGTAATAATGCAGAACAGGCGATTTCCTTCTTTCGCCACTGTTGTGCAATGCAGCTCCATAATTTGTGGATTCCTCTCGCAAAAGAAAGAGACTCCGGACCCCGCATTAGAATTGATCCGAGTTGCTGCAGAGAGTTTTCAGCTCGGTGGTGGTTTTGTTAGAGCGTCGCGAGCAAGACTGATTGGCTCCACTGCTGAACGGGGCAGGGACATTGATTTGGAGACCGGGAATCCAGCGCGGGGAGAGAAGGATGGCAGTGCCCCGTTCTCCCTGGCATGGGTTTGCCTCTGGCCTGGGCAGCCCCATCTCTCTCGCACACGCACACGCAC